>MU005776.1:583127-767614 GCA_010093715.1 Pleomassaria siparia CBS 279.74 | reverse complement strand
ACCAAACGTCCCAATAAGGCCTAGAGTGCCCCCCGCAAGCCAGACGCCTCAAAACCAAGGACCAGGATTTACATTCCTACCTGCATCTTTTCTAAAAGAACTTCCTGCGACATACTTTGTAGATTCTTGTCTCTCGGCCGCAAGTCTACAAAGGTTAATTCTAATCAAAGCTGAATGTATGTATGTACTGTACATACCTGGAGTTGCCGAAACTTAATCCTAATTATTATACCAAGCTACCAAGAGGTCCATGAAATGAGAAGCCAAGGACAGCGAGCATACCCAAGGCCTCAATCAGGAAGGCCTGCAATACGCAAAATGAGGACGGTATGAGCTTCCTTGTTGGAGTTGTATGGAGAGACGCGGCAGTAGGAGGCGACGAGGAGCGACTGAATGGCAATGTATAAGCCTCGCGGCACCACCAGCTGAAGATGAACTGCACAAAACCGGTCCTGACGTATCAATCATGGCCTCTTTCGGTCGTCTCTCGCTGGCAGTGTTACTCTTGGTCACTCCCGCACTCTCCGCCGTTGTGCGGCCGCCCACTCAGGAACCACGGCGGTTCTCGTACAGGTCCAAAAGACAGACCAGTGCCATCGATCTCTCACAAGCCCCCCGCAGACGCCGCCCGTCTTCAACGATACAGTCGAATCCTTGGGGCCCGCGGTACAGGCACTCTGCGATCAGACCAAGGCTGTCCTCGACCGCCTGGCTGCCACCATCTCGCCCGCCAACGCCACTTTCAACAACACATATGTGCCAATTCTGAACGACGAGCACGATGCCCTGCTGACCCAGCATATTCAGCAGTTTTACGCGTCCGTCTCCACCGAAGAGGCTCTCCGTGATGCCAGTAGCGAGGCGGCCGGGGTTCAGAGCAATTGTAGCCTCGAGGCTCAAACGCGCGACGACATCTTCCATCTCCTTGAGGGCGTGTACGGCCAGCTCAACTCAAGCAAGGTCACGGACGCCCAGGACAGATATCGGGTCGAGAAGGGCTACAAGTCCTATCTTCGCAGCGGTCTTGGGCTCGAGGGCGCTCAACACGACCAGTTCAAGGCGGCCAAGACGCATATCACGAACCTGCAGCTGCGATTTGACAAAAACTACAATGGGGATACCTCAGTCATATGGCTGACGCCGACTGAGCTTACGGGGTTGCCCACCGACCACATCAATTCGCTCGTTAAAGGAACGGGCGAAAACGAGGGCAAGGTTGGCCTGACCTTCAAGGCTCCTGATTTCTCGCCCGCCATGGCTCTGGTAAAGAACCCAGATGTGCAAGATGTTTCTACTTTCGCTATCTGGGAGGGCGACGACTCGGGCTTGGTCGGCTATCTGTGCATGGACTTGTATCCTCGCGATGGCAAGTACTCGCACTTTTCCGAATTCACGGAAAGTCACGTCACTAAATATCCGGCTGCGGCGCTCGGCGTATGCAAGGCTTCCCCAAGCCGCAGGGCGACAATCCTGCCCTCATGACACACGACGACGTTGCCACCTTCTTTCCACCAACTGGGTCACGGCATCCACGAACTGTCCGGTCGCACCAAATGGGCGCGCTTCGCTGGTGCGTCTACGGCACGTGACTTTATCGAGGCGCCGAGCCAGATGCTGGAGAACTGGATGTGGACAAATCTAACGCTTGGGCAACTCTCTTCACATAACATACTCCATTCATTACCACCTCACCCCATCCCACCCCGTAATCAGTCAGTCAGTCAGTCAGTCAGTCAGTCTATTAGTATCAGTAATATCAATCATCGCCCGACCCAACTCGACTCGACTGCGCTAGCTACAAATGGCAGGCAGGGAAACCTGGGTAATAAGTATATATCTATCTATCTACTCTGTATATATCTACACATGTAGGACTCCCCGCCGACGCAGACTCGAAGAAAGTATGAATAAATAAATAAATGAATAAATCGAGAGACGATTGATTGACTAGATTTAGATTTAATTAGATCCCATAGATGGATAGATGGATAGATGCATGCATGCATGGAAACGTCAACGCTAATCTACATCTACATCTATAGAATTCTATCTCTATCTCAGTATCAACTAATAACTAAACTACTTGCGACTTTAACTTTTTTTTCTTTCTTCTTTTTCTTTTCTTCTTTGCCAGGGTTTTAGGTCTTAGAAGGGGGGCGGGGGGTGTCCTTTTTTTACAATCTTTCACAAAAATAAAATCTTTTGAAAATAAATATTTTCTCAATTTTTTTTTTCTTTTTCCCTTTTTTTTCAAAAATCAAAAAGAGTAGAAAAGAAAAAAAATCAAAAAACTAAAAACTATATAAAAAGCAAACTAGAAAAGTGAAATGTGTAGAAAGAAAGGGGGAAAAAAAGTACAAAGGTATAATAAAATAGAAAAAAGAAAAAAGAAAAAAGAAAAAAGAAAGAAAAAAAGAAAGAAAAAAAAGCTATCTAGGTATGTAATAATGTACATATGTACATACGTAAAGAGTAGTACAGTACAGTATATGCAACGGTAGTTGTAAAATGTAGCAATCATACCGTATCAATAAACTTTCACCCCACCCCCGCCAACCCTCGGGCAACCCCACTTTTCAGCGATGCAGTGATATCGTCATCATCTTCATTATCATCATCGTCATCATCATGGTTGTGCCCCAATCGACCAATCAACTAACCAATCACCTGACCAAAAGAACATGCACGTCATCCCCCCCGCCCCCCGCTCCGATCCGCCGCCCATCTGAGATACCTCGTTCTAACTGAACCGTCCGATTGAATATCGTAGGTTGTATCATAGGGTTGCTGCGGCTGGATATCTGTATATCGCTGTGCGTTTATTGGGCTTGACATGGTGCCTGCGTTTGACGTTGGCAGTAGAGTATCGTTGCTGTTGTTGTTGTTGTTGTTGAAGTAGGCTGTGGTAGTGGTGCCGATATTGGGACGAAATTGATATGGCGATGTGTTTTCCGTAGCCACCGAACCAAAACCTGAGAACTGAGAAGGTATGGTGGCATAAGCCGGGTTTACGCTAGGTATTCCGACGGCATGGTGGTCGGGTTCGGGTTGAGACTGGGTAGCATGGGACAGTGCGTACATGGATGAAAAGGCCGACGCAGAGGAGGCCACAGGGGTGTCCGCAAAAGGGCCTCTGCCATCTTCACCGTCGCCCCGGAATCGTTTGTTTCGAGATGAATCGTCTTCATAATCGTCATAGTCATTGGACTGAATAGGAGCGTTGGAACCTCCGCGGCCAAAGCCATAGCCTCGCTTAACACCCCTGAAGTCTACATCAGCAAACCGACTATATGTTGTATGACGAGCGGGGAAATGAGACAGGAATGGTGGTTTGGTGGGTAACGAGGCACGTACATGATCGCTCTTGGTTCCTTTCGAAGTCGTAGTCGCACGCCCTGGTCTGAGAAGGCTCGGGAGATATATGTCGACTCTTCCATACCCTTGAAGTCCTTTGGGAGCATGACTGTACATGGTCAGTCACATGTGCTGTGGTATATCTCATCTTCATCCATGGGTCATCTTACCTCGGAAGGCATCTGAAATGATTGAGCCGAGATACAGTACATCGTGTGTGTCCCTATCATGTGTCAAGACGGAGTACATGGGGAACAGATGGCATGTACTTACTTGTGCAAGTCAAACAGACTGAATTGTAGTCGGAAGATGCCCGTCGTCTTTACTGAGATGTCTCCGAATACGAAGAAGCCACCATCTATATATTCAGAATATTAGCGCTGCCAAGACAAAGATTGCAGACCAGGCGTAGGAACCTCTACCCTTGTTGTCGCCGTCCTTCAAACGATGCAGAGAGGATACCAAAGACCCGGCCAGATTCTTATTGATCGTGGCATCGAATGACTCTGGCGTTTCATTGTCTCTGCGTAGACTCGTGCACATGAACAGATAGGGACTCTGCAAATAGTGTCTGGCGGATAAGATGTCAGTGTGCCATGCTGCGGCTGGGGCTCAATGTATGGAGTGGAATACGTACTGAGAAGGATCGGCCTGAGACTTGACCTGGATCTGGACAATAGGAGGTGGGTCTACGGGTTTGCGTGCTATGTGCGTGTCAGTCAAGTTGGCGCGCGTGGAAACACTGGACGACTTGTCGACTTACCCTTCTCCTTGCCATCGGTAGCAACGAGGGCTTCCCTGGGCTGCTGGCGCAGGGTCAGGATAACATCCCCACTGTTATGTGCGCCGTTAGTTTCTCTAGACACGGCGACGGAAAGTGACTGCTGAGAAGATGGGAGACTCCTCTCGTACCTTGCCAAGCTCGGAACTTGAGACACGGGTCGCTGATGATAGAGGGGGGCACCCTGCGTCGAGTACTGGTACATGGAGTGAATCTACGGAGTGCGTCGACAACTCGGTGTGTTGTGGGCGTCTGTGAGCGTCGCTGGCTCCCGTGGTACTTTCGGATACCCGGGCTGGGTGGCCTGCGTTCGACGACGATGAGACGACTGCGACAAAGCAGATGGATTGTGGTTTCGGCACGGAAGTGACGAGTGTATGGCTAAGGACCACTGGCTCAGTCTGGGGCTGGAGAGTTCGAGATGGTGTGGAGGTTGACAAGAGTCCGTCGAACAGCGTCCGGAGAGAGGAGAGAGGTGGTGAGGTGCTTTGTGGTCGAGGGTGTGCGAATATACGGTTGATTCGTTAAAGTTTGACCAACAATGTGCTCGAGTGGCTGCTGTTTGGCAAAAGGGAGGCCTTTGAGCACCGGATGGTTGCATTAAACCGTAGGTGAGCGTTGATAAGCGTTGAGGGGCGTTGATGCCCGTTGATGGGCATGAACGGGTGTGGAGGAGGGTTGGTGGGCGCACCTGCCGTGGGTCGAGAAGGTGTTTGAGGGTGCGAGGACTGGTAGCGACCGTGGTGTTCCAAAGCGCACAGGAGCAGGGCAGCCAAAGAGACCCAGTGTATTATGTATACTATAACGAACAAAGGTTCCCGTCAACGGTGCGTCTAGGCAATGTACCTATGAATGCGGGCGCACAGGTAGGATTGTTTGGGCGTACCGTTGGGCGTGGGGGTCAAGTTGCTGGAACGAGTTCGCTCTTCCCATGGATGCTCCCCAAGTCGTCCCCGGCTTCACTGCGTTGAGATGAAATGATGAGGGGGGCCAGCCGCCCACGAAACCCAACAGTGTCCTCAAAGGTAGACCAACAGTGTCCTCAAAGGCAGATCAACTGTGTCCTCAAAGGTAGATCAACAGTGTCCTCAAAGGTAGATCAACAGTGTCCTCAAAGGTAGATCAACAGTGTCCTCAAAGGTAGATCAACAGTGTCCTCAAAGGTAGAGCAACAGTGTCCTCAAAGGTAGATCAACTGTGGCCTCAAAGGTAGATCAACTGTAGTCTCAAAGGTAGGTAGATATGCGCTTTTGCCTGACAAAAGAATAGGGCGAGTTTCGGGAGGGGGAACGCTGAGATATTGGGGATGCCCTTTTTCTTTTCTTTCCCCCCTTCTGAATGTTATTGCCAATTGCTTGATCGTGACTGGCTTCCCCAGGCTAAATGCCGCTCGTCGTGAGAGATGGTTGTCTGTCCTCTGCCCCCCCCTCCAAAAAAAGAACCTCCTAGATTCCAGCGGGAGATGGCGCAATGATGACCGACGACGAGAGCACCGGACTCTCGGCAGTCCGCACAGTAACCACCACGAGTCGATTTGACTCACCTCGGGGACATAGCACGCCGTATTGGGCACTGATCTGATCTGGTCTGCTTTCGTGTGCTTTCTTCCTGTTGCTGATAGTCTGCTACAAAGTATATCGTCTGTTGCTGATAGTCTGCTACAAGAATATCATCCGCTGCTGATAATTTGTTGATAGTCTGCTGTCGTCTGCTGTCGTCTGCTATCGTCCTGCTAGGCTGAACCGTGGGAGACGAGGAGCAAGGACAAAGAGGGCCGTCCCTAGTGGTTGCGAACAAGGGCACGAGCGATCCGATCTGGCCAGCTGCAAGCGCCAGACACGTGCCTGGAAGGCCTCGAAAAGGATGTGGTCGGTGATGAAGAGGCAAGACGATGCACGAGAGGGCTCGGAGGGCAAGTTTTAAGAAAGAAAGAAAGAAAAAAAAGAGAGAGAGAGAGAGAGAGAGAGAGGACGGCCGACCAAGGCCACCGGCACCTCCGTAGTGGTTTGATGGCTAACAACGTTTATGCCGATTCGTCCTGGTGGCTTTCTAGCCCGAAGCGCAACGGGTGCAGATCTGGTTCGCCTCTGGTCTCTTTGGAGGTACGGCGTCTTCGCTGCCGGACGCGGGGACTAGCTACTAGAGGGCGAGCGATGGCGTGGTTTGCCAAAAAAGCAAACTCTAGTTCACCCAGTAGGAACCGGCGTGCTATTCGACTTTTGCTCCCCCCTCCCAGATGAGTAAGGTTCTGATTCTCTTACTTTTAATGTTGCCTGCAATCTCTGTCCGTCTTTGTCTCTGTCTGTCTCTGTCTTTCCCTGTCTTTCCCCCTCTCTCCCTCTCTCAATCTCAATCTCTCTCTATCCCTATCTCTATCTCTCTCTCCCCCGTCTCTCTCTTTCTCTCTTTTTTTTTTCTCTCTCTCTCTCTTTTGCACTTGTCCTTGTCCTGTCAGTCCTCGTATGGAAGTCTAGATCTCTCGTCCCTCTCTTTCCTTCTTGTGGGCAAACAGAGTGGTGGTGATGGTGATGATGATGATGATGATGATGATGATGATGGTGATGATGGTGATGATGGCGATGATGATGATGGTGGTTGGTGGTAGGTGGTAGTGTCAGGCTGGGATGTAATAGTGGGAACGACAGAAGGATATGTGCTCAGCGCAATGCCGTAGACACGGTCAAGTAAGGAAACTCGTCGAGCCCGCTGACGCACATGGGGGGTGGAGAGACAATGCACGGCGGGGCGGGAGGGGTTATGAAACGCTAGAAGAACTCCCCAGTAGAGAGAGTGCAGCAACTGAGGTTCCGACTTATAATAGTCAAAAATCACAGCGACGTCGTCCAGCCAAGTCGAGTCTTTTTCTTTTGGGGGGGGGGAGGGCGTAAAAGGGAACAATAAACGGCCTGTCACATTCTACCACGGCGAGGGAGGGTACCCATGCAGAGCCGGAGGGCGGAATCGGCGGCGGCGGCAAAGAGCAGCAGTGCAGCAGTGCAGCAGTGGAGCATGGGTGCAGGGTGGGTGGTGGACAGGGCCCTCGGTCGTGCATCGACTTAACGGCAATCCCAGGTTTGAGGAGAAGGGAGGGGGTGGGCCAGGGCATTGAAGGGAGGGACCCAGGTCAAATGGTCGTCGCATGCAACAAGGTGTGTAGAGCAGAGCAGAGCAGAGCAGAGCAGAGCAGAGCAGAGCAGAGCAGAGCAGAGCAGAGCAGAGCAGAGCAGAGCCACAAGCCGCAAGTGGACGAGGCAAACGACGTAAACGACGTAAACGACGTAAAGCAATAGGCGGGAATTTAGCCATTGCAACTACTCTACTTGAGAGAGGGTTGGATGTATATAATAATTGCCCGTTGGCGCCCAACATTGTCAGCAATTCCTCTTCTCCGCCTGCGGTTTTGTCCCAGGTTCCTCTGACCCGTAGCCTCTACAGAGTAACTGTATGTAGAGGCACAGGGTGACTGGAGCAGGGAGTGGGTTGCGGAGGGTATAGCAGGGAACCCGTTGCGA
Source organism: Pleomassaria siparia CBS 279.74 (assembly GCA_010093715.1). Taxonomy (NCBI): domain Eukaryota; kingdom Fungi; phylum Ascomycota; class Dothideomycetes; order Pleosporales; family Pleomassariaceae; genus Pleomassaria; species Pleomassaria siparia. Next base: position 759,967 of record MU005776.1, on the reverse strand, counting down.
AGCGTACAGTATGTACTCTGTATGTACTCTGTATGTACTCTGTATGTACTCTGTATGTACTCTGTATGTACTCTGTAGGACAGGACACACGTCTATCCATCTGCCCACATGGCGGCTCGCACGCAGCCTGTTCAGGCGCGGCCAACGGTGGCTCGGAGCGTCACCTCGAGACTCGAAGCATTGACGACTCAGGTTGCACGGCAGCACAAGCACAAGCACAAGCTTGAGGGAGAGGTCGTGGGAGGCACATGTACATGTAGGTAGTCGGACCCTGATGAAGGTGCCGACTGGCGCTGCACACGCTCGAGCATGGCCATGTGAATGGGTTGGTGTCTTGTTACCGTTGTTGTTGTTGTTGTTGTTGTGGTGGTGGTTGTGTTTGTGGTGGTGTGGAGGTAGAGGTAGAGGTGGAGGTGGTGGTGGTGGTGGTGATTGTGGTGTGTTTGTTGTGTGTTTGTTGTGTGTTTGTTGTAGTATGTAGTGTTTTTATTGTGCCGAGCGGATGAGGCTAGCAGGCCTGGCTGGACAGGCGGAAGACAGGGGGCCTACGGAAGAATAAGGCAGAATGAGGCAGAATGGGCAGAATAGGGCAGAATGGGCAGAATGGGACAGGCTGGGATTACGTTGTTGGCGGTTGGCGGTTGATGATGACAATACATACATGCCTGAGGTTGATGAGTGGGGACGGGACATTACAGAGTAATAATTACTGTCTATGTCGAGGAGATCGCCGCTGGCCCTCGTCGTCGCCATCCATCAAGCCGGGGGAGGGGGAGGGTGAGCAGGGGGTGGATGAACAGGGGGGATGCGAGGGGGCGGTGGTCTGGGCGGTCTGTCATCACACGCATCTACAAAGTACAAGTAATAATTAACAGTAATATTAATTATCTCGTAGAAAATTTACAAAGAGTAATACTGTATGTACATACAATGGCCATGTCACACGTTCCGCTCATGTACCTTTGTACCTTTGTACCTTTGTATCTTTGTACATACTGTACCCACGCCCCCATTCGCTAATTACTTGCAACGCCCGTTTACACAATATGTATGTACATATGTAGCTCACCAAACGCCAGACGCCAAACGCCAGACGCCAGACGCCAGACGCCAGACGCCAGACGCCAAACACCAAACGCCAAACATTTGTCGAATTGGCCGACGGCTCCTGTTCCTCTGACAGATGAATATACCCCGACCCTGGCCATAGCAGCTCCATACCCCGGGTTATCGCACACTCACGCACGCCCCCTCCCAAGACGCCGTCGTCAATCTGATCAGCCCGATCAATCTGCCCGCGACATGGTTACCCGCGACATGGCTACCCGCGACATGGCTACGACATGGCTACGAGTCTACGACATGGCTACAACATGATGCCCGCAACTTGATCAATCAGCCTCGAGAGTGACATGACAGACACTGCTGTACACAGATTACTCATCACGTGTCAACAATTAGGTCACATGCAACTCGATGCTCAATAATTACGTCATCATGTGTGCGACTACCCAAGCCAGAAGCGAGACGGCTCTCGGAACACTAGTCCGCCCGTCCGAAAGAGGAAGTCTCTCCTTACAGCCGATAATTACAAAACAACAAGATTGGAAAAAGTCTTCTGTTGACTCGACTCTTGTTAATCTCGCCTGCAATCAATTTGCCCGACTCTTTGCCTCTCCACCTCGTCCATCGACCTCGTCCATTAACCTCGTCCATTAACCTCGTCCATTAACCTCGTCCATTCAATCTCCAAAACTTCCCTGTCTACGGATACTAAATCTCCTGCATAATACCAAATCCTTCTCAACTCCTTCTCAATTCACATCCAGACCACCTCACTAATATCCATGCAAACTACCTAGCAAGTTTGACTATCCCTACTTGCAACTCCCCCCTCCACACTGCGCCCCATGGAGTCCAACTCGACTCATCTGCCGCCCCACCGCGAGTCTGTCGCAATAAGCTGCTCACAACCAGAAACAGCGGTCACGGCATGTCAGAGCGGTGCATGTGCTCCATGTGTGGGCCAAAGGCCTTCACTATGCGCGTGCGCCCTGTGACTGCGTTACGCAGACCACCAATACTTTTTCTCGCATGCATTGTTGCACGCTTACAACTTGATGCCCATGGATAGGTAGAAAGGGTCACGATCAACACTCAGCAATACCTGGGAGGCACAACCTTGCAGTCACTTCAACTACCCGACTCCTCCTCGTCAACAAGAACAAGCGGTCACGGCGACATGGCCGGTGCTCGTGTAAGAAGCCAGAAGATCCGTCGTGCTCAAGCTCTGCATCATCATCATCTTTCCAAACTAACTTTGACCACACATCACACCCATCACGCCCATTCAAGACCTCATTTATCTCATCCAACAGGAACGAGAGGCTCTCCACCCTTCAACTTTGCATCGTCTCGACCACAAGGATCCCACTTCCCCCCGTCACCCTGCCGCTAGCTCATCTACAACCATGGTTCGCGGGCACAAAGAACAATGCCTCTTGGAAGAGGGAACACTCGTGATACGATAGAGGACAGGATAACGTACACGGACTTCCTCTAGAGCTTCCAATCACATCCGACGCAGGCCCTTCAGCCTGCTCAAATTATCAAAGACATGATTAGCGCGCTTGGACTACTGTACCCCTCCGGCAGCTTATCACTGCCCCGGATTACTCAAAGAGTGGGACCCACGCTCCACCCGCTAGTGTCCACTGGTCGAGGGCCACATGAGGAGCTGATTCATCCCGTCTTCACGTGCTTGACCAGCTCTATCATAAGTTTGTCGCTCCTCGGAGGGGCAGTGTAGGCGTCCGACTGCTCAATGTCCATGTCGTTGACAATCTTGGTGGTGTAATTCGAGTACATGGCCGCGACGATGTACTTCATTTCTGCAAGCTCACATTAGTAGTCTGTCTCGGCACTACATCTTCCCCTTCACGTGGCCGGTCGGAGAGGCGTCCCTGACAGGGGCAGCTACAACACCGAACTGACACTGAACTGACACCAAACTGACACTGACACAAACACGTCTAGGGATACCCCGCCGTCTATAAAAAGCAAAACCAAAATAAACTGGCAAGACTCACGATATACGGCAAGGTGACTTCCTACGCACATTCTGCCGCCACTCCCAAACGCCCAAAACCACCGACTTTCCATGTCCCGCCTCTTCTCCTCTCCCACGCTCTCGAGGTTCAGCCATCGATCAGGCCGCCACTCTTCCGCCCTCTCGTACACTTGTTCGTTGGCGTGTAAGAGTCCCGCACTTGCACTGACTCTGACGCCGCCCGGAACGAAATAGCTCTGGTCTTCGGGTCCAAGACGGCAGCCTTGTGCGGGTGTGAACCTGGGTTGAGCACCCGGGATCGCCGAGTGCAACCGCAGCGTCTCCCAAATTACCGCGTGCAGGAGCGGGAGAGCTTCCACTGTCTTGGGATCGGGCAATGTCGGTGCCGAAGAGGGCAATATGGGTGGCGAGAGAGTGAGCAGTTCAGCATGCAGACGGGCCTGTATGTCTGGGTGCATCGAAAGCTCGTGGACAACATAGACGAGTGTGATACCCGACGTGTCGAATCCGGCAGCCAGATGATCCAACACCTCGGATGCTGCGTGGCGCCTGACATCTGTCTTCTCGCCCCCTGATTTCTTGGCCTCCTTGGACAAGGCGGCAGACAGCTGTTGGTACACTACCGGCGTGTCCTTGACGTCTACGTCGGACTGCCCAAGGACGGCTGCCGATCTGTCACACATGTTCCTCGTCCACTTCTCGATCTCGGTGTTGGCTGTGTCGACGAATGCTGGGACGAGGCGGTATCCAAACCACCTTCGCAACATGGACGTCAGACCAGGGAGTTCCTGTGGCCAGAAATTAAAGCATCGTCGTGAGTTGTACAGATCTAGAAACCAGGCCAATTGCCCGGGATCCAAGAGCAGCTTTGAACCGGATGCTAGGCCGAATATGTAGCTGGTTACAATATCCATTGTCGCCCCGTTGAGGACGGGGTAGGCATGCAATACTCCTGGTTCGTTACTGGACAAGGTCGAGGCTAGAGCTGGCAGGAAGCGATGGTAGATGATGGAGCAAGTCTGAGCGAACAGTGCGGGAGATGCGACAACAACAGACTTGCTGTAGATGTTGCTGAGCATCCGTTTCCGCGCCGAGTGGATTTTGTTGCTGCTCGTGGAGAACATGTTGGGTGTCCTTTGACAAGCCCATATCAGCACCAATTCTCAATCTTCGTGACAAGATCCAAACTGCAATACAAGACCAAGAAGACTGGTGCAAGTTTTTTTGAGAAAGGCCACGACGCAACCGAGAAGAAGTTGCACACATACATACCCTCCAAAATTCTCAAAGAACTCATACCACCCCCACGTCCCATTGCCCTTCTCAAACCCCCCCGTATACACGTCCTTGATGCCGCCCCTGACACAATTCACACTGATCTCATTCGGACCCAGACACACAATGGGTCCGAGCTTGTCGTGTGCCGCCTTGAGCGTCGCATTCTCGATACTCCGCCATCGCACTGACAGGATCCAGAGCGAGGTAAAGGGCGCGAGGGCGTGTGCTGCAGGGATACGGCGAAGCGGGTTCGCAAAGTACGCGTACAAGACGTGGGCTAAGAAGAGGAAGGGGGAGGCGAGAGCGAGAGCGAGGAGGGGGAGCATGGTGGTAAGTAAGCGATAAGCGGTACTAGATTGTAGATTTATTGAATGGGGCGAAGCGAAGCGAAGCGGAGAGGAGAGGAGAGGATTGGATTGGATTGGATTGGATTGGATTGAGCGGGATGGGATTGAATTTGGATGAAATGTTTTCCGTGGAGCAAAGACGTGAGGAGATGATTGATAGATTCAGAATATTAATATGTACTAATGATGATTAGTGTGACTCGCAAGTATCCAACCATCCATGGCGGGCTTATCGATAATTAAGCATTCCGCCCTTGTTCCGTCTTCGGTCTTGCGTCTTCCGTCTTCCGTCTTCCGTTCCTCCTCCCTCCACCACTAGGCCGTAACCGGAGTAGTAGTTCCAGTAGTTCCTTCACAGCTAGCTGCCACGTGCACCACCCCATCCCATCACCATTCCATTACCATCCCATCCCACCTCATCTCCTCCCATCCCATCTCTCATCTCATCATGTCCTGACCCATCTGATCCTACCCGCATTCGCATTCGTATTCGCATCCCCGCCGGCCACGTTGAAGATCTATGTACACAATATCCAGTGCTGCCCCATATCCACATCCACATCCACGCCCTCGTCGTCCCGTCACCCATCACCCGTCACTTGTACACCCTCGGGCTGCTGTCTGTCTGTCTGTCTGTCGTACATATATATCTCACCTTTATGCACCTTGGAAGAGAGATGTATATATGTACACATACATCGTAGGCATGTGGCCATGTACGTTATTACCTAATATACGTAGACGAAAAGCCAACAACGAACACAGCGAGGCGAGACGAGACGAGACGAGACGAGGCGCCACCATCATGTCATGGCACGTTGTACGACGGGGGACTAATTTACCCACCTAGACTGGATTGGGCAATCTTGTGCATCTGCATCTGCATCTATCTGCACCAAGATCTGGAAACGGGAATTGCGGCGACGTTGGGATCGCGGGTCGAGGGTCGAGGGTCCCGGGACCCGGCTTCAGCTATTTTTGAATCGAGGGTCGATGATTCATGGGGGGGACGGAAGCTCGGTTGCGTGTTTGTCCTTTGTGTGAGGTGAGTAATTTTGATAATTAAGCTGCACGCGTGTGGGATGCATGGATGCGGCGACATGGGGCTTGAAAACGGACGAGGGATAATCATCAGCCAATGATGTGGTCGACGGATTGGTATTGCATGTCCACGTTCTGAGGGGCGATGCGCAGTCCCTCTTTCAAGATCCGAAGATCGATCCATCTACGCTTGTTACCATCGACACAGGCATCGACACAGGCATCGACACAGGCATCGACACAGGCACAGACGCATTGGCGTTGGCGTTAATTATCCCTGACCTGCCCCCGACCCAAGTAATTCCAGTTCGACACGTACGCCGGCTGCGTCCCGTTTCCGCCATTGCTCGTCGCGTATACACCTAGTAAAGTCCCTGTGAAGCCCCAACTCACGATTTTTCCCGGAGCGTAGGCAATCACTCGGCGTGGCCTACCGACAGGCGCTGCAGAGAAGGAGTAATGGGTCACGTTCACGGCCTCGATCTCCATGGTGAGCGTTTTATTGTTCCAGGCCGGCGGCACGACAACGCTGAAGGATGCGGGGACGTATACGTAGGATATGGCGTGGAAGCGGAAATGTGGGACTAGCGTCGTGGTGTTGGTGTTGGTGTTGGTGTTGGAGACGGGGAGGAGGGCGATGCCGAGGCGGACATGGTGGTTCTGCAATGTTTTATCAGTATTACGGCACGCACCACGACTTGATCATTATCATTATATGGGGGTTAAAAAGAGGGATAGGATGGTGGTACTCGCTTGGGTCAAGAAAAGCGTTACTCCAGCCTCCTCCTCCAACGTCTTGGGCGTGTAGTCGACATCCACGCTATAAGTGAACAAGGTGTCGACCTGTCGTCTTCCCACAAACGTCTGCCCTCCTCCTCCTCCTCCTCCTCCTCCTCCTCCTCCTCCTGCTGCTGCACCACCAGCACCACCAGCACCAGTATTGCCGTCTACGCCCGTCAGATTCAACTTGGAAGGTCGGAGTCTGAGCGCATTTTCGTGACCTTCTGGCGACATGGTATACGCTTCGTCGACGGGGAACCTCCAATGGACAAAATGTTGCGGCATCTTGGATCCCGGTGGGAACTGGATATTCTCATCGCCTTCGGTGACGTACTGACTATAATTATAGATTATTATACAAACAAACAAAAATTACGTAAGCCTTCCTCCTCAGACGTACTACAAACAAAAAGCTCGTTGGGGAAAGGGGGGGGGGGGGGTTTCCCCCGGCTTTACTTACTTATCTCCTGGTAGATGCCCGGACGTTGGAGGCAATTCCCATGCATGCATTACCCCCTCGATCGGCTCGTTGAAGATGGGCCAAGAGGAGGAACCCCCGTCTTCCCAAGTCACATTCGTAAGCACCGTCTCGCGACCCATTGGATACGTCGTGTATTCGGGTCCGGAGCGTGTGGATAGGGCAACGCCCCACCTTTTTTTTTTTTTGTTCAATCAGTTATTGGTTTAGTTTAAGTTAATATCGTAGAGAGAGTAACTAGTCTTTTCTTTTCTTTTTCTTTTTTTTTGGACTGCGTATTCATTGATCGATCGATGGATTGATTGATGGATTGATTGATTCCATGGATACACATAAGTACGTACCAGTTTCCACATGCATCTTGGAAAAGATCGGCGTGTCCGACGGTTTGGACTAGAATTATTTTTTTGGGAAAAAAAGCATTAGCAAACAAAAGAATTAAAAAAAGAATAAACGTGTAGTGGTGGTAGACGGCGATATTGATTAATTAATTGTTGTTGTTGTTGTTGTTGTACTTACAGTAACCCGTAGTATTTGCATTGGTCAAGATTGGATTCGCTGGATTGGCTTCGTATGGACCGTAGAGGTTTTCGGAACGAGCTATCGTTTCCATGTGGTCGAGACCGGTGCCGCCTGTTGTTGTTGTTATTATTATTGTTTTTGTTATTATTATTGTTGTTGTTATTATTATTGTTGTTGTTATTATTATTGTTATTATTATTGTTATATTAAAACTTGGTAGTTGCAAAAAAGGTAACTACTACTAACTACGTATTCGATTTACACCAGTAGTAGTAGTAGTGCATATGGAGAGAGAGAGAGAGAGAGAAAAAAAAGAGAAAGAAAAAGAAAGAGAAAGAGAGAGAGAAAGAAAAAGAGAAAGAGAGAAAGAGAAGGAGAGAGAAAAAGAGAGAAAGAGAAAGAGAAGGAGAGAGAAAAAGATACTCACCCTCTGCAATCATCAAGTAATAATATCCATCTTTCTTGTATATGTGTGGACCTTCGGGCGCCTAATTATCATCATAATGATATTGTTAACATGACATGCCGGCCGGTATCAGTAAATATATTGTCGCCATCACATCACACATCCACACGTTTGCGTTTGCATATTCGGACTCACTTACCAAGCCGCCAGTGCCATTCCACAAATTGGTCCATTTACTCTTGATCTCGCCCGTCTCGAGGTCGACTTTGGCTAGGTGTATACCGGGTCTATGATTCATGATTAAAATCAACATATGGTGGTCGAATCGAAGGGGGGTTTTTTTTTTGGCCACGCAGCAGAGGACGTACTCGACGTGATAAGCATGCGACCCGACGATATACTCGGTCCCCTCGTCGTCGTCGTCGTCGTCGTCGTCCCAATACGGCGAAGTGTCGTAGCCTGTGAAGTCGAAATGCACGGCATCTGTCCAAGCAAGATTATCCCAGATATCTCTTGTTTGGAAGATGATCTATTTTTTTTTGTGGGATAATGCATTAGCCTTGTTTTTATTTCCATCACTTGCTCTCACCTGGACAATTCAATTGAATTGAATTGAATTCATGCATCGTTCGTTCCGAATATCAGACCTTCTTCTATGAAAGGGGAACACTCACGTTATCCCATCGAGTCGGATCATCAGGCGGCTTCTTGTCGTGCACGAGCGTCGTCACGAGATAGAAAGTCCCGTTGTGGTGGCGAAGTGTCGGTGCCCAGATCCCGCTCGTGGACCCGTTGGAGATTGCTAGATCGGGGAGCTGGCTGGGTCGGTTGAGTACGTTGCCTGTTCATGTTCAGTTATATATCAGTTATGCTGCAAGTCTGACCATGTATATCGCAATCTCTTTTTGGAAACCGAGGAGGAAGTAAGTCGTCGTTAGATGCGTTCCCCGATTGGGACAAGATGTTTTATTGAAGGGAAGCATAGCACGTGGGATGAATGGATGGAATGTTCCGCTATTTCTCTCACTCTCTCCAACAACAACAACAACAACATGGCTTATATCCATTTTGAAACCACGACCTCTTCTTCCTTGTGCTTAAGAGTATAGATTTGAAGCCCTACCAACGAGTTTCCACGTCGTCAAGTCCTGGCTAGCATGGATCGGGATGCCAGGAAAGACATTGAAGCTCGACGACGCACAATAAAAGGTCCCGTCTTCTGGAACATGGATACAGCTCGGATCAGGATGGAAGCCCGGCAAGATTGGATTTTGGAACCCGGTGCTGTTGTTGTTGTTGTTGTTGTTGTTCCGCGCGGTTGCAAAGCTAGGAAGAACAAGGATGAGCAACAACGATAGCGCGACGAGGCGTGATGTCGACAAGTGGAGGAGGGCCATGATTTGTGATTCAATTTTTCCGAAAGAGAGAGAGAGAGAGAGAGTAGTTGTCGTTGAACCATGAACTTGAATGTGAACGTGATGAACGTTTCCCGCAAGCACTCGATTCCTGAGCGGTGAGTGTGTCCATTAAGCTTATACATTGACCCGGTAACTATCCTTCTCCGCAATCACATCTTCCACATTACCCCTCCAAGTCAAAAACTTGTCCCGGGTAAAAGCATAGGCTAGTGCAGCTTGTATACCTCCTACTCAACCCCCCATCCTGCCACCCCTGCCCTTGGCCAAGTTCTGCACAAGTATTGTAGATTACTGCCCATGCTAGCTGGGCGACCGGAGAAATGACGCACACGGGAGTGTGGGCTATGTCAATTGGTTGGTGCTGTAATTACTTACCATGTATGTGCGACCACCGGGTAAAAGTGTCTTTTTGCGACGAGGAGAAACGTGCATTGGGATGGAAGTGAGGCTGCCGAAGCGATCGTCGTTGCGTCCGGAACAATAGACACCGAAAAGGCCGACATGTCACGTGCGAATATCTTATCAATCATGTCCGTTCTCAAAAGTTGCTGATTAATTAAGTATATTGAAAAATGAACTGAATCTGACCCCAGGTATCTTCCCATCGCAATGTTAATCTAGGATCCAAGGCTGAAATAGTTCATCCAGGAGCCTACATGAAGCTACCTCATGAGTAGCGCCAGGACCGAAAAATGTGTATACAACGAACCCGTGCCGTAAGCATTGTTTACGACGAATCATCATCATCGACCCGAATACGCCAACACCAACGCCAACGCAATTGTTAAATCCGATCAAACTCTCAAGCGTTAGCCATGACAACGTCGTCGTCTTCTTCTCCCTCTGCGTCAATATCCATATCCCCAATTTCATCCACTTCTCCCTCTGCATCCAGGTCTTCATCCTCGATATCATCCTCGAGGGCCCGTAAAAGCGTGCCTTTCCCCTTGGAGCTCCTAGATTGACGCGGACTTCCCGTGTGGCTTTGCGTACCGCTGCTTCGACCATTGGTAGACTTTACGGCACCTCCCTCGTCGTCCTCGGTACCATTTGTCCCGTTGAAGACACTTTCGCCAAGTTTACTCCTAGTGCGCCTGCCACTGATCGTGCCAGGCGTGAGGGCCCCGTTTGCCGACGGTGACGTTTTTCCACTATGACTTCTGCTTGGAAGTTGGAGCCTAGAAACAGGTGCTGTAGCTATGGAGAGAGGCGTGTTGCGATTTCGTTGAGGGGTACTTGTCCGACGGCGCGAACCAAATGGGCGACCAGGTCGGCGTTTTGCAGTCGGCATTCCTGGAATATGTGGAAACACTTCGTACCGAGAAGGCGGAATGAGAGGTCCGGACAGTTGCGAGCCTGCCACAGCAGCCGTAGAACCGTTCGCCAGTGGTGTCCCGGGTGCGGGTGAGTCGCCGTTCATCGAGTCCTCGACAGGCCGTGCAGGTGTAAATGGCCGGGCGTCATCGCCTCCAGTTGTCGAGTTGTTGTTCGACGTGTCCGTTTGTTTGGCAGCCATTTCCATCTGCACACCCTCTTCTGGCGCAGGTTGGTCTTCGTCCTCGGCTTCACGAGGTTGTACGTTGTGCAAAGCCGGGCCATCTTCGTACTGCCCAAAGCGGCCCATGACGTAAGGTGTCCATATCAATTTCTCTGGCTTGATCTTCGGATTATTGGCGATACTGCACTTTTCGATATACTGTTTGAAGAAGCCGTAGTCGAGCCGGAATGCATATGTTTTTGTGACTGGGTCACGTACCAGTGCGCGCAATCCTTCCAACGCGGAGACAATGTCGTCGGGGGTCATGCCGGTGCGCTCGGATATTGTAGTGATGCTGATGGGTCCTTTTTGTTTTAAGAGTTCTTCGCACAAGAGCAGCCGCCAGTATTTGCGGTAACTGACTAAGCCCATATCACTGAGTGGTTTTTCGGGACTCCCCGTCTTCTTTTCCACCCGAGTGAGGAGATAAGAAAACTCAATCAGGAATTGTCCGTATCCCTTGCGCATGTATATGGGAAGGACGAGAATGCAAGAAACGTTATTTTGTGAGCTTGGCCGCTTCTCTTTGGAAAAGTAGCCAACAAAATGACAGCCATGATCGTTATTTACCGTCATGACATAGAAGAGAAAAGGCTCGACGTCATAGTAGAGAGTCTTGGAGCCCAAGAAGAGTTTTGCGAGAAGACAAAGATTCTGGCAGTACACAGGATTCTTTCGACCGTCGACTTCGAAGAAAGAATGTTCCCCATCGCGATATATTTCGTCGCCAGGAGGATGCTTTGCGGGGCATTTGAGCTGTCATTCCATTAGCATGACCAATCTTTGAACAAGAAATACACTTACCTTGTGCCGCCAAGCGACGTAATCCGAGTTCATGTATTTGAGACAAAATTCGCATATGTAGAGGACTTTGTTCTTACTGTATTCCTCCGGATAAGGTGCAGCGTGCCATGTGTCAATCTCCCAGCCTCCAAAATTGATGCACTTGATCTTACTCGGAGGCCCTGCTTGTTTGATAGGCTTCGATTCTTGTCCGCCGTACATGGCTTGTTGTTTTTGTTTCCATTCTTCCTCGGCCTGCAGCCGTGCATCATCGAACCGCTTTCTGTCAACTTGTGCGGGATATGTTTTGGATGTATCGGCATCGGCCTCGGATAGTATTCCGCCGTATGGCTTGCTCTTGTTTTCGTCCATATCCTTGTCAGGAAAGGCATAAAATGGTGCAGCGTGGGTGGTAGGGGCTGCTGGATATTGCGCCACCGCTGGTGAGCCAGCTCTATTCTGCTGTGCGAGTCTTCGATTTCTTTCACGACGCTCTCTGTCCCTCTCCCGCCGTCGCTCTTGTCGCTCTTGCTCTGCTGTTAGCGTCCTCTTCTTCGGCTTTACTGTGACAATCTTCTGCACTTTCTCGTTATTAAGGTGAAATGCAATAATGAGGCTGAGACCTTGGGATTCTTCAATCCACACCAGTGGCCGTTTGTCTTTTCTCTGGGGTGCGGCACGTCGTGAGCGCGTCGAGCGCACTCGCGATGAACCCTGCTCCGACGCAGTGTGCTGCCCAGTCTCACTTTCATTCTCACTCACTAAGACGTTTTCATCTTCTTGCGCGCGTGGCGAGGTCGCTGCTGGTGAGATATTGCCGCCTGCCGCTGATTTTGACAACTCCGACGATCTGCGCTTTTTCCTGCTCTGCCTCACTGGAAGCACTTCTTCCTCCTGAGATGACTTTCGCTTCCTTAGAGACCTGGATCCGTCCACGGGATCATCGGGAAGGATTAGATCATTGAATATTGAGTGTCCACCCGGGTCAGCACCCCGATGCGAAGGTAGGAGATCCCTTGCCAACTTTGGTACCGAAGAAAGCCGTTGTCTGGTGACGGACTCGTGCAAGTCTTCCTCGTCGTCTTCTTCATCGTCTTCAAGATTGTTCTGAATGCAGGCCGTGCAGCGCCAACGATTCGTGTCTAGAATTCGTCAGTAATATACTTTTACGGCTTGGCGTACCGAGGAGCAGAGAACGTACCATCATCGGAGCCAAGGGTGCTAGCGTCTCGAGCGCATTGCCGATGTGCTGCAGGAACGAAATCAGGTCAGCTATCCCCAAGCCTAAATACTAAATACATTCAAGTAGCAAGTGGTAGATGACGCACCATTATCCCCACATACGGCACACGAGAGATACATTTCAAACTCGGGGCTCGGATCGTTTTCTTCGTCTTGACCGCAGTAGCTGATCCATGTTAGCATCATATTTCTCAATCTACGGTCCATGCAATTCGATACTCACACACACTCGTTCGGATCTGTTCTCTCGGCGGCAGGCTCCTCGCCATCTTCACTCTCCGCACGCCATTTCTCGTCGGCCTCAGATTCGTCGCTGCTCGGGTCCGATATCTCGCTCCCGCTAGTCTTGACATCTGAGAATGAGTCGGCAGCGTCCTCATCGTGGTGGTCATCGTCTTCTTCATCCGACGTATCTGCCGGTCCAGCCATCTTGACAGCACCTACTGGCTCGCCTTCATCGTCGTCATCCACCTCCTCGCCCTCGGCGTCCACATCTGACCCTTCCACATCTGTATGGTTGTCATTGGGTGTGTTCTCCCCGGCGATGTGATCATATGCAATATCATCCTCCTCATATTCTCCATCGGCGTCCAAGTCTTCCGCATCATTGTTCACAACCGGGGCCAAGAGCCTGGCGGGCTCCGCCATCGCAAAGGTGATAGCAGTCGCCAACCTGGACACCAGAGACGCCAGTGTCGCAACGTGTATTCAGAATATATCGTACTATGTCGGTCGCGCAAACGACAGACACCTGGGTGATGTTGTCATATAGGTGAGGTCCTCAGGCGCGTGGTGCGATGTCGGTCGCGCGTTGTTATGACCCGTGAGATCCTACGCGTAGGGGGGGGGGGGGGCAATTCTGTAGACAGAAATCCCAATATGCCTTGGGAGACCTTTGCTAAGTTCGGATTGTGATGCTTCGGGGCCGCAGACGCGTGGTTGAAAGCCGTGGACAGGTGGTTGTCGTGAATTGGGAACACGGGCGACTGGCTTGGCAGGCTCGGGCCCCAAGGCGGGAATATTCACGACTTTGGCAAACGTGTGACGACGAGCGACACTGGCAATAATTATCTCGGGCCTGGAAAGCGTGTCGTGGATGAGATCTGGCTGCCTGAAGTGAGCTGTCCTCCTGGAAAGTAGGGGACGCTTTACCTTGGCACGCCTCCTCTGGCTTTAGCTCCGAGCCGACCTCACTCAACATCGCTCACACCCGCGAACCTCGAACCACGAACCCCACACAACCACTATTACAGAACAACCCACCAGGGACTCTCGCAACAATGGGTGTCCCTTTTGAAGCCCTTCTTCCATATGCGATAATCACTGGCGTACGATACCCTCCTAATTGCGCGCTCCCGGACCCTGTTGACACACTCCCGCAGATGTTCGCATTCAGCGCCGTCGCCGTCGGATCACTCAGAGAGATGCAAAACGGAGGCAAGAAAGCCAGGCGTGGCCTGGACGCATGGGATAGAGTAAGAAAATACGCAAATTCATGTCCGCGACCGCAGCTCACCATGTCACAGCAAAGTACGATGCCGCAACCAAGACCATGACCTCGCGACCTCCATACTAAGCATGCTACAGTGATGGAACGTGACCGGAGACTAACGGGATTTGCGCGAGGACAGACCGACAAGCCATTCGCGCCTCCAGGCTTCGAGCTGAACAACCCGTGGAGGGTAAGAGCCTCTACCGATGTGTATGTGTTGGGGCAATACTGACAATATACAGGTCGAGGATCGATTCTTCTAAATCAACATCATGTGGATACTACAACCCCAATAACAAATACACACTTTCTGACTCACATCATAACTTCACAACATGCACGAGAGGGACATCCATGACTAAGTGTGAGATGCCGAGGGACGTGGGCTCTGCACGCAGACCAATGATGCCATCCTTCTCGACCTGACTCGGTTTGATACCCAAAATATTCTTCTAAAGCCCGCAATTTTTGTTCTTCGTTCACAAATGTCAGTTCTCGCCTCTTCTTGCCATATACCCACCATTTCAAGCTGTTATTGTCCAAGATCAATCTCCCAGACCGACGTTCCATCCTCGCCCAAGATCTTTTTCTCGCCAACAATGGTTTGGTTCTAGTGAGGAACGTCTTGGGGCTTGGGCTGGTATAATGATCCATCACACTATAGTCCTTGGGCAAGAATTCGAGCTCGCCAAAACAGCAGGTTGCTTGGAATTCGCCTCCTTCGTAGACGCGATGCTCGTATACCCAGAGGCATTGTTCGGGGTCTGAGTTCCCTACAATGTCGAGCCATTGCAGACGGCATGTTGCTGGTTGGATGATACTCGCTCCCGCGGTCTAGCTTCATTGGCTGAACTGGTCCATTGCCATCAATGCCCACATCAACGTGGTATTTGCTGGCTCTTATGATGATGATGATGATATCTATCATGTGGCCCTTCGCCCATTGTTGTTGTTGTCGCCAATGATCTTCTGGCCAGATGATGCTTTTATAGCAGGGTTAGATACTGGAGGGCCTTGTCTGGGTCCAGCGATGCAACATCATATATTCGCCAATTTGTCGGTATTTCAAGACGCTCCAGGTACTGAGCCGTTTGATTTGGTGACAACGTATGCCTTTCTTGACCAGACTGCATTGTGTAGATTGTAGCGATTGTGGAAAGAGTAAAGATCGTCATAATGTATGGGGTAAAGATGGGCAAACAAACAGGAGCAGTTGAGATGGTAGTAGGAGGCATTCGGTGGGATAATGGCTTCATAGCAGACTGCAGCCACTACGGACCACCAGTATAGACCCTCTCATGATGACATAGACTCATGCAATCGTCCGTGATACCTTTGTATGAGAGTTATGTACGAGGCGGCGGCTGCACGTGGCGTCGCTTGTGTGCCTGGATTCACCTCTGGCAAGGGGTCCATGGCCGCTAACGTTCCCCTGACATCGACAGACAGCGCGGCGTCAAAGCAACCCAACAAGGGCACTATAAACAGTAATCTCCATCTCCTCTCCTGTTTGAGGTACACTCCATAAGCCGCCATGCGTCGCACTCCGTGATATCTAGCTCTCGCGCTCGCCCGCTCCTCTTCCCACGCTGCGATCGCCCTGACCGTTCCAACCCTTACTACGCCTCCGCGACGTCGCGATCCCAGCAGGGTCTCATACACACCTCTACCCACGCCGAAGATGACGAGCAATGGCCTGCGCACACAGTACCCATACGCCGGGGAAGCCCTCAGTCCCCGCCCGCTCTACGACTTCCCCTCGCCTTCCTCCAACTATCCCTCCGGCATAGGCGGCATGTCCCCTGGATTTATCCCAATGGCCTTCCAGAGCACCCCACGATTTGGTGGCAGTGCATTCATACCTCCTGCCGATGTATTCTTCGAAGGAAACAAAGACTTCATGCAAGAGCAGGGTGCTTACACTCCGCGCGAGTTCAAGAAGCGCGGCTCCGAGGTGTTGAACAGCGACCCTGTGGCCATGCATTTACTGGTGGAGACGGCGATTGGGGATAGCCAATATTTTGAGATACTATCAGTTGAAGAGGTGGAAGCACTGAAACAGGAGCAGAAAGCACTTGATGCGCGCTTCGGACCTGCACGAAAGAAGTTGGAGTCTGAGACCAAGATCCGCGACGCTACAAAATCTCTCTCTCGTCTGACATCAAAGAACGAACAGGGACACCGGAGAGGACTCGGTAGTCGCGGCAGCAACGCCGTGAAGGACAATGCTACCTGGTCTGAGGAGGAGCTGAGCGCTAGCAATCGAAAAGTTGACGAACTGGCGCGGGACGTTTTCGAGATCGAAGCGCGGATGCGGACGATTGATACCCAATTATTGATGCACACGGCTGCTGTCTTGCAAATCACACACAACGGTCCAACGAAACGAAGCCGTAATTCACAAACAGCGAACGGAGGTGGTCAGAGACCAGATAGTCCCGCAAGCATTTACACCTACGACACCGGTCGCAGCGCTCGTGGCAAAGGGGAGGATAACTTCGATGAACGGAGTCTATACCGATCACCAGAGAATCTCGATAGCCTAATGAATGCTCTGCAGAACGGTACACACCACCACCGCGAAGAATCGGCCCGGGAGGTGGAGCAGCAGAGTCAAGCGTTGATCTCGGTGGGGAAAAGAATCGATGAGCTGAATGAACGATTACGAGGACTCATTGTTCAAGCAAATCCGGAGCGAAACCAGGATTATTCCACTCCACCTCAGGCTACCGGCGCAGTGGACGATTCCTTTCTAGAACGCCAGTTAGACTTTCTCGACCAAGGACTTCGTGACATCAGCGTTGAGCAGAACGACCTGCGCAATACTTCCAGACATGCGTTGAGCGAGGTGGAAGGTCGCTTGGAGGGCATCAACAACCAATTATACGCCATGCGTACCAGAGCAGACACAACGGGAGGCGAAGGCGTTCAGATACCACCAGAGATATCCAGTGGTGGGGCTCAAGAACAACTAAATTATATGGAGGAATCGTTTTACAACATTGAGCAGATTCAGTATTTGCTGAACGAGCAGATTGATGAGCTTCGATCCAAACCTACTCCGCCCGCTCAGCCGTCAAAGAGTGAAGAGTTTGAAAAATACGAAACCACTCTCATGGGTCTCTGGTCCATTATACTAGCAGGCGAGGAAGAAGCCCGCCAGCGGAAACGCCAACGCCGCGAGCTACTTGCCCAAGATCCTGACGTTGACGAAGAGCTTTCTCCAGACGAAGACTTTAACCCGAATGAGGAGTTTTCTCTTCCTGCTTTCTCCGGAAAGGTCCAGTGGTTATTCAGTCGTGCTACTACGCTCAAGGACAAACAGAGCATTCTCCTTCGTCAGATCAAACAACAACGCGAGCTCAACAGCAGATCTGACGCACAAAAGGAGGAGGAGTTCCGCCGGCTCAATGAGCGTGTGCTGAGTGCCAGATCCCAAACGAAAACCATGGAGGACGAGCTTGAACGCGCCATGGGCCAATTGAAGGTGTTTGATGGGCAGAAGACCGAAAGCGAGAATAAAGCTCTTCGAGATGCACAAGAGCGCTGCATGATGCTCGAATCGCAGTTCAAAGACGCCCAAGAGCGCTACATGATGTTCGAATCGCAGCTCAAAGACGCCCAAGAGCGCTGCATGATGCTCGAATCGCAGCTCAAAGACGCCCAAGACGACGCACGTGTCGATGCCGCCGCGATTGAAGCCGAGCTTGCGCAATCCTCCGCCAAGATGGAAGAAGTCATGGTTGCCCTCCGTGCCGCAACCGCCGAAAAGGAAGATATGCAGCAAAGAACCCAGGAGGCTACAACAGCTCTAAATGCCAAAGAAGAGGAGCTGAGGGAATTGGAGGGCGAAGTGGTACGCCTCACGACTGAACTTACCTTCGCAAAGGCCGAACTCGACGGTGCTTATGGCACACGTGCTGAGCGTGCAGCCGAGAGCGCAGCAAATCCACACATCAAAAAGGAACTCGACGAACTTGTCGCCAAGAATGCCGCTCTACTCAACGAAATCCAGAGTCTACAGAAGGCACAAGACGCTGCCTCTCAATCCGAGGCCGAATCACGCGAGTCAGAGCGCACCCTCAAGGCAGAACTGAGCGTGATGGCAAGCGAGTACGAAGCATTGACGCGCGATGCTATCCAAAATGAGAGGGATCGGGATGCTATTGAAGCTTCCATTGATAAACTCCGCGACGAGAAAGAAGCACTAGAGATGGAGCTCTCTGACGAACGCGTGAAGTGGCTGGGTATCAGAAGCCCGAGTACGCCAAATGTTGCGCCTGCCGATATGGGTGCCACTAGTATCCGTATGCTACGTGAAGACTTCAGGAAGATGATGCGAGACCGGACCGCTGAAGGTCTCAGGGCACTGAGAGTAAGTCTCTCACTTCTATGAGCTCGTTCACGGACATGGACTAACTTTAAACAGCACGAACAAGAAGAACGCCGTCGACTTGAATCCGTCGTTCGCTCATTACGAAAAGACTCCACATTACCAAAATCACATCTGAGCAAGGCTATGAACGCATAATTATGAAGACGATGGACCTATAAAGAAGATAATACCGACGCATATTTCCTGCATCATCTGCTCACCTTTTGCGTTTACTATTGCTATTGTTGATACCTGGAGCTTCTCTTGTATGTTATATGCGCATACCCGGCATGTATCTAGACGGGCGTTCCGGAGGTTTAGGTGTCATTAGAAGGGTTTGATGATGTCGAAAGAGATAGTTTGATACACAATCAAGCTTCTCGTGATGGGCAAACGATCATTGGAGTTTAGTTCAAGAGGAGAAGGGGTCGGTAATTGATGCCCTTGGGCGATTGCTATATGTTGATGATTAGCATGTAAGGGATCTCGACTAAGGGAATGCCATGGAGTATGTTTTACTTCACACTAATTAACTCATTTTCATGACCTGCATGCATACTATCCACGATGCATGTGTCTATTGCGGGACTGTGTATGGCGTGGTGCTTCAGGGTGGGCCCCGGAGAGCGGAAGTGATGTGATACAGTGTGTACGGCACAGCTATATATAAGCAGCGACGCCAATAACAATCACAGTGCCCCAGCCTTTGACTGCAGGCAAATTTGTCGATAATCTCTCAAAACCTTCGGCGTTTGTTTACATATTTCCAAGCTCTCTCTCTCTCTCTATGCGTCTAGAAGCCCGCTTTACTAATACTGTCGACCCAACTATCTGTTCCGAACAGGTATTGGAAAATGATGTTTGAAGGACTTACCAGGCAATACAAATCATGTACTCGTCTTGTTCGTTTTTCTCCTTGTAAATGAGCCCCCCTCCTCGCCCTTCCGAAAACAGCATGTAAAGAAAACTTACAACCGATCAATCTCCCTAGACCGCCATCATCATCGCTATTAAACGCATATACTTCCACACTCTCTCTTCCTTCCCTGGCCCTATAGTGATGGACATTACAGTGAAGTCACAAAGTGGGATTGAATACATATTTGAATGCTGCTATCAACGAAGCATGGAGATGGTGATGCAATTCTGGGAGGGTTACCGAGAGTTTATGCCCGGGGGCGGAGACACATATCATATATGTAGGCCAGACAAACACACAATACATCTTTGCAAATAGCAGTTTGTGGCCCACAGAGTGATATCCGCTACCTTTGTTTTGGCTGCTGAGTTTTTGTTATAGAGAGAGAGAGAGAGCACCAATTTTCAAGTATGTCACCTCTAGCCGGGAGAATCTTTTTCTGTTAATACTTCGATTACGAGGATTCAAGCTTTGGGAATAAATACCGTTTTCGACGAGTTCGATCCTCTGGTGGGTATTTACGAGAGTATTGTGGTAAGTAAACAAAGAGCTTGAAATCCTGCATGAGTTTTGTGCCGGCGTGCTTGGTGGAAAGTTTAACGAGGTTTGGTGCATCCTTTCGTTGAATCATCGACGTTCTACCTCTTACTGATTATGTTTTCTAATATCGGGATATCTATGGTACCCTTGGGCGTCTTTGAACCGGATCGTCGTGGTAATATAGTTATAAACGGTCAAATGGCGTCACAGTTCAGCTCGGCCGTCTGCTGGTAATGTTTCGATCGTTTCTCTGCCCTCATTGCTTGGCACACATCGCAACATCCTTCGTCCGTGGGTCCTTGGGAATCAGATGAGGGAAATAAGGGGCTGCTTGGAGAATGAAATCGTATTGTGTGGGTAGGAGCAGCAGGTGAGTACGATTGTGCTTATACTAATCTGGGATCCGGTAAATAAAGATGGCGTCTACTACGGATTGACTATCGTATATCATCTAGGATCTCGGTAGTTGGAGGCAACGGCTGATCATGCCGCAGATACCATATGAAAGTGGCTCAGAAGAAATCGTCAGAGGCAGAAAGAAATGTAGCCACCAGTGCGATCGTATCTAAAAAAGGTGATCATCAATGTCACCAGGGTGGAATTTGATACTGAACAGGTCCATTGATGATACTCACCCCGTCTGGAGCAAGTACGATTGCCAGGCGGAAGTCTTTTTGGGAGCGTGGGAGCTGTTCTCATGCTGTCTGCCGGCGCCAGTTGTTATATGGTGATTGGTTGAAGGGCGACGATTGTTCAAGGCAACGAAGATACATATTGAAGTAATATACGCTACGCATTCCTTTCATGATGCATTGTGACGTTGCAACAAAGGATGCCAGCGAGGCGTCAATGGAAAAATTGAGGATGCCCGAACGCCCGACCAGATGATCCGGCACGGGCTACTAGGACACGTGAATGCTCACGTGAAAACCCTGAGCTCGGCGTTCTGTGGTCCGAACATATGCCGGTGTCAAATCGCCTTGTGCCGTCACTCGTCTGAAGCCGCTGCCTCCATCCCTACACCAACACCACGCGCCAGCAAGCTGCCTCATAAACACCAGAATACCCGCACTCTCTCTCTCACACTGGAGATGTGCCCTCTTTCCATTCCCATCTCTACCGTCTCGATTCTTTAGATCCCACACCCCGCCGTGCGCGCCCCTCGCGACTGAGCCCTTCTTGAAAGCTCGCCCTCATCTAGCTCAGCCGTCGCCCAGCATGCCTCCGGCAGCAGGCGCAAGAGCAGGCGGTCCTGCGACGGCCTCAGATCGCCGGCAGTCCACTCGACAAGGACGTACGACCGTTCGACCTACAAATTACTACGCGCGCACCTTTGCTGGACGGCTCGCCGCGAATGGCTTGGAGCAGACCCCGGAAGCTTCTACCACGGCGCCTGGCTTCCTCCCAGCTCTCACACACTTCTCCCAGGCAGTGGACGCATTTCCAAAAGAGCTCATCAAGCATTTCTCCATGTTCAAGGAGGTCGAAGCCAAATTTCACGACCCGGAACACGAGCTTA
This sequence comes from Pleomassaria siparia CBS 279.74, assembly GCA_010093715.1. Lineage (NCBI taxonomy): Eukaryota > Fungi > Ascomycota > Dothideomycetes > Pleosporales > Pleomassariaceae > Pleomassaria > Pleomassaria siparia. Next base: position 738,220 of record MU005776.1, on the reverse strand, counting down.
AGCTCCTATCCGATGAGATCGCTCGACTGCCCATGACCACCAAGGGCCAGCAACGAGCTGCGGCGCGGAACAACAGCGGAGGAGCGAATAGTGCGAACACCAGCGTCAATGGCTCCTCTAAACAGGACGGTGCAGCGCGTCACCAACAGCTTGCTACAGAGCTCTACCCACCCGACTTCGACAGCCTTCCACCCCACGAACAGGCTGATTTGAAGAAAAGACAGCTCTTCTATCGATTGCGCGTACTAGTTGCGTCCATGATTCCCACCCTTGACGAGAAGCTGGTTGTCTTGACCTCAGCAAAGACAACCAAGGACAAGGGGTTGGCGCGCATGAACAACTCATTCCCCCATCTTGACGGCGAGATCGGTGAAGAGGCGCGCTACGGCAGTCTGAACCACTGGGCATATGCCGACAAGGAAGAGAAGAAGAAGGGGGGACAATCGCATGAGCGGCATAGACGAGAGGTAGTTTCGGCCAATAACCTGGCTGCCGCTGCTCAGCACGTTCATGATGCTGACTCCATAGCTGCGAAGAGCGAAGCCAGGCGCGAAGCGATGCTTGCGAACAAACGAAATCGGCAGCAGCACATCGACTCGGATTTTGATGACAGGCCGGTAAAGAAGACACAGAAGCGAAAGGCCGTTGCTGCCGACCCAGCTGCGGTGGACGCGCGAGGAATCGGTCTAGGTATAACGAGCAATGGGGTCGCGCCACAAGGCAAGAGGAAGAAGACGGAGAAGGCTCTGGCAGCAGCGGTGGCAGCAGCTCCACCCATGGAGCGGTCCTTGAGCAGCGCCCTCAAGGCTACTGGGGGGACAGGAGGTCGGAATGGGACAAGCCCAAGAGCTACACCAGGCACAGAGAATGGCGGAACTGGAACTGGAACTGGAACTGGTACTGGAAAACGTAAACCGCGAGCACCGCCGGCACCAGCTCCACGCAAGCACGCATTGCCTGCAATCTCACCACATCTTGCGTCGTCACCAATTGCGCCAACATTCGCCGTCTCAAAAACGTTAGCTGCAGAGCGCCCAGGATCTTCACGCGCAAGGAAGAACTCGACAGCGAACTCTGTAGCATCTGCCGTAATAGAGCCTCCTGTCGGCCGTCGCCCATCGTCGTCACACTCCATGCGCCAATTGGCTAGCAGTAACGCAATAACAGAGCTGGAGCAAGCCGCAGGAATCGTTCGCGAAAACATCTCGGCCAAAGAGGTTCCCACCCCGAAAGAGCCCGCCGATCCTCCCACGCCCGTCGAAATGGTGCCCCTCAAGCACGAGGAAGCAGAGGCTCCCGAAGTCGAGAGTATGGAAATCGATATGCCAGTGCCTCCGCCAGTATCAACACGAACAGGCCGAGCATCCAAGACTGCAACACCGATTGTAGGCTCCTTCCCAGACCTTCCCATGATGGCCCGTAGTCGAAGCACGCGCAACGCAAACAACAGCAACGGCGGCGGTTCCAATTCCCACGCATCGTCTGAAAACAACAGTACCACAACTGGGGCCGTGTCTAAGCGCGGGCATAAGAAGAACGCACCCTCTGTCACGGCTGTACCTATCCCCTCACCGGCGCTGAAACCTATCACTGCCACGATCAAATCGAACCCGCCATCTTCTACTGCGTCCTCGGTGGCGCCGGATCCTGAGTTTAGCGCAGGAGAGGAGGATGAGGATGGCGATGAACCGCGGTACTGCTACTGTAACGAAGTGTCATACGGCAACATGGTTGCCTGTGACTACTCCGAGTGTCCACGGGAGTGGTTCCACTTGGCTTGTGTCAATATGGAGAAGGCACCGAATGCGAGAACGAAGTGGTTCTGCAGCGACGAGTGCAAAGAGGCTAATGTCCGTACCAAGCCCGCCAAGGGCGGCCGTCCAGGTAGTAGCAACAAACAATAGGAATTAACAGGAGTTGGGCGCAAAGGTACACGGTCGGCTCCGAAAGGGAAAGGGATGCCAGGGAAGCTGGGGCTTTGGGATGGTTGGGATGCTCTTTGATTGTATTTGCTTTTTGGTCTGTTTTCCCTGGCGTTGGATATCCCATGTGCTCTCTTCTCATGATGGGAACAACCGCGCATTTGCAAGTATCTATGGGCGACGTTAGGGCATGGCCTTTGTTCGTAATTTGTGCTGTTTGGTCGGTCAACCATTAGCGTTTTGCGTTGAACACGCTTGGGCATACCACCTCACTTTGATCGGGTACTAGGTAGAAGGCATAGATGCGCAGACATGTAAGGAATGTATGGAGCTTTCTTTGTTGAAGTCTAGAAGCCAAATATGAGTGTGAGCGCACCTCACATCACTTACTTACCATGGAACATTTGCATAACCTAATGCGTAAAGCCTACCCTGACAGAGACAGCAGGACAACGCACAGCATCTTTATGGTACCATCGTACCCCTTGTACGCGAGCGTGTGCAGTACAGTACGACGTATACAAAGTACAAGTGAATGAAACATCGATGCCCCTGATTCCTACATACAAAGGTAACTTGGTGATCAATGGTCCTCCATGATTGGCCGGAGCTCAAAGCTTAGCCGAAGCTGGACCCTGCATAGATTGTAGCGTCAGACACACCTTCACCGCCCGCCTCAAGACTATTACTGTGTGGGCCTTCTGAGTCCCTTTCATTCTTGTTCTCCCATAATACTACAAACCTCACTTTCTTTTCTCACAGCACATACAATGGCTTCCGACGCAGCCCCCTCAGCAGAAGAGCTGATCATCTTTTCCCCAGAGAGCAACCCCACTACCCCGCCAGATCTTCGCTTGCTTCACTATAACGACGTGTACCATATCGATGCTTCGTCAGCTGAGCCCGTAGGCGGAATTGCAAGGTTTCAGACGTTGGTGAATTATTATAGGGATGATGAGCGTTTCAAGGATCAGCCGAAGCTCCTGACTTTCTTCTCGGGCGATGCTTTCAATCCTAGCCTGGAGAGCAGTGTGACAAAAGGTACTGCTCGTGTACCTTATCACCACCGAGGAAATGTGTAATAACCAGACGTGCCTTAGGATCTCATATGGTGCCTATACTCAATGGTATTGGAACAGATGTTGCATGTGTTGGGGTATGCTTGCTTCCTCGACCCCTTTGTGTTCCCGAGACCCCACAACAACAAGCTGACCGCTGTCGTAAACCCTCAGAATCACGATTTAGATTTTGGTGTCAAGCAATTCCGCCATCTTACCTCGCAATGTACCTTCCCATGGCTACTTGCCAACGTACTAGACCCCGCACTCGGCGAAGGCGTCCCTCTCGGAAACGCGAAGAAGACCGTCATGCTGGAGTCATCCAACGGGATCAAGGTCGGCGTTATTGGCCTCGCGGAAAGAGAGTGGCTAGACACGATCAACTCGCTGCCTCCAGACATCATATACAAATCGGCGTCGGCGACCGCCAAGGAATTGATACCAGGGTTGCGAGAGCAGGGCGCGGAGATTATTATTGCCGTGTCGCATCAGCGCGAGCCGAACGACAACAAGCTAGCAGAGAACACAGGAGGAGACTTGATCGATATTATATTGGGTGGACATGATCACTACTACTCTCAGTCACTCATAAACGGCACACAGGTTCTACGCTCAGGGACAGACTTCAAGCAACTCAGCCATATCGAGGCGTGGAGGAAGACTGATGGCAACAGAGGATGGGACTTCAAGATCATTAGAAGGGACATTGTCAAGAGCATATCCGAGGACGCGGAGGCTGTCAAAACAGTGGATAGACTGACCAGCAAGCTGAGGGAGAAGCTGGATAAGCCCGTTGGATATACTGCTGCCCCTCTAGATGCGCGCTTCACGACAGTTCGGACGAAGGAGTCGAATATCGGCAACTTTGTTTGCGACTTGATGAGGAACTACCACGACGCTGACTGCTGTATCATGGCTTCTGGAACCATCCGAGGAGACCAGATTTATCCTCCTGGTGTTTTGAGATTACGAGATCTTGTTAACTGTTTTCCCTTCGAAGATCCCGTTATCGTGATCAAGGTGACTGGTCAAGCAATATGGGACGCGCTAGAAAACGGCGTGAGCAACTATCCAGCCCTCGAAGGTACACTCGCCACTTTCGTAATCTTCTGCCCTCGTTCGATATGTCTAACATATTCCAGGCCGTTTCCCTCAAGTCTCCAATATTGTATTCGAAACTGACTATTCTCAACCCCCCAACTCACGCATCTGCCGTGCGTCAATCGGTGGTGAACCCATAGACCCTGAACGCGAGTACGTGCTTGCAACTCGCGGCTACATGGGTCGGGGAAAGGACGGTTATACCTCGCTTCTCATCGAAGAAGAAGGCGGCAAAGCTGTCGAAATCGTGTCCGAGGAAAACGGTGTGCTTATTTCGACCATCCTGCGCCAGTACTTCATGTCGCTGAAGGTTCTTGGAAAATGGAAGCACTGGGGCCGGTCTATGCACCGCAAATTTCTCGGTATACAAACAGATATGCAGTCAATACACGGCTTTGTTCCAGCCTCTCCGGTATCTCCAAAGGGATTGCGACACTCAAACCCAGCATTTTCCCTCGAGAAGAAAGAAAAGCCGGTAGAGCCAGCCGAACCTCCCAAGCCTTGGGATTTCGGCATGGAAGGTGACAGTGAGGAAGATGACGATGATGGCGCCGACTATGACGATTCGAAACCCATTCATTTCAGCGAGAACGATACGAAGATCATTAAAAGAGTGATGAGGAAGTGGTGGAGATTAGCTGGGTTGAAGGGTAGCCCGAAACTCTGCGATGAGTTGGGCGAGGGGGAATTCCAGGTCAACTGGACGAAAGCAATTGCACCAAGGTTAGAAGGCAGAATCAAGGAAGGGAAGAAAGATAGAATAGATGTTTAGAGGAGCACGTGCAGAGAGGTGGAGCCATACTAGTATTAGGGGTCATGGGTATCTGCCGGTGAATATTGACGATGTGATGACCATATGCGCAAACTAGATATCCTTACATGAGTTAAAAAGAGGGCACGAATTTACGAGATAGAATTGAATGCAACACAAGGACACAGCGTCTCTACCACCCATTTGAACACTATATCCTAGCTTTCTCATCATGCTTCCACCCGGGCATGTCTGCTAAATCCTTCGCTGGCGCCGCACGCCTGGACTTGAGCGGATCGCCCTGGCCTGGCCGCCATTTCCAGGCTTCTTTCAGATCGTCTGCCAAAGTTCCTTCCAGAAGCTCAACGATGTGCTTGCCAATGTTGGGCAAGAGTTTGAACGAGTGGCCCGAATCCCCCGTTGCAACAACAAAGTTCTTCCACCCCGGATATTCGCAAATCAACAACGACGCATCCGCCGTATCCGTACACCAGCACATCTCTTTCCTGTGAAGCTCCTTGGCCACAAAACCTGGCAGAAATGTATCAATCGCTTTTCGAATGGTCACTTCGCTCGCATCCGGATATGTATCCGTGGGATGCGCAGCGTGCGAACGGGGCACGGAGATAGGTGAGGGCGATGATGAACCGTAGGGCTGGTGCAGCTGGAAATGCGTGAAGCCGGGGAACTCGTCACAGACTTTTATCACGCCGTCCTCGGTGGGTTCGAAGAAGAAACCGACGTCGCTGTTGTACACGACTGGGGCGTTTTTGTAAGGCCGGGCTTCGTCAGGAGTCAATTGGAGCATGGCGTACACCCAGGCCTAACTATGGAATTGGCATGGTAATTTGGTAGGTCAAAGACGTGGTCGGAGGGATGGGGTACGCACTTTTGAGCAACACTGATCGGCCAGATCAACCAGTGTGGGACTCCATGCCCCGGCTGCGAGAACCACCTTATCTGCATGGTACGTCGTTCCGTCGACCGTCTCTACACCGATACATGTCGTGCCATCGGTGTCAAAGAGCGGCCTTTTGAATGTCCCTGCGTGGCCAAACCCAAAGTTTATGCCACGTCTTTTGCACTCCCCGCCGATGGCATTGATGGCTTTGGATGCTGCGAGCCAGCCTCCGTCGGCACTGAAGACTGCTTTCCAGCCCTGTAATGCGACAAGTTAGCGACCGGCTAGATTTAGCATGGTGAAAAGTACTTTTGATGGATACAGTGAGGCTTTATGATACGCTTGAGTTACGGTGGTGACTATTCTCCCGCGTCTAAACGGTCGGTAATGTGTGAAGATGTTCTTGTGTTTGTTTCGTGAGGGAAGAAAAGAAAAAAGACTGACGTTTATTTTCTCCCGCTCGAGAAGTGGCATCTTGTTCAATATCTCATCCACGGTGTCTAGCCACTCAGTACCTTGTTCCAATCCAGCGTCGGCGTCGAGTATGCTTTGATACGCCTCTTTCAAATCTCTGAGGCCGTTCTCGGTATGTGCGCAGTCGAGCTAATTAATTACTTGCTCAGTCAGCTATTTGTATATATATATATACATGTCGTTTGAATCGCAATATTCCTTCCTTGCATAGAAACGGGGTACACCCGTTGAAGCTCACTCACTCGTCCCGTATTGTGGAAGAAGGGTTTGAATAGTTCGTCTTCGTTCCACATCCCTCTCGCTTCGAGGCTCAGTTGTAGATCCACTTTATTTCTCAGCCGAATACCCATGATCTTGTTCAGATCGTTGCCGGCTGATTGGGCCGAGGGAATCGGGTAGACGTCGAGGACGGTGATGTTCGAGGGCGTGTATCCAGCGCGTAGGAGATGGAGGGCCGTTGAAGAGCCCATGGTTCCTCCACCTCCTACGATGAGGACTTTGGTGGTTTTGCGCGAGGATGCCATGTTGTCTGTATACGTACGTATACAATAATTAATGTATTCGAGGGTGGTGGTCTTGGGAAAAAAAAAGCCCCTCGATATTTGAGTTGGGCGGTTGTTGTGGGAAATGTACCAAGCTCCACTGCTCTCAATGACTCTCACGTTCCGACGATCTGAAGTTGCTGGCAAGCAACACGCCACCATCGAGGATCTTCACGGTTGCCGAGATATTAGACGACCTGTCGGTACATATCGGCATTGAGATGCTTGACTAGCGCATCTTGTTTAGACGCTAGTCAGGACTTCACTAGACCTTCCTCATTCGGCTTAGTGCACATGTTGGCGCCAAAATGAAGGCCAAAGGCATATTACATGCAATTGACTGTGATGAGAGTAATGAAGTGGCTGGTATGGTGTGCGTATGGATTCCCCAACATGTCGTTCAATCATTGTAGTAAACATTTAAGATTATTGTTAAGTAATATATCCTCTCCCTTTTTCTGACAGCCTCCTCATGCCCCCAATGTCTTGGCATACGCCAAATCCGCCGCAATCATCTCCTCTAACTGCTCATCAGTATAACCAGACGCCTGCAAATCGTCTCTTTTGAATGGAGTACCGTCCTTGGGTGCACAGGCGGTGATGGATTCAAAGTAAAAGCCATGTGCATCACTGTTCAAGCTCGCGCCCGTCCCGAAATTGCAGTCTTTAGTTGCGATGCCATTGCATACTTTGACGTCGCTCGCCGTGTAGTTGACCGTGGTCGCGTCGCCGTTGCTGAGCCAGTACTCGGGTGTCGTGTGTCGAAAGGAGAGAAAGGCTGGGGGCAGCTTGGGAACTGGTTCGTTGATGTGTGTCACGCGTGCAGTGATGCCGGGTTGAGCCGAAACGAAGTTTGCGAAGCCTGCATTACCGGCACGGGGCGATCCGTATGTATACAGGTCGGCAGAGTAGCCGGTGGACCGCAGGACGCCAGCGGCAACAGTAGCAACCCCGCCTCCGAGGGAGTGCCCAGTCAATGTCAGGCGGTACGTTGGGTAATTGGCAACGGCGGCTTGGAGAGCAGGTAGATAGAATGGCTCGCTTTCCTGATAAGCCTTGTAGAAGCCCGAGTGGACTTTACATTTACTGCATGTAGGCGCGGCTTTATATTTGGTGTAGCCAAAGCCCTAAGGTAGAAGACAAAAGTTAGTACATGCTATCCCAAGGGTTTCCGCACGGCAGCCGCAGAAAGATGACATGAAGTAAGTGTAGAAGAAGGTGTATTTCGTTTCGTGGGCTTGACTTACGAAGTTGGCGATCCAGTTGCGAACGCTGTGGGATCCGCGGAATGAGAGAACGATCACCTCGGCAACAGGGTCAATGGCGACGAAGCCCATCATTCCCGTCTTTTCCGTAGCCGTCCACTCGGCCACTGTGATGGCTTTGTTGGCTTCTGGCAGGTCGCAGACGTCTTCGGTGCACTCAACAAGCGTGCCAGTACTGTTGTTGTTCACCTCGCAGTAGCTCGCTGCTGCGTACTGGGCGAAGAACTTGGCTTCTGTGAGCTGTTTATCGGTGTATGTGAAGCCATCTGTGAAAGTTTAGCTCAAGAACATAGAATGAAGTGGCTGCCATACCTTCTCGTGCTTGGAATGAGATGGGAGACGCTGCCACGCTCCCGACAACGCCCGCCAGCGCAAAGGCACTGGAGAACTTCATCTTGCTTTTGATCTAGCTACGACTGGGTAAGTTGAATCCTCTTGTGCATCATACAAATCACATACCTTCTGATACCTCAATCAACAAATACTGCGATTATTGTATCTGCAACCGACGGAAGCTTTCAGACACAACGACAAGACGAACGATGATGAAAATTATCAAACCGGTTCACGGCGGACCTTTGTACATGAATTTCCCATGGTGCGCTTCCATGATTTGAGGCACGGAACAACCTCTCAATGAGATTAGTGAAGAAAGATCAAAAGCTCGGATGGGGAAGGTCAGCCATGATGCCTTTGCAGGATTTGAAAAATAGAAGAGCGTGAAGTTATGTCCTGTCCTATGCAGCCAAAGGTCCGAAGTGGGGCAAGGATGTGAATGTATAATTGATACAAAAACCCGGATTGGTGTACATATAACACTGAAAGGTCATGAGATATGAAAGCCAAGACCAGTGCCAGAGCTCCGGTTAACCATGTGGACCAGCACTCACTTGATTACGGGGCTCTGAAGTAAGAATTCCACCATCAGATGCTTCGCTGTCGACCATCCATCTTAAGGCTGTACCGCCGAGCTGTTAGGGACGCACAGGGCATCTGTGATAATAGATGTCAGGGGGGGCGCAAAATTTCCGAGAAGATGGAGCGAACGCAGGTACCACCTGTCTGCCGCATTGACCGTGCCGTAATTCTACAAGTACATACCTTCTTACAACGGTAAACATAAAGGAGTAGAACACCACGAAGCCTTCCTTCACTTGCATTGCCGGCGTTGTTCTCGACATGGAAGGTCGGTGCCATCATATCCCAGCAATGTGTACATGATGAGGGGGAAAACTTGTTTGTGCAGGTGTGTAGTAAAGATAGATTTATCAACCCCCTCACTTGTACCCCTGTACAGTATACATAGGCCCAAATCAAGCAAAAGGGCGCTAAGCGCGGTCGTTTTGAAGCATTGACTGACAATTTTTATTGGCGCATGCTTTTTCCAAATCAAAGTGATATTATTTGATAGTGGAGAATGTACCGAGTACACACGTTGTAAACATAAAGTTATGTAAGGGTTTTGTGATTTTTTTACTCCAGTGCTTTCATTTACTCGTGTAGATCCTCATGAATAGTGACAATCTTGAAACGTGGCCGCACATGGAAATTTGAGCCTTGCATCGAGCATTTCACAAGATAGATATACATAAATGCATACATGTGTTGGAAAGTGTGTTTGACTTATGTAGTATCAAAAAGATGCCTGTTTCTGCCTGGCATAAATGTTTACTCGACAAACCAAAAATCTTCCTCATTCCTCCCCGGAGATGAATGGACAGATACCTGCGTGGTCATGAACACGTCGAAATCAAACTTGTATTTAGTCTTTGCCGACACCGCTCTACCAAGTCGCCGAAGTTCCCCAACCATGTCACGTGGCATAAAAACCGGATCCCACGGATAGATACGGTGAGAAAGGTTTGACCTGCCTTTCCCATGGTGTGCCGAATATTAGACTGCGGAGTTATCTCCCACTGATAGTGCTAACACGTTTGTGTTTGCGCTCAAGTCAGATCTTCTTGGAGACCGTTTTCCGCGTTGAACCTTTCCGCTGGTTTGATAATAATTACACTGTCTCGTGGGACATGTTGTGAGCTAACACACCAAGGCACGTCAATTGTGTGAATGTGTGTATTTCGCTAACTACTCTAGCTATCCGGATCCTTCATACTTATACCGGGGGCAGGGCCGTGCCTGCCACGCCAGCTTGTCATGTGACAATGTTCGTTTAGATGTTTCACCAAATGTTCAGTCCACGTTGTGATCCAAGATTCAAGGGGCTTTTATTTCAAAGGGATCGCACTGTGGCATTGTGTATGTTTCAGGAGTATGAGTGGAAGGTGCTAGTCTTAATTTTATTCGGTCGTGCTTAGGCACTAAATTAGCGTATATATAGCTACAAGTACTTCCCATACTGAGAGGTGGCAGCTTTTCCGTGACATTTGTCTATATTCGCGGATAAGCCGAAAGCTACGATGGCCATTTGATGAGATGAACAGGAATGTCGACAAGATGATTATTGCATTCTACTATTTATCGTCTCAAATCAGGTTCTTGATCACGTGATGGCTAGCCACCATCTGTTTCATCCCTCTCGAATGCCATGTACGTGAGCATCACCGGTAATCTAAAAGGGGCTGCCTCTCTTTCGCAAGGCAAGAGGACGGTGGACTCTGACGTTGCTCGTTGTAGTGATTATAGTATGTGTAAAGGAGATGGTTGAGATCAAGGAGGGGAGGCAAGTCAAGACGCTATCATCTAATATACGCCATTGCGACACTGCCACCACAGTACATGTACATGTACAGTCACGCCACCCAGCTGGTTATTCCAAGGTTGAAGATCTGGTACGCCTTTTTCGTGGCTAAGCGACCCTTTATCGCAGTTCTGTTCCTACACCAATATTCCACGGTAGCATCCCCTAAGATAATAACGAAGTACTATGTTCGTTGGGTATTACCATCAGTCGAGAAGAAAGTGATTAGGTCGTCGCGGGGAGATGTCTATGTCTATTCTAATATTCCGACTATTGATATCACTGATACACCAGTGATTGAGAACTTCGATCTGATCTAGAGAGTCAGTACTTGTTCGTGTTGGGTTTTCACTTAGCACACTGTAGTACTAAATCCGTATTCGTCTGCTGTGAGATAAATTAAGGTCCTTGACCCGGATACTTACATCGTCGAACAGATATGGAATTGTCTAGTCACGTGGTCTGTGGAAATATTGGCTCGTACATCTTGGGAGAAGACGCAAAGATGAATCTGTGATTGCTGAGAAGGCAAGGAATCTAGTGAGGTAGGTGTATCTGGATCTCTTGTGATATTTTTCACTTCGTGGATTTGATGGATCCAGATGGCCCGGTCAGGCTGTATAATTTACTCTAAATGAGTATTCCTTCAAGGTACAATTCTCTTTTCCTCTGGACATGTCTCTCTGTTTTTACCTGTAGTTTAGGATGTTGGGCTTGTAACTCCATCTATATCGTGGATTAGTTCTATCCTGTAGGGGTTGCGAGGTTCGTCTTTGAGCTGATAACGTTGTCTTCGTCAAATCCCACTCAAATTTGGGAGGAACTTCTGCGCTATAGCTAACATCTACACTGCTTATTTTGCCAGCGATCGATGAAGCTTCCTCCCGTCATTCAGTTGAAGATTTAGGGCGAGACAATTTCCTCAACCGGCCACCAACTTTACTAACATCCAGTACAATACGATGGTGCCATCCGGTGTGTGCGGGTAATCCTCAAAGACCTCGGGTGGTCGCTCAATACTAGACATGCTGCAATTGTCGCGGATTAACTCTTTACTGGCTTGGTGTTCAGGGGAGCGAAAAAGAAGAGAAGAACATGGATAAATTGCAAACGTCATCCCGCGACAAATCCTATCTAGCAAAAACCTTTCTTGACAACTCATCCGCCCTGAAAGGTCTATCGCCCCATTATCTTACCAAAAGCTCTACGTCGGAGTTCCTTCGTCATCTCGGCCATTCCATCCTTCATCCTGTGCGTCGCACCTCGGTTCTCCACAGCCCTTCGCACCAAGTACATCATGCAGTCCTGAACACTTCCCCATGGGGCCACTTTGTATACCTTCGGAGGGGCGAAATTTCTGTTCGAGCACGTTGCCTTCATTTCCTCACTCTCCTCGAGAATTCGGCATCCGAGTGGGTCGGACATGCCTTGCAACTGACCAAATCTGGGCATGGTCCTCAACATCCCCTTGCTGGCGAGCTCGCGGACGAGCGAGCTCGCTCTTGCCACGCTTTCTTCATTATGGCCTGCCAGAAAGAGTTCCACATTAGGGAAATCGTTTTTCGAGATGTCGCACATGTTGCCTGTGAGTAGGTCATGCACGATTCCATTATAGCAATCGTCCGTTTGATCCTTCGTATCGTGGATGATGTGACGAGGGTCGTGGTTAATGTACGCCCCGCGAACAAGTTTGATTGCCATGGTCCACCCCTCGGCGTGAGCAAGGCCAAGGTGATACTCGACGTTTTCTCGCGACTTCTTGAGATATGCTTGGATGGTGTTGTATACCACAACCTTCCCGTCTCGGTTGTGTCGGCGCATCAGATCGATGGTCCATCGATCGATGGTTTTCTGAAACTCATCGTGCTCGGCATCTACGAAGATTCTACAATTTTGAGCAGTTGCGAGGCCAACGATTTCTTCCAGAGCTTCGGCAAAGGCCTTCGGCGGCTCTGCGCCACTGATGAGAGCGTCCACGACTGACCTTCCAGCTCCAGTATATCTGCGGTCTTGAATCAGTCGGCTGGACAAACAAGAAGTGTCTAGAAACTCACTTCATGGCCAGAATATCACCGTCCCGAAGCATATCAAGGGTTTCCAGGTTACCCTGCTTCCAGTGTGCCAATTCAAGATCAGCAACGTTGGACTCTGCAGCCGCGGCTTCGTCCTTTTTGGCGGGATCAAATTCCTTTCCATAGCATAAGACGATCCCAGAGTAGCCTATGCGCTGGTATCTAGCGACCCTATGCCGAACCTCGGCCTTCGTGACGCCAGCACAAAAGTGGTCGTATATGAGGGGTTTTATAACCGCTCGTATTACGGGATTCTTGTCCGGGTGCAACAGGATTGATCGAGATTGAGCAATCTTTGCCAACGCAGCAAGTCCTAGCTTGGAAAGAGAGGGAGAAGTAAAGAAGGCACCCAAGACGAGGCTTCGGACAATGCTAGATAGCGGGAGTCGTTCCAAACAACGTGATGTTTGGGATGTGTGAGACGATTGATTCGTCAAGGCTACTACCCCTCCTCCATGGCTCCTGGTCGTGGTCGTAGTGTTGACCTGCCGCCGTGCATACACACCGCACACCTTCTGTGAACTTGAAAGACGAATGTTGTGTCGTATCATTCCGACGTGGAAAGGCATTGGGGCTAAAACTGCTTCCCGTTATCAGAAGCAAAAAGGCCGTCTCAACCATCTGATATAGCTTCAAGGTGAACTTGCAACGTGGGGTAGTCGCGGCTTCATAAGGTTTAAAATCATCGGGTGTAGTTCCGTTACCCCACTGGATGAACGTTATTGGGCTTTGATTACACGTCTTTTCTTCGGACTGACTGTACGAGATACCCCGCATCTGGTCCGGTATCAACGCATTTGATAACCCGGCGTATCTATCTGCACCAATGCAGATAGCCTACCCAGAATACCACTAAGAGAGGCGAAGCGCTCAGCTTCGGCTTTCTGATAGAGACGTATCTAGCTCCCCAAATGGGCTGCCCTTGCATAGCTAGTCTCGAGAAACCATGTTCACAGAATTTAAGATATCCTCTATATGTTTGCCGTTTGGTGTATCTTTGAATATCTACCCTTATAAAGGAATGGAATCCAACTGTGTAGGTATTACACAGTAGACTGATATATGGTCACAAGACGAAGCTTGGACGTGGCCCAAGCGGTACCCCGATATTTAAGGTCATAGCGCTACTCTCTAAAATACTGGTGGAGCACTTGGGTAGAATAGATAAGAATTATGATTATTAATACACTACGGTTTTCCATCTATTGCAGTCTTACCCTAGTAGGTCCCCTTCGAGCCATGTATGAAAGTATGCAAGTGGAAGATGTTCTTTGACTCGATGAATTTTGAACACGTGCGCATGGACTGACCTCTGAGCTGAGACTTATTGAAGTGTTAGGTGCGAAAAGGAGATACGCCAGCTGTGCATTGACTAACTTGTACGACGTCATTTAGATGGCATTATTTATCTGATCTGGTAGCCTGCAGATTCCATACTTTTTACAAGGAAATTTTAACATCAACAACTACTACCCGAACAGCCGAGCACTCCTCTTATTCCAGCCTGCGAAATCGGCCGTATGTTCTTGGCACTGCGCCTTGAGGGTTGGTGATTCGATCTTGAGTCCTTGAAGTCTTCGGGCGAAGCTGGCAGCATTGAGTTAGACTAATTATATATATATTCTTCTTATTTGAGGATTTAGGGTTGACATTGGTCGTTCCATTGATTCCACTGGTTGGAGATGGCGTTGACATCTGGAGGTTTAGTCCAGCGTCCTTTAATTTTGTCTTTCTTGTCTATATAGACGCTTTGCGTACCCAGCTTGGCGTACGTTAAAAGCTAGATTTCTTTGATAGAACAATCCAATTCAATCAGAAAAGATATAGGAACCTCAGCGCTGCGCGTGGTATACTCACCTTCCACTCCCATACGAATTCCATGGACATAAGCTGCGGCCTGCAAGCTCAAAAGTTATGATGGAAAGCAATACACCCAAAGAAAAAGCTACTAGCATCGCACGTAGAATCAAGCAAACATAAAACCTAGGCCTTGACCTTGACAACAACCTTCCCAAAATGCCCGCCCCCAGACAGATATCGAATAGCTTCCCCACCCTCTTCAAACTCATAGACTTTGTCAATGACGGGTTTAATTTTCTTTTCCTCATAGAATTTCAGCATCTCCTCAAGCTTGTCCCTCGGTCCATTGACAATACCCTTGAGCGTGACATTTCTCTTCAGCGCGAGTAAATTCGTATTCGTGCGATCGCTCTCGACATCCTGCTTGCCGGATAGGTAACCGATGCAAGCAATTAGCCCGCCAAACCGAATGCATTCGAAAGATTTGCGTAGTGTTGTCGCGCCGCCAAGCTCGAAGATGATGTCTGCCCCTTTGTCTGCGGTCGCGGAGAGAACGGCATTGTCCCAGTCTTTGTTTGATGAGTAGTTGATCGTTGTACTCGCGCCCATGCGTTTCGCCCTCTCTAATTTCTCATCCGACGAACTGGTAACGATAACATCCGCGCCCGCCGCCACAGCAATCTGCAGCCCCGCGATACTCACGCCACCCGTCCCCTGACACAGTACCGTTTCTTTCGTCCCCGTGGACCCAATGATCTCGCCAGAAGGCCTCATGCAGTTCAGACTCATCCACGCTGTCATCGCGGCAATGGGAATACAGCTCGCCTCCTCGTCGCTCATATACGAGGGGACCTTTACAAGCCCATGGATGGGGAAGACGCGGTATTGGGTTAGCACGCCAGGACCAGGACCACCGAGGCCATTGGAGATGTCGGAGGCTTGAATTTGGCCTGTTAGATGGGAAGGGGCGAAAGTGGATATTACGCGGTCGCCAGGGGAGAGACGAAAAGATGGGTTGGCGTACGGTGATGTGGATGTGGAGTATGGCCCTGTTGAGATGACGGTTCCGCACATATCAGAGCAGGGGACTAGCGCTGGGGGATGGGTTACGGAGGCATGATGGTTGTAAACACCCATTGCAACTAGGGGGGTTATCAGCTATTGGTTTACTCTTCCGCATTTTTTGTTACGACATGAGTAGTCCTCGGGAGCAGACCAACCTTCGGTATCCCGAAAATTCAAGCTCACGGCGTGAATTTCAACCAGCACCTCGTTCTCTCCAGGAGCCGGGCAGTCCACTTCTTCAATGCGTAGCTTATCCAAGCCGTCCTGATTCGTGACCCATTGTTTTATCTTTTGTGGAGGCGCCATATTCAATCCCTCTCGCCTTCTTTAGCGAAAGATCCGACTCTTTCTTCTCAAGTACTCTTCCTTTGCTTCCACTTCGTTTCGACGACAAGAATCCAAAAACCTCCTCAAGCCAATCGCGGCGATCTTGCGAGAACGGTGGGGTGGGCATTCCCGTCTCTCTTTATGCTTTCAAGACAAGAACTCTCACGTATTTGTAATCTGGAGACAATAGAGATAGAGATAAAGAGCCACGGGTGGATTGCGGGTGAGTGAGTTTGTGGGGGCATTAGTAAATATATGGTTATCGTAACATTGGATGGCTGTTCGGGCGTTGTCGGCCAGGAAGCGTCGGCCCGAGGTGTGCGCAGGGGTGTTTCGGGAGCTAGCTTCCGATAGGACGATGTCGGAGGGGTGGACCGCGCCAAGCGTCGGGGATGCCAAGGTGTGAACGCCAAAGTCACAGTATCGAAGAAAGGCTACTTTGATTGGGAGAATGATGCTTACTAGAGACAGATGTGCGAGCGAGCAACTGTCGTGGACATTGAATTCATATGCAATGCTTGACCAATCATTCCATGGGCAAGTATGTAACCAGCTCTCTACCCCCCATTCACGTAGTTTCTATCACTTTTCGCTCTAATCAAAGTGAATGCTCAACTGACAGATATGTACAAGCCACCTGGAGCAACATTTGCCTATGTAGTACACTTTCGTCATTCTCCAACACCGCTACCCAATACCACCATCCTCTCCGGTTATCTAGCCCTCCACTAACAGTACCATGACGTCACGCAAGCCTAGAACGAAGGAAAGGTCACACGACATGTGTATATTCCTACAGGTCGTCATTTTCCATCGCTCTGACCCCCGTGTTCGTGCTGAAATGACTCTATTCCGAAGCCTAAAGAAGCCAAAGGGCTCTTCGACCCCGAGAAAGCGAAAACTGATATCCGGCCGTGGATGCGCGACATTATGCGCAGGTTCAGACGCAAGAGGATAGATATAAAACAGGTGCTAGTGATGAGTGATTGTTTGGGTGGGATGAAGGTAATATATCCAATAGTGGAAATTTAGATAACAGCCTCAGTGTGCATTGATATCGGGGGGAGAAAGTTAATAAGAAGACGAATCGAAAAACGCATGCACTGTCATAGACGATTTGGGATACTCAAAGACACGCGGATAGTAAACATCAACTAAAATGAGGTCATCAATCTACTCTATAGAACTGAAAAAAAAAGAGAATAAGATACGAAATCCATGTATATTAACTCTAGTTCTTCAAATCGTCCGGAACTTCTGGCCACTCATCAACACCATCCAGCATGACCATCGCCATACCTCCATTCACATGACTCTGGATATGACAATGCAGCAGAAAGGCGCCTGGATTCTCGACATGGTATCTGACTGCCAGCCAAGTTGGGCCCGTCAGGGCCGGCGGCGTCTCAAAAGTATCCCTGAATGGAGGATTGACCAAATTGAAGCTGTCTGGGATCGCCGCCGAGGCTTCAGCGACAGTAGTCCAATTGAATGTGCCTTGGCCTGAACCGATGACGAAAACTTTATTGCTGTGCTTGTGTATGGGGTGCGCAGGTTGAGGGAAGGTATTCATCTTGAAGATGAGGTCGACCCAAGTATCGTTCTTCGTGACTATGGTGAAGTGATTGGTGGAGTTGGTGTTCGGGGGAGCACGATAGAGGAGGGGAGGGGCAGAGTCATCGATCGCGTTGTCGAACATGGTGCCATTGAGTGCCCATTGATATGACTTCCCTACAATCCCCACATCTAAAAGAACCGTTTGATCTGGGGAGGGTGCAGGTAAGGGATACTGTGGTGGGAAGGAAACGATTTTCAAGGGGTCAAAGAAGACGCCACTGGGCTTGATGAGCTTGCCAGCTTGGTTGATAGATGGGGTCGATGAAAGGGTTTGGACGTCGCAGCCGCCGTGATTACCATACCCGCCGTGGGTAGTTTTGTTGCCACTGTAGGTAAGAACGGCGACAGTGTTGAAAAGCTGGGCGTCAGAAGTACTGGACACCCGAATACCGTATTGCCCGGCTGGCTTATCTAGCTTCACCAATACTGAATATCGATCTCCGTTCGAGAGGTTGAGAGCATCAACCTCCACAGGTTCAATGTAGTTTCCATCCGCAGCGTAGATCCACATTGAATGTTCGTCGATGCTGACACCAAAGCTTTGGACACCAGCCGAGGAAATGAAGTCTAGCGCAACCCATTTCTTCCCAACTGGTGCTTGAATGCAGGCCGCTTTCTGTGAGTCTTGAGGGGTACAGATGTCGAACACATCAGGTGGTAGAGTGGACAGATTTGCAGGCGAACCTTGGATTGCCTCTAAGAGCTTTGGAGGCAGACATCTAGAGTTATTAGTAGTTTTACTTTTGGCCAAAGTAAATGCAACTCACCCTTTGTCAGTAATCTTGAGTCCAAGCTTTTCTAACAGAGGTTTGAACGCAGGCGACGTGAATTTGTCGATGTCTTCTCGAGTCCAGCAGTTCACTTGACCTTTGCCATTCACCAATACCGAATCCATACAGACGGAACTCTCAACCCCGACTACACTCTGCAACGCGTGACTTTTCTCGGATGTCATGTGGCGCCAGTCAGAGATGATGACGGGAGTTACATCTGATGCTGCTTTCCTCAGTACGCCGACATCGGAAGCACTTATCATATGGAAAGGATTTGCAAGCTCGCGTGGCGCGTGAATTATGATGGGCCCATAGCATCCATCGTCTATCTGGCCGCGGCTATGTGCATGATAGAAGTAGCTGCCATATTGAGTGGCCGACCATTTATAGGTATAGTTGGCACCCGGCTGAATGGGGCGTTGCGAGAGGCCGGGAACGCCGTCAGCCCACGGACTGTGCTGCTGGTCGATACCTAAGATGTAGTTAATGAACACGTCTCAGATCAGCATGCTCGACTCAAGTACCGTGATAATGAATTGTAGTGTTGAAGGGCATGTTGTTGACAACGGTGATCTCGACAGCATCCCCCTGGTTGATCTCGAGTAGCGGCCCAGGGAATTCGTTGTTGATGAAAATCATCTCGCGCTCGAAGCCATCCGGGGAGCCATTTTTCCATGTCAACTCCAGAGTCTTTTGAACGGCACCTGCCAATGCGTACGAGACGGAAGCAAAGAGAAGTACAGAAAGCGAAATCATGCTTAAAAATTGTCACACGGCAGACGGAAGCACAGACTGTAGGACAAAGATAAAACTCGAGGGACTATTTGACGATACTTAAACGGCTCGCCTGTGCCGTCCTCTGGGCGCCAAGGTGAGCTCTCATCTCCCTGATACAGTCAGAAGATCAAATGGGCGAATCTATGGAGTCCTTTGGGGGTGCATTTGAATCTGCCCAGTACAAGCTGAGAACTACAGGCAGTCCACATGAGTCCAGGCGATGCTAACACGAGTGTGCGTACTGTTATGAGAATTCTAAAAGTGCTATGGATCTTCTTAAAGGACTTACTCGGCACCTCCGAACTGAGGATGAGTTATTGTTCGAAAAAGGTCAGAGGTCCCAGAGAGCCAAGTTGGAAGAAGTTGAAAATCCAGGAAGAAGCTGAGCATCTGGCTTACTGTATTGACTCCAGGTGTGCAAGCCATTGATCCATAGATACAGAACAGCTCTGAGCTGACGTTGGGGTCTGCTTCTTGGGTGGTTTAAACTGGTTGATATTTCTCTTGTAAACACTATAGTGTAACCTGTTGTTCTTGGTTGTTAGAAAGTAGCTCATATAGTCGCCGATATGTGTCAGAAAGTCGCATTGGTCTCACATCTAGATAAGCACGGAATCCGAAGACGTCAGCCATGTAGATACATCGTCTCATGTGTAAGTCGGGTCCAATAAGATTAAACCACGAGGTCATGCAGACCTGCGCCGAATCAGTGACGGTTGAGCGTGGTAAGCCAGTGGGCAGCTCTAACCCCGAGTTGGAAGTATTCTGGTGAAATCTTCGGGGTTGCCACACACGTGGCTCCAGGACTACCTACCCAGGCGCTTGAGTAAGGCAGTGGCACGGAAACAAGTCATACACGGCAAAGCTGAGGTTGTAAGACGGAAAGGCAACAAGATGAGAATGATGAGTAGTGATAGGTCCGAACATGGAGAGAGTTGGTGTCGTTCAGCTCCCAAAGCCGCCGAGACTCGCTTCGCTCGTCTGATTGGTCCGGTTCGTCTCCACGCCTCTTTCACGATGCCCACAGCTCTTTCGACGCGTTAATTCCATCGCTTCCCCCCCTTTTCTCATTTACTAAACACACGCTATATCTCTTCCAATACTCGCTTTGCACTCTTCTGGCACGATGTTCCACTCTTTATCTTTCTCGCATGCGATGTACCGGACGTTTGCTCAGAAACATCAAGTTGACATTGAACGTTGTGCGAATAGCAGCAAGAACAAACGTTTCGTCCCCATCAGATCTGTCCGCCACATGAACCGACTATGAACAAATGGGTCTAGCGACATAGATTCGTGCGACAATGACTAAACTTTTCCATTTCTCGAATCCCCTCTATCGTATTTCTTTATCCGATTGTCTACTCGTTGCAATTCTTTGTTTTAACTATAGCTCAACCGACTAGAGCAGCTGTATATCCACCGCATTGTTAAGAGTTGTGACCATTGTTTTAAGCATGCAGTTCACCCGTCTATATAATGATCCGGACTTGTACACTCTTGGTGAATTATTCTCTTCCACAGACTGCTGATTGAAAACCAAAGTCTTCATACACCAAAACATACAGGTCACCGATATGACTCTTACTGGCCACAAGCGTGCCGCTTCTGCTTCTCCAATAGAAGGTCAGCCTGAAAGCAAGAAGGCGAGGTCAGCAGAGCATATCGGGTTTTCTGATATACATGTTGCTAATGAACATGGCCCTTCAGGTTCCGCTTCTACACCTATAGCTGCGCCTGTACCTATGGCTCCACCTGCAACAACGATTGATCCTGCATTTATCTTTGAAGATGATAGTGATCTTTCATCTTGCGAGGAGAACAAAATTCCCATCGATGCCTTTTTCCATCCCTGGACACCTCCCGCCCATCTCACCACTGTTCCATCCACTATCGAGAATTCCTGGGGAATACGACCCTGCCCCCCAATAGGAGCGAATGGTGACCGCGAAGCCCCCAAATCTCGCCCAAACTCCCCTTCTGCCAGGAGCAGCAACGCACAGACCAATCCACCACTATGGGAGGACAGAAAATTCCCTTTCGTCAGTGGCCGTTACCAGACTTCATTTGGCCCTATCAAACAGGCTGCCGATCCAACTGCCCCTCTACTCGACCAGGAAGACAACCTCGTCCTACGACTAATTGACATGCGCCCTATTCGATCTGGGCCAAACAAGGGCGAGCCTAGGCGTCAGCCTAAAATCTGGTATTACGTGAACGGTATACCAAAAGATTGGACTAACGCAAAGTCTCTCCACGCCCTCAATACCCGTCGCAGGGACAACCTTCGGGATATCACTCGCGACCCTCCATGGACCATTGTCGAGCGCCAATATCTCTCCAGTCTTTTCGACGACTTCCCCGACGCCTCCATTAGGGAACTCACTGAGCGCTTCAACCACAGGTTCGTTGGTGACTTCCGCAATGCTGTTGACTCGCCTGAAGCTGTAGTTAATCAACGCCTATTGGAGAAACGTATCAAAGAAGGTCGCACCATCGAATCCGTTAGACACGAGTATCTCACGTGGAAGAAGGTGTACGATGCGGGCGAGTACCCCGCTCCACCCCGTGACGAAACTCACAAGAAGCCCAACCCTCTTCTTCAGCCCCATATTGACAGCTTTGAGCGCGATTGGGATCCCGCTACAGATAAGGAGGAATCTGGATATCCCGTTGGAGGTTTTAGAGCACGAAAGGCTCCCAGCAAGAACAAAGTCACCCGGGCTGCTGAAGCTAAGGAGGTACGTAAAGCAAAAGCTGGTACTAAAGTTCCCAAGGCTCCAAGGGCTATCAAAACCAAGACTCCTCGTAAGACGAAGCTCAGTTCAGCTTTTGTTGAGGGTTCAGACGAAGAGGGAGCCTTCGAAACGCTCCCAAAGCCTCCACACAACGTTCCAGAAGACCTTCCGAACGACTTGCTCGTTCTTGCGAGCTCCAAGACCCACAAGGATGATCTTCTCGTATTTACTAAGACACCAAACTCACCCAAAGCTCCAGAGTCAAAGCTCTGCATAGCAAAAGAAGGCGTCCTGCAATTTTCAGGGCTGGACACCTCTGAGGACCCAGAGGGCGGTGAGATCACCGAGGCTCGTGCAAATTCCACGCCTCGCTCTGCGTCCTGTTCACACCAAACCTCATGGACTGTAACGAACCGTAAATTCGAAGAGCACTACCCTGAATTCGCGGCCTCGACTGTCGAAGAGCTTACTCAAGACACTACTACTTTCCCTGTTACTAGGGCTGCTCGTAGCATCATCGAGGAGTCGTATAGCTCTGCGGATGATTCTTACGATGACCAGAGTGATATTCATATGGGGAATTAGTCTAATGACGAGGATGACTATAATGGCTATGCCTCGGATCTTGACTACTATGAGCGATAAGAGGTAAAGGACATCATAGCGGGCTTTGGTGAAAGGTAAGCATGTTTTCGGAATATTTGTTGGTGAGTATTCTTTTCACGCTTTTGATTCATGGAATTGCTTCGCATAGCATTTCTTCCATCTTGTCGCATTGCATTGCAGGATTGAAGCGGTAGCTGGCCTACTCAAGCCAGCACAGGTAGATATAGCATCTATAATCAACAAGGTAAGTTCATACGTCTTCTCGAGCGCTTCTTATATCCCTTCTCATTCATGGTATCAAAAGTTTCGTGTGTATTTCTCCCCGTTATCGCGCTCCTCTACATAAATCTGGTATGTATCAATGAGTATTCACGTGACTCACAAAAGGCTTCCACCAGATACAGGACGAAACATTAGGCACATCCAGATAATAGGTTTTCTATATCCAAGGATGTACGAGAAGGATATCTGGTTAACGTCCATTGCTACCGGTTGAGAATCACCCCACGCCGAGAGATATGAGTGGTGCTTTGACTTCAAGCAACTTAGAATAGATGTATACGTTGGTATCCCCCATGACTCTATAATTTATAGGCTGAAGCTATTGATAGACATCTAGGACCCCTTTGATACGAAATTTACGTTACGCATTGCCGCCTTCGCACCTGATTCGTAGAGAGCCTTATTCTTTGACAGAACAAAGTTTACTACCTCTATTACTACTGTTGGAACAGACTACGTGAAATTGAAAATCTTCCTCCATCCAGGGCAAGGGCCGCGACCGCCAAAGAGTTTGCGTTTTTGGTGCAAATACTCAACCAAAAAGCGCAATTTGATGCGTCCAGACGCGCAACTAAACTGATTATCGATATGTCTGACATGGCTCTATTATGCAACGTAGCATTAATACTTTTGAAAGTGGAGCCAAAAGCAATTCTATCCTGTGCCCACTACCTTATGAAAAACACTCGTTCCTGTAACTAGAAAGCTTTCGATGGTGTTCCGGCTGCAAAACTGGTCGGGAAATAGAAAAATGGTACGATTCTGGTCCACTGTCGATTGATTTAATGCGGCTTACTAGAGCTTGGAAGGATCGGGGTTGAACGAGCGAGAATGTAGCGGGCTGGGCCGACACGGGTGTTTACCAGGCACGTATGGATGGATATCTAGAATATTTTGAAATGGTATATACTTACTATAACCCTGTTCTCTTGATATATAACCTGCAGAACCAGCGTAAGCTAACTTTGTAGCAAGTCTGACAGAGACATTATCCTGATACATCTTTGCCACTGCTGCCCTCTATAGCACTCCTACGGCAGACTTGATTTCGCTGATCCGCGCTGCTTTGTCCTTTGGCACTGATAAATTCGCCTCTGCTTCTGCCACTAGCGCAGTACTCTTGCGCTTACGACTGCGTTCTCTTTCGCATCACGCGTCGCTTGTGCTTTCTCCAGATCCTCATAGCTTATTACCTTTACCTTCTCTAGGACTACTAACCTGCTTGATTAGTAAGCTTTCGTTTTATTGTTGAACTAATACAGGAAGGAACGTTCATCCTAAGGAAGAGCACATTTAGTATCGGACTTTTAAGCGGCGGTTCAACACGTTAGTACTCGTGAAAACGCCTAGCCCTAGAATCAAATGAAATCACATGAGGTACCATTGTAGTCTAAACCCGAGTTGGAAGTATTCTGGTGGAATCTTTGGGTTTGCTACGCACGTGACTCCAAGACTACCCCAGGACTACCCAGGCGCTTGTAACGCAGTCATTTCCGCTAAATTTCGCAACTGCCGGCTCGCACCTTTCGTCATGATGAAACCCCGGAATGGGCTACAGGTCCTGGAGTCACGTGCAAGACGAATTCTGGCAAGACCAACACTGGCCACTCAGAAACTACCACGGTACGTTTTTTTAACAATTTGCCAACCCCTCAATCCACTTTGCTGGTATCTATACATATATAGAAAAGGACGTCACTCCAGGACTACCCAAGCGCTTGAGTAGGCAGCTGTGGAAGCAGAAACGAGCTGGAAAGTCGAGTTCATATGATCGAGTGAATTAAGTAATTAATCAGTGTCTATCTAGATCTATGTAACAAAGAAGATTATATACTGCTCTAAAGGAGCACAAGAACGTCTGTATAAAGATCCAAGGATTGTGTAAGCTACTTTGTAGTCCTTGGATTACAAATTATCAAGTCAACGTTAATTAATTATCCTTTTTAGATGATCCAACAAGCTCATGCGTGACCCCTCAGATGATCCAATTTATCAAATAAGGACCCCCACTCCACAGCAGCAAATAGCTATGTACATACATAGCGGAGTTCACATATTTATCTACTCGCACAATCCCTCTCGACGTCGAACAGAAGTGCCGATCTCAAAAGCCGTTGTCAACTAGCGCGCCCAATCTGGCTTAGCGGACTATGGGGTAACAGGATTTTGGAAGCTTGTCTGCAGAATGTACCCCAGATCTGGGGTCTGGGTCAGATCATGGATATCATATGCGGGCACGGAGTACTCTGTGAGTCTGTACGACGTACGACGTGTTTCAATGCCTCGGGACCAGGTTGCCCGGGGTTGATTGGAGGTGAGGCGCGGTTTGGCGAGGAAAATAGGTCGTATCAGCTTGGGACATATATCAGTGCCGAGTCCTCTACATCTTGCGACAACAGTGCAGTTGAATATCAGCAAGCAGCACCGACGATACTCGCCACTGAGGCCTACTAATATTAATATTAGTCAAAATGGGGAGGAATTCCAAAGACAGAGTACGGTTCATTGTCCATATCTGTCACCCACAACAGTGTATCTGACGATGTTGTAGGAAATGCAGTGCATCAGTTCCGAGCTGCACACCGAGATCCTTCCCGGTACCGAAATCATGACAGACGTTGGCACGCACCACTTCGTCAAAGGAGCTCACAACAAGACCGTTCTCGTACCTCAACCATCAGCCGACCCTCATGACCCTCTGAACTGGAGTACTGGCTGGAAAATTGCTTGCATTACGTCTGCGTCACTGGCCACGTTCAGTCAGGGCTTCGGACCGCTGGCTCTGGCGCCTATGTTTCCGGCACTGATGACAGCCTTTGAATGCTCTCTCGCGGATGCGGTGCAGTTCACGGGTGTTTGTATCCTTGTGCTTGGGTTCAGTAATTTCTTCTGGTCTGCCATTCGAATTTCCACCACATCGAGCCCCCCAACTGAAGTTCTCGTAGGGTATCAATCTCGACGTCCTTCGGCCGCCGCCCCGTCTACCTCCTCTCCCAGCTCATAAATTTCGGCTCATCCATCTGGCGCGCAAAAGCAAGATCTTATTCTTCCTTCATGGGCGCCTGCGTACTCAACGGTATCGGTGCCGGACCTGCCGAAACAATCATGCCGGCGGTCATCGCTGACATCTTCTTCTTACATGACCGTGGCAAGTGGAATACTCTGTACTGGGTTGTCTACATGGGCAGCCTGACGCTTGGTCCTATTGTGTCGGGTGTGATGACAGAAAAGGTCGGGTTCAGAAACTTTTGGTGGCTAAATGTGGCATTGCTGGGTTTGAGCTTCGTGTTGGTGGTGGTCGCGTTCCCGGAGACGAGGTATACGAGGGGGGCGCGTCCCGGACTTGCCGTCAACTCTACGAGGAAGGGCATCGTGAGGAATCGGACAGAAAAGACATCACCTTCCCCAACCCCAGAGATCGAGAAACTCGAACATGTACAGACGTCCAACTCTACTTCCCCTGCCGACGTCTCACTGACTCAGGTTGATACTGCGGCTCGGGATCCGTATCTTGGAAGGGGCTTACCAGGGAAGTTCCAGTGGAATGTCTTCCAACCAAATGCCCACCCACTCAAGAGCATTTTCCTTGATCTCTGGATCCCATGGAAGCTATTTGCATTCCCCATTGTCGAGTTTGCCAGTTTCGTGGTTTCCTGGAGTTGCAGTTTTATCCTCACGCTCAATCTTACGCAGAGTCAGGCGTTTTCAGTCGCGCCCTACCATTTCTCCGCGCAGAACATTGGTACGTACTTTGCAGAGGAAGAAAAGATTTACTCTGAAAGCAATACTCTGAAAGCAATTCTGATACTTTTCAGGCTTCCTGAACTTCGCTATCCTCGTCGGAACGTTTATCGGTCTGGCTACGGCCGGTCCGCTCAGTGACTGGGTGTCAGCCCGTTCCACGCGTCGCAACGGTGGCATCCGCGAGCCTGAAATGCGATTACCCGCCATGATACCTTACGTGATCATCATGTATCTCGGCAACATTGTCGTAGCTGTAGGCTATGAGCGCCACTGGCCCTGGCAAGCCATCGTCATCATTGGCTTTACGTGCGCAGGCATCCAAGTCGCCGGTCTCCCCGCAATTGTCAGCACATACGCCGTCGACTCGTACAAGCCTGTTGCTGGATCGCTCTTTGTCAGTATCACAGTGAACAAGAACGTGTGGGGGTATGGGTTCTCAAAGTTCATTACGCCATGGGTCATCGAAAGTGGATTCATTCCCCCCATCATGACAAATGGGAGCTTGACAATGCTGTGGTGTCTGTTTGGGGTATTGTTTTGGTGGAAAGGGAAGACGATTCGGAGGTGGACGAGGAATAGTAGTGTGCATAGCATGTAGGGATATGTGATTAGCCTAGTGCAGTATGAGCCAGCCGTGCATATACAAACTACTCCGAGTTACAGGGTATCTCTTGAAGTCAACAAACAATATTTCGTCTCTATCTACAGGTCCTGTATCAGGCACCACTTACGTGAGGGTAGTCAGTCAAGTGCATCAAGTCCATCGCATTTATTCAAGAGAGGGGGGAGGAATCAGGGTTTAAGATTTAGATAACATTGCAAAGCGAGTAAGTATCTAAGTATCTAAGGCACGAAGGCCCGCAAAAGGGTGTTAAAACCCGGGTATTAACCCTTTGGTATCAAGTACTGCAAAACGCCTAGAATACAACCCAGAAGACCAAAAAAGGAAGCCAACTCCCAAAGATCCACTCAACAACAACAAAGAAAAGCCAACCAACAGACGCAAACATCTAGCCACCCGCCTTGCGGGCAGCTAGCTTCTTTGCCCGGCGAGCAGCAGGTACCGGCACCACTCCAGCCTTGTACTGAGGCTTGAACCTCTCCAGCTCTTTCGTCAGGCTGGAGCAGGTCCGGTACCCGCGCAACTCTCCAGCGACCACCTTTCCCATGAACCTCTCATTGAAGTCCTCGACGAACTGGCTCTGGCTCTGCTTAGGCCTGCCATCGTCGCCCAGATTCTCCAGAATCCAGGCCCGTTCAGTCTGGGAGTAGGTGGTCACTACCGGGCGGAAGCGGAAGTTGCTGCCCCGGCGCCACTGTTGCGCAATGCGCTTGTTCAGCGCAGAGATGGCGGCCTGGTCGTTCCAATCCTTGGGCGGAGGATTGGTGTAGACCTTCTTGTGGCCGTCGGTGTCGACGAACTTTACCAGGAGCTTGAACTTCTGGTCCAGCAGGGTTCCGTCAGGCTGTCTCTCCCAACGACCAGGAACCAATTGACTATGAGGAACAGAGTCCTCGTATCCCTGGTCGCAGGTAGCAGCAGAACCCCACTGGACGTTGCGGTAGAGTTCAGGCTTGGAGACACCCTTGACCGGGCCTGGAAGGTCTTCGGCGTCGGAGTCGTAATACTCCGGGCCGGCCTTCGTGGACTGCTGGATCAGGGCAGCATCCTCTGGCTTGGACGTGTTGACGATGCGCGAACGTCGACCCATCGCCGGGGTAATGAGGCTGAGATCCTTTGTGCTGGTGGACTTGGGCTTCTTGGTTGGCAATACTTCGATGTCCGAGTCGGTGAAGTCGGCCTCATCAAAGGAACGCTTGTTGGAGACGGTATTGGTCATGGGTGGAATGCACTCGTTGAATAACTTGGTCGGGAACTTGATCGTGAGCTTACGCGCGGCGGGAGTGATGATCTTGCGAGCAGGGATCTTGGGAATGATTTGAGCTTCATCGTTGGTATCGATATCGGTATCGGTATCGGTATTGGTATTCGTAACGGTAACGGTAACGGTAGCGGTAGCGGTAGCGGTAGGGTCGGAGACCTTGACAATAGTGGCAGGCTTGCTCCAAGCAAAGGCGGGCTGGAAGATAATTGGGGCGATGTCTGCGAAGGCGTTCTCTGCGAAGGCGTTCTCCTTGTCAGAAGAGGGAGACTTGTCCATGGTCATGGTCGTGGTCTTCGCCTTGTTCTTCGTGACACGACCGCTCCTAGTGACTGCGCTCTTGATCATGGTTGCGGTGTTCTTGACAACGTTCTTGATGGCAGTCCTGACGGTGGTGGACTTGCGAATAGGCGCCTCGGTCTCACTCTCCTCGACGAGTGGTGGAAGGCCAGCATCCTCCCGGGTAAGCGTGAGCATATAGTCGTCGGCGTTGGCTGGGCGAATGTTGCCAGGAGTTCCGTACATTGGAATAGAGGCGGGACGCTTGGTACGAGCCATTTCGAGAGATGAAGTAGAACTGGAAGCGAAGTGAAGATGAGAGCTATGAGAGCTATGAGAGACGGCGTCGAAGAGGGTGCTGCGAGTATCGGCGAAACAAAATGTCGGCTGCGAAGAGCTTGAGAATACGAAAGAGAAGAAGAAGGTCGAAGTTGAGCCACGAGAGTCGTGAGAAATAATGTCGAAGACTGTGCTGCGAGAAGCGACGAAGGAAGTAGTTGGCTGCGAAGAGCTTGAGGATATGAAAGCCGTAAGAGCGCTAAGAGCTCTGAGAAACAGTTTCGAAGACTATGCTTGGAAAGCGGCGAAAGAAGCTGTTGGCTACGAAGAGCTTGAGTAGGCGAAACTCGTAAGAGCTATGAGAGCGGCGAAGTCTGTGAGGGCTGCGAAGGATGTGAGAGCCAGCGTCGAAGACTGTGTTACGAGAAGCGGCGAAAGAAGGTGTCGGCTGCGAAGAGCTTGAGAATATGAAAGCGAAGAAGAAAGCTGAAGGCGAGCCGTGAGACCGGTCGAAGTCGCGCTGTCAGGCAGATGGATATTGAGTCTTGAAGCTGGTGGTGAAGGATGAGCTGTAGAGCGAATCGAGGACGAACTGCGAGGCCGGTAGAAGGTGAGCTGTCGAGCAAGAGGATTGAGGGCTGGGAGCAAGCTGTAAAGCAGCAGACGTCAAAGTGTGCGGTAGAAGGAAGTGTGAGTGGAAGTTGGTCTTGAGTCGTCGGAATGGGAGCGGGAGAAGAGAGGCTTGAGTATATGGGCGAGCTAGACGCGCGTGGGCAGACGAATTTATTGTGCGCGAGATTTCCTGTTGTCCAGGTGGGGTTTGTAGGTGAAGGGTGCGTGCTGCTCGTGTTCGAAGTGTCGCGAGTTGCGTGGAAGCGATGGTGAAGCAGAGAGAGGGCACATGAACACAGCGGAAGAGCAATAAGAGCAGCTGAGCTCTGGCGATGACGATAGAAACAATGGTCCGCAATAATAGTGGGGCTACTGTGACTGTTGCGATGGGAAATGTTGGAGGTTGGGAGGTAGTAGGTGAACGTGGATGAGGGATGGTGGTGAGAGTGAAAGACGGTTCACGTTGATACCTCATATGACCCGAATCCGACCCCACCGCCGCGGCGCGTATTCTATCTCCAGACTTCCTGTGCCCGAGAATAGCCGTTGGGGAAAAGCTGTGTCTGTAGTTGTTTGATATAGAGCAGGTGGAATGCGACCAGTTTGAACTAAGGTCCGCATATCTGTTAAAATGTTGGCGTAATGGCTGTACGCGAATCTTCCTGGAGCATTGCCGATATATGTGGGTGCGCGATATATTATAAGCCACCGTGGATAGAATGCAGTTGGGCAATGTTTTGTCGTGGAGCTGATCAAAGAGATACCGCAATATTCCGGCACCGTTAGGTAACTTTCGAAGACTGTCGTGGTGACGAAGAACATCCGTTTAGCATATATCATGTGAGTACTGCGCCCACACGTGTTCGGGGACGACTGACAGAAAGTGTAAGCAAACTTCAGGAAACACCTCGCGAACGGTGGAACAGTTCGCCCAGGGCTTGAAGCACCCTTACTCCGCTGGAGATACGTTACGAGTGCTCGATGCTCAAATTGTTGCATACTCCCTTTCCAGAACCGTTTATAGCCCATCAGTTCCCCGATGCAGAGATTGTCAACCGATTCGTGGTTTGGCGATAAGCTCCGGTGCAAAGTGGAGGAAGAGTTGGAGGAAGATGAAGAGAGGACGCCACGGGGTCGTTGGAAGACAAGAAGTGGATATTACGGACCTAGCTCTATCAGTAGCGTTCTGATGTCTGTGATCTAACTCGCAAGGAGGAAGTGTAGCCGACTCATAGCCAACGTCCATAATCCACCGCCTCCTCGGCATCATCTCCAGGTAATCGATGTGAAGTTGACCGCCTCTTTGCTGAGGAAGATTGGGTGTCCGGTGTGGCATTGGAAGATGACGAGATTGTGGAATATCGGAAGGGGAGATGAATCGACTGTCGATATCTCGGGAATTCATCGTTGGAAGGGGCATTGTCAACAAAGGGAACTAAGAGGGTAAAGCTGAAAGGAAGCATTCCAGTCGATGGAGTCAAATCAACAAAGCAGAAGCTATGGCGTCGAAGTGATTTTCTCATGCCGTGCCGCATCTGCGTTTGTATAATTTGAATAAACTAGGTACTGCAGGGCCTCTTATACTTTTACTGATTGAATTGTTACTTGGGAGATATAACTGCACGCACAGAATAAGTAGTGCTCGGGCAGATGGTATGTAGCAGATCTCGCCATTCTCAGTGGGAGTGAGATAACCCTCTCGTGCCGTATCTGCATTTGCATCAGCGCGCCTTTCAAGTGAGTTTGTTACAGTTCCAAAAAAGAGCTTCTTCTGATTTATGAATTACGTGTGCATTGCTGGTCCGGAATTCGGGGTCTTCACACCAAGCGACCAAGGCCCGACACTCTACCTCTCCACCAAATCCACTTGTCGGCATTGCTAATAGCCCCTTCCAAACACATCTATCCACGACTAAGAGACGAGCAGCAGACAGATAGACGCAGTACAAGATGACCGGAATTAGACCAATTAGTTACAATCCCGCACGCCCCCCTTTTCCCCCCTTTTTTTCCTTTATTAATCTACAGAGTGAACATCCGAATTAACTAAGGCGGCTAACCTGACGTATTATAGTATAATTCAGGGAAAGTACGTGTTGTAGCGTCCTAGGTTAGTAGTACTTCTATATAGAAGGGTAGATAAAGAGTCACTACATAAGTTATAATTAGTACAGCCCTTGAATAGTAAAAGGCATTTCTAATAAATACAGCTGCACGTGATAGACATACATGATTCTAGCCTTAATCTTACACATAATCTTAGCATATAGCCTTGCACGTAATAATCTGTCTGTAGCTTACTAATCTATGCTACTATAGTTACGTCAGGCTACTAGCCGTATTAGAACTAATAAAAATCCCCAAACCCTCTATTTATCCCTACTTTAAACCCCTTACAAACAACAAACAACAAGATACCTATAAAAAAGCAAGAAAAAGGAGAAGACACCGCCGCCAAAGGTATAGATGTCTATCCATACATCCCTAGTAGCAGATAATAACTAGTACATCTAACAGTTTAGTTAGTATAACATAACGCAGTAGTAGTCCTAAACATTTTCCTTAACTTGCCTACTACTATTGCACAACTTTTTCTATACATAGATTATACTAAAGCTTCCTTCCGGCACGACGCGCGAGGATCTAAATCTCTACGCTAATGCAAGGTTAATGAATTCTGGCAAGGGGGTGGGTAGGGGAGGATAATTGGATTGTCTGACCTATAAGTATATAGTAAGTGTATGTACAGCGAGTAATTAGCAAGTAAGTAGGTGCATAACGTAAAGATAACAAGACTGTAAAAGTATACCTAGCTAGCTAGCTAGCCGGCTAGCAGATAGATAGATAGATATACACTAGGCCCTTTTGCTAAAAAAACAACCAAGTATTTGCCTACCTCCCTGCTGCCTAATCTTTGCCAAGGGTTTGGTTCGGTTGGGCTCGGGTTAGTGGAGAATGTCTCGCTAATTAGGGTCTATGTATCTGTAATAGGGTAGTAGAGTAACAAGAGACGTCTGCTAATTAATCCCCCCCCCCCCCTTGATGCTAAGCTACGCCTTTTCGGGGAAGGTAATAGGAGGAGCATGACGCGAAATTTGTAAAAGGTTAGTCGGGCAGATATAGATACTAGTGGGGAATTTACAACGATCGTTTTATTAGTCTTCCTTTCCCTGGTACTAGATTTCATTTCAGGCAGCGTCGAAGGTGGCGGGGCGCACGTGTGTGGTTGAGCGGACGGTGAAGCGCTAGGCTTAAGATGGAAGATGGCGCGCTACTAGCCTGTTTATATATATTATATTGTATTATTATATCTTCGCACGCTGTCTATTTTCTTTCTTTTTCTTTTTCTGACCACATACCACATACCAACCCCCAACATCCAATCCTCAATGCTCAATTTTCAACCCTTCAGACACAAACAACATGCAGAACCTCGCTGGTCAGAAATCACAAGCCGTGTCCACCAATCCCGATGATTTGATCAGACACCTTCCAGCCATGGACTTTGCCGTTCCGGATTTCAACTCGATCCCTGCGTAAGTACAAGTTGCGGTTTGTGATATTTTTGGGTTTGTGATATTTTTGACGTGTTTCCTTTTGTGCAGTTTCTTGAGTACGCCTGTAGGACGTGGAAAAGTATCTAACGTAGCAGACGCGGACCTCCTTTCCGTGACATACCCTCCGTCCTTGTATCCAATCTGAGCCACCCCGCATGCGACGGACCCATGCCGGAATGGACACTGCTTCTTGACTACTTCCTCTCCAAGAGGTCCACGTACGTCTTTTTCCCTCCCTTCCTCTAGAACACAATTGATCCAGTTCAAGCTTCCGACGCCCCAGGGGCTCGCATCCAGATGGCCTCTTCAACCTCCAAGACTTGTACTTGTTCGTCACCCGAGTCGCCCTCCCCAACGTCATCATCCACAACTGAGAGGCCCTCCTCAAGATGTTTCTCGCCCGGCGGGATCTCCCAGTGGAATGCAAACTCCGCTACGACGCCTGGGTGACTCCTGCAACTCACTTGGAGCTCGCAACTGGCATCGAGCTTGCACCCACCCAAGGTCTCCGCAGTCCCTATTTGGAGCGCGCGCACCCATACTGCGGTCTATGCCTCACCACACGACCAATCTTCTGCAGCTATCCTACGCCCGATGGCCGCGTCTTCATGCAGTGGCTCCACACTCCTCCGCGAACTCCAGCCCTGCACGCACCTGTCCCCACTCAGATGGAGCACCGACCGAGCGAGTTGGACAGCTTGCTCCTCGATGACGAGACAGCCATGAGGGCCATGGACCCTGAGGAGTTGCTGAAAAAGACGGCCAAGGCGTTCGAGATGTGGTGGAGGATAGCGGATAATACCCTGGTGCTCCACTACTTCGAGAAACAGGGGAATGGATATCTGGACGTCGAGACGGTGTTCTAGGGGTGGATAGACCGGGAAAGGGGAGGAGTAGATAGAGCCTAGCGGAATATACTGTACAAGAAGAAGCTGGCTATATAGCAGGTACCCTCTAACTGGGAAATTGAAAATCGGTTGAACTACGCCTGGCAGACACAGTGGTGCTTTACGGAGTTGAAAGAGATGTGTAAAAAGATAGCTGACGGATGCAGTAGTGCTTTAAAGAGTCAAGCTAGATCTGTAAAACGACGGCTGACCAATACAGCAGTGTTCTACATGGTTTAAACAAGATGTGTAAAACGACCGATGGCGGATATACGGCAGGGCTTTACTAAGTGCGATTTAAACCGTTTGACCAGATACTGAAAAGTCCAGGTTAGCTAAAAACACGTGTGCGTCGGAACAGATTACCCAGCATCGACGAGGACAATGTGGGTCACGTGGTATCTCTTTCACTCTCACCACGCCGTCCGAACCGCACACTCTCTGCAGCGCTGGACCGCGACCCAACATTATTTCTTCGCACCAGCCATCTCACCTTTCTACCCCAACTCCACCATACTCCAACCACCAGCTCCATGGCATCGATGCGCAGCCGAGCGTCCACGGCTACCCGCAATATGCGCGCCACCTCCATCGCCTCGACGTATTCCGTCGATTCTCGCTCTCGCACCGAAACTCCCGGCCCGAGCGACTCGGCAAAGAAAGACGTTTCGTCCAACCTCCCCCCGCACTACCTCCTCCGGCCGACCTATCCGAACCCGTTCGATGGCGGTATAGAGTGTTCTCTCGACGATCTGCTGAGCTTCGCAAAGTATCTTCCCGAGGCTGGGAAATTGATGAGAATGTTGTTGCAGGGGGGCGAGGCAGCAAAGAGTGCAAAGTGGAAGGAGATGCTGGAGGAGATATTGGCGCTGGAGTTGCCGCGTGGGACGTCTGAAAACGGTGGTAACGGAGAGGACGTGGATATGATTGGCGTTGAAGAAGTGAGACAGGAGGAGAAACGGGGGAAGCAGACAGAGAGTCAAGGACAGAAACCCGGACGCGTCCTCCTCATCTACATCCTACTGCTGTTCATACGTACGCTGCTGCCGCGCCAGATTACCGAAAACCGCGCTTACCTCGTCCGCGTATACACGGAAAAGAGGAATACAGCGAGCCGCCTCATACTGCGCTACGACATGCTTCTTCACTGGAAGAAGCCCGCTAATCACTACCTCGTCGTCGCTTCCCCAGAACCCACATCGACCTTGAACCCTCTTCCCGTTGCTCCGCCTCCAGTGGTGAGGAGCAGGTACCCACCAACGCGTCACTTTATGCCGAACATTCTACCCACACTCATTGCAGCGCCCGTGGGGGGCTTCCAAACGAAGGCCATTGGCGAGAGAATGCGACACCACATCACAGAGCTGGACACCTATCTCCTGCTGCGGGAGGAACAGATTGAGGGCTGGGCCAATGTGCGGCTCATGATGACACTGAGTACGGTGATTAGCCTGTGGAGTTGGCTGAGGGTGTCGAATGAAAAGTTGGAGGCCATGGAGGTTCATGGATGGGAGGAGCTTGGCGGAATAGCGGAAGAGAATATGTGGTTTCTGCAGGAGGTGAAAGAAGAGGCAAAACATGCAGCACGGGCTGACTAGCCGATTGGAAATGAATGAACTGGGTGCTGATGTAGTGAAATGAAGGCAGGAAAGGGATAGCAGTCAGTGTCCAGAGGAAGGTTGAGCAATCACAGCTATCCAGCTACGAGATGATAGACATGGGAATGATTCATGATATGCACTTGATATCAGTATCAAGGGTGAGAGTGTGAGCGTGAGCATGAGCGTGAGCATGAGCGTGAGCGTAAGAGGAGTACAATTGAAGGGTGAGATGCATGATGAATTATGTGAATTATGTGGAGATGGGTGAAATTGGGTGAGAGTTGGGTGAGAGTGTATGAGGCAGGAAGAGGAGCATGTGGAAGTCTCAACATTGAAGGTGTTTAACCTGATTAGGTGATGAGCTTATAGCCGGTAATTAATAATATTATCAAGTGACACCATGCATGCAGAGATTCTGTTGGGTGTGCGATTGGATGATACAGTGTTAGTAATGCATAACTACAAGACATTAGCCGGGTAACGAGTAGTTTATGCAGGTACCACCTTTGTATTACATGCAATAAGCAACAAGCAACAAGCAAGCAGCAAGCAGGGTGGCCAAGGCTGCAAACCAAGAACGAACGTAAAATAACCAGGAAGATTATGTGTATAACCCTCATGGTGGGGGCCGACGAGATTCAGCGTTTCCTGCGAGTCGGATATCTAAAACAAACCATTTTGGTCCGATATATTATCATGTACAATGATAATAATAGTGCAGTGTATGAGTAGGGGCCATGGCCGATGGAATTCATGAAATAAACAATGATGCTGGCAAATAAACATGATTGAACTGTATAATTAATGCACACGTCAGCCTGCTGCTCTCTACAGTATGTACGACAGTACATAGTATTATACCCTCCCTTGCCGATGATAGGTAAGGTGCAGGTGTGTATTGATTATTCGTGGGACAATGCATGCTTGGAGTGAAAATACACCCTTGCGCCAGGCGGAAGGATACTACAAAGGTAACGAGGTAAAAAGATAGAAAGGTAAAAATATAAAAAGGTAAAAATGTAGAAGGGTAAAAATAAAAGGGTAAAAATAAAAAAGTAAAAAGTAAAAAGATAAAAGTAAAGAAGAAAAAAAGAAAAAAAAAAGAAAAAAGTATCAGCGTGAGCGAACATGTTTATCGCGTGCTGGTACGGTGGACTGTTAACCGGTTTCGTGCAACAATTTAAAAATCAATTTTTTTTACCCCGCGCACCTTAACTTTATCGTACAACCTAATATTAATCCCCCTACCTATAACCTACCTGCTGTAATGCCTCGTAAGTAAATAATTAAAATACATAGATATGCGCTTACGTACGTAGCTAGTCGTCGTGCAATTAATTTAAAACCCTATAAGGATAAGCTAATAGGCCTGTTCTAAGAAGGGTTAACCTATAATTAGCTTAAGACCTAGCTAGAAGAGGAGGAAGGTGTTGCTGCAAGTATCTGTATAATAAAGACATAGTTTAAGAGATAGAGTGTTAATTGCAGGCTGCCTATAGAGGTTAAGGATTATCTTAAGAGTTATATTTTAGTGTTGTTCTTTAAGGTTAGCTTAGAGGATAGTAAGATACTTAAGGTGTTAAGAGGAGAGGGACACCTGCTTAGGAAACACACCTTCGTACGATTGCGTTTTAACCTTAGATTAAGGAGAAGGATACGTAGCAGGGAAGCACAGCAGGAGGCTAATAAGCTTATACACAGACTAGTTAAGGAGGAGCTAAAGAAGGGTGCTATTAATAGATATAGCAGGCAGTATCTACACCTGCACTTTAAGCAGAAGTTCTAGTTTGTAAGCAGAGACTAACTGTTTAGGATATACTGTATAATTAACCTAGATGCAGTCTAAAGGCGCCGCTATAACCTTTAACAGCGTAGGGGAGAGTATATTGTGCCTAGGCCTAACTAGATCTAGTTAGTTAATAGGCATGAGAAGTTAAAGCCGTACGGGTTTAAAATCTATGCCTGCATTAATGCATATTCTAGGTACATTATCTAGATCTATATTAGAATTTTGTCTAGAACTGCAGTTAGTGTTGTATAATAGTTTATAATAACTATAGAGGCTTAAAAGATCTTCCCCTAATTTATAAGATCTAATTGTAGAGTAGAAATAGTTATGCTGTCGTACGCACAGTATTAACTTACTAGAGCAAATAAGCTAGGGATTAAATTTTAAGACTGCTATATGTACGGGACTAGTACTGCAAATTAAAGGATTAAATCCTAGTAGGCACAGATGTTAAAGGGCCTTATATTCTGCTGGCAGGTATGTATATCCTTATATAATATATAGCTAGGTGGCAATATTAATAGTATTTAGACATACTTCTACTCCTTGCAGACCTAGAATCTCTTTAACAAACTCTAGATAGCTAATATAGTAGCAATACTTGCTGTTTATATACTAGTTCTTAGAACAGAGGTGTATGCCTACGTACGGGTATAGAACTCCTACAGGATTAGAAAGTAAAAAAGTCGTCTAAGTATAGTTGTTAGGAAACTATACATGCTATATAACTATCCTCCTAAGGGAACAGAAGACTATAGCCTCCCGTACAACCCTAAGAAGTTTAAGGAGCTAAAAGGTAAACTGCAATAATAGGACATAGATCTATACCTTCTACTAGAAACACTAGCATAGTGTATAAAGCAGCTAGTTAAACTAGACTTTAATCTATATAAGGCAACTTTAGAGCAGGCTAAGGACCGTACACACCTATTCTAAAAGATCTATCTCTAGCTTAGGAATAAAGCTTAGTTGCATATTAATTTAGAGGTATATCTACCTCTAGATCTTCTACCTAGCCTAGCTAGAAACTTTAAATAGATAGTAAGTTGCGTACGAGTATTTTAACTTAACAGAGCTAACAAAGGATAGCCTCTAGCTAATAAGCCTAGATCTGTACGGGTAGTTAACTTAGAAACAGACTTTAATCCTAATAGTAAAGTTGGTATCTAATTTAGAGTGTACCTAGAAGACCCTATAGTTTGCTTAGCTTAAAAGGGTGTAGTACGCACACAGGAATATTTTGTACTTTACCTGCTCTCTTCTCTATACTTCTAATACCTTGTTAAACACCTTATTATACACCTTATTTCTACACCTCCTGTTACCTCCTAGTACCTTGTACGACATGCCTCTTAATCTATTCTGTAGTAATAGTAGTGCATCTTATGCTAGTGTATTACCTAGCAGGAATTATATAAGATGTAGGGCAAGGAATAAGGAGGTTTCTACCCTATCTTCTACCTCTAGCTTTGTACGGGAGGGCTCTTCTGCTGTAAACTTAATTCCTATTACAGATAATACACTAAAGGCTTCTATAAGGGGTATCCTTATCCCTTAGTCCTAGTTACTACTACTGCTAAAGGTACAGCTTCTACTAACACAGCTTAATGCTAAACGCGCCTATGCTTATACAGCATCCCGCTTAGCTTAAAAACAGTTACTAGCATCCTGGCCTAGTTCCTATTAGCGTACAAGCAATTAGAAATCTAGGGCATTAGCAGAGTCTAAAGTTAACTAACTACTAAATATAGTACTCTATCTTATGCTCGTACGGTAGGAGCTTGCATATAGCACTAATATCCCTAAGATAGTAGAGTGCAAGACTATTTGTACGTGTTTCTTATAGTATTTACTATTTCTTACTAATTACTTATAGCTAAATCAACCTTTACTATCCTAAACACCCTAATTAACAACATAGATTACTTTATCTAGGACTACCTTCTTGCAGAGGTTGCCCCTGTACGTTAGGAGAAATACAAGAACCTTCTAGTGTACCTAGCTACAGATATTAGGAAGGATAGGCTAACACAGCTTAGGCAGTCTGCAGCAAGGGCTTATATAGTTTAGGAGTTAATTAACAGACCTGTATTTAAGAGGGAGGCTAAGACCTCTGTAATTATGCTGTATATCTGCTTTAAAGAGATTATACAAGATTAACCCTTATACGCAACACCTACACTAAAGTCCTAGGCAAAGAAGGTTAAGAAGGAGCTAGTTATTAAGTTAGTTGTTAAGAAGGAGCTAGTTGTTAAGAAGGAACCTATTATACGGAAGAGGGTAATGTCTTAGATATTAAGCCCTTAGCTAGAACAGTCCCCTTATCTCCGTACGCACCTAGAGGGTGTTGTTAAAGGGGAGGAGGTTAAGGATATCTTCTCTCCTACACTAATACTAGAGATAATAACTAAGGATAATAAGGATAAGAGTAATAGCCTCTATAAGGTTACGTACGAACTTAGAAGCAAGGGCAAGATAAGAGCAGTGTAACTTTATTATTCTATTATAACTTTATTATTCTATCCTTCCCTGTACGCAAATCTCTACCTAATAAAATTCGTTCTACATGCAATTCAGCTGCATTACTGTGCAATTGCCAGCCTATTAAGCACGTACACAGTTAATGTAAAGGCGGTAATCAAGCTTATGCTGCGCGCGAGTTGCGTAC
Source organism: Pleomassaria siparia CBS 279.74 (assembly GCA_010093715.1). NCBI lineage: Eukaryota > Fungi > Ascomycota > Dothideomycetes > Pleosporales > Pleomassariaceae > Pleomassaria > Pleomassaria siparia. Next base: position 698,152 of record MU005776.1, on the reverse strand, counting down.
AGGTTAATTAATAGGCGCAGATGCAGAGGCAGGTCAGTTGCAGGTCAGTTGCCTTACTATTTAATTGCCAGATTACCTACTACTAAGGCAGCCTACTAAGCACGTACACAGTTAATGTAAAGGCGGTGACCAAGCTTATGCTGCGCGCGAGTTGCGTACGGGTTAATTAATAGACGCAGATGCAGAGGCAGGTCAGTTGCAGGTTAGTTGCCTTACTGACTGATTGCCAGATTACCTACTACTAAGGCAACTTACTAAGCATGTACACAGTTAATAAGCACGTATACAGTTAATGTAAAGGCGGTAATTAAGCTTATAGGTTGCGTACGGGTTAATTAAGTGCCTGTGTGTAAAGGCAGGTCAGTTGCCTTACTAACTAACTGCTAAATTACCTACTATAGGGTATAATAATAATAAGCAAACAGAGACTCTTATTACCTACTGCGTACGTGTTAATTACGCGCATTGTACGTAGGCAGCAGCGCGCACTAGCCTTTCTATTAAATTTAAACAAGCAGGCAGAATAGGTAGGTAGTAGAGTATATAAGTATTCCTCTATAACCTCCCTAACTCCTTTACATTAACTAACTCTAACTCTAATCTAACTCTAACTTGTACGTATCTACTAGGTGCTTAAATTCCTATTATTTCTATTATTTCTCTACTGTTTTAGCCCTTGTACGGGTTTTTAACTTACTTAGCTAACTTTAATAGAATCTCTAACTCTAACTCTAACTCTACTTCTACTTCTACTTCTACTTAAACTTGTACGTATCTATGTGCTTGAATTCCTGCTGTTCCTATTATTTCTCTACTGTTTTGGCTCTTGTACGGGTTTTGTCTTAGCTAACCTTTGCAGAATAATGTCTTTTAATAATAACTGCTTTAATAACTGTATAATAGGCCCTTAGGGCTATAGCCGTAACTATACCTAGGCTCGTACGAACATCTTTAATGCTGCTAATGCCGCTATGCGGAATCCTAGTGCTAGTCCCTTAAATGCTATTAGTCTATCTAGACCTCTTAGTATAGGGCCCTCTGTTAACTTCTACCTAAACCCTCTGGCGTACAAGGAGATTAACATCTTTAGCCTACTAGTAGCTAGCCAGATGTCTATAATCTTTGCTGTCTCTGTACGTACTATTATCTATTTGCTATTACTGTTCTATTGCTAACTATTATACGTACAGAGTGCTAAGATTGCCTAGGCAGCTAATTTCCTAATCCGCCAGCCTAGTAAATCTAAGTATAACTTCTAGAACACCCCCCTAATTACTTGCTAGGGCTATGTTACTGCTAAGCGCCTGCTCTCCTAGCGCCCCTTGTACATTAAGGCCTACATTATCTATATACGCGGGGGCTACAATATTACCCCCTGTACAAACTGCAGGGCGGCGTACGAGAAGATAGGAGAGTTTACCTACTACGCTGGGTGCATATCTATTGCTAGTTAGTAGGGGGGTGCTTGCTCTAACTGCGTATATAATAACTATAGCTAAGCCTGTACAAAGTATAATTCTAATGCTAACTCTAAGCCCTTATACGAGGATTAGAAGAAGGATATAGGCAGGGACTAGTCTGGATCTCCTAGTAGAGGCAGTAGAGGCAGGAGGGGCAACGCCCTTAGCCTAGGTGCGAGCAGGTCTGGCGGGCTTCTCCGCCTAATTACTATCTTATAGCTCGTACGAGCAAGATAGATTTCCTTTGTCTATTTCCTTTTTTCCTTTCTTTATTTTACTAGGCCTGTACGATAGAATTCATGTACGATAGAAATTAATTAATTACCCCTTACTTAATAACTACCTACCCCTTACTTAATAAAACTACCTTATAACTATAATATTTTTTTATACGGGTTAATTCTATAGACAGTTTTATACTTTGTATCTATTATTTATCTATCCTATTGCGTTGTACGCGCGTGCGTTATAGATTAATTTTTGTGATCCTCGTAAAAAAATTGATTTTCGAATTGTTGCACGAAACCGGTTAACAGTCCACCGTATGCTGGGCCCATTGGCGGTGGAAAAGGCGGTCGCTGTTGTCGGACATGTTTTAGGGGTTGATGAAGAGCGGTCAACGATTGGCCGCATGACGCTAATCTATCGAGGGGCGACTTGGTGGGGATTCGGCTGATAGGCACATATGTACTGTACAAAATAGGCCAGCTCCTTGGCGGGTCTTTGATACGCGCGTGTCGCTCGTGTCGCTCGTGTCGCTCGTGTCGCTCGTGAATGTATCGTGTTTTGTGTCGCACGCTTTTTACACGTTTTATTAGTGGTTGATGGCATGGCCACCGTCACAGCCTGCAAATATCACCTTGGAAGCACCTACGCCATTCATTCATTCATTCATCCATTCATCCATTCATTCATTCACAACGCCCATCCATCGCCCATCGCGTCACGAGGCGTTCTGCACGACTTTGGGCCGTCACACACATCAACTGCAGCCACTCCTACAAAGGTACATACTGTGTGTACGCAAAATGCGGAGACGGGCGCCCGATGCGCGCGCCATCTGCACGCAAGGAACAGGATGCGGTCTGGTCCCTGGCGGGATAATACGAACCGTACCTACATATGTAATAATGTATGCGCCAAGGGAAATATACCCTGAGCTCATGGCCGAGCTAAAAAAGGACCTAAGAAGGGAGGAATGGGTTGGCTAGGTATTAGGTACAGTACATAGCTCCTTTCTGGCCCTTGCTACCTCGACCTCCCTCCAACTTTGCATTTGTTTATTATCCTTGTCTGCACTGTCCGGCAGTATTGATCCTTTATTGTTCCTTTGCTGCATTCACACCTGTGCCCTCTCACATCCATCTCCCACCCGTCTCTCACCCGTCTCCCACCTGCTCGGCCTGTGTTTTGCTCAAACACACGAGACCCCCGCCGCGACCAACCTCGAATCCACCCGTCCACTCTTTCGAAACGCCTTGCCCGCCAGCGCCGTTTGCACCTCTGACAGGGAGCCCACCACGCCCAACGTTCAAGGCATCACCAATTTTGCCACCCGCCCTCAATTCGACACTCACACATTGTGTCTGCGTCTGCACATGTTGATTGTCTAAAGGACGGACTGGTAGCCACCATGGAGGCCACCACCGAGAACACCGTACAGACCCCCCACGATGCAGCGGCACGGTCACCACGAACACACAATGGACAGGACAGCCAACCCCTACCGACTGACTCGATGGTGACGGTCCCACTATCCGAGACAGATGGAACACGAGCGACGGAACACGACGACGAGGAGCAGGAGGAGGAGCAGGAGCAGGAGCAGGAGCAGGAGGAGCGGGAAGAGCAGGAGGCCGAGGTGAAGGACAAAGACAAAGACGTAGATGACACCGCCGCAATGGACACTCTGCAACATCCCCACATCACCATCGACGAGAGGCCACTCTCTTCGAGGCCCACGTCTGCCGAGATCATGATGGCCATTCGTGAAAGAAGCAGTCAGGACGGCAGTATACGCTCATCTACATTAAATAGCCCTACCATATCCCTACCAGACGAAGAGAAGGAGAATAACCCCCGGACACCCAGGTCCTCTGAGAGACGCAGGAGCGACAGCGGTGGCTCACAAGAGAGCGCCCATGTAGACTGGGCCGAGCTCGACAAGGCAGAGGAACAAGAGCCGGAAGGAACAGGACAGGACGATGTGAGGCTCATTCAGCCAAGTAACATGAGTGGATGCTAACAAGATCAGGCCATGGCATTGCTTCTCGCTCGACTAGAGCAGGAGAACAACGCCCTCTCCGCCAATCCCAAGGCGAACATACAAAAGCCAAACGGCCGTGCACGAAGCAAGTCGAGGCCGCCTTCGATGAATCAACTCAAGCGCCTCGTGGTCGAGGGGCAGGGACAAGATGGCACACAGATGCGCTTTTCCCAGCTTCCATCGCCACCTCCCATGACGGAGCTCGAGTTCTGGGCTGCTCTCGTCAGAGACTATCCCCAGACGGTGCAGCGACTTCCGACTCTCTCCTTGAACAAGATCCGTGGTGGCATTCCAGCTCCGCTGCGAGGCGTCGTCTGGCAGAGTGCGTCTGGTGCAAGAGACAAGATCATTGAAGATCAGTACGATACGCTGTGTGGAGAGTCGAGCCCGTACGAGAACCTCATCAACAAGGACCTCGGACGGAGCTTTCCGGGTGTGGACATGTTCAAAGATCCAGAAGGCGAAGGTCAGAAGATGCTTGGCCGTGTGCTCAAGTGCTTCAGTTTGTACGACAACAAGATCGGGTACTGCCAGGGACTAGGCTTCCTGGTTGGTCCACTGCTGATGCAGATGGGTGACAAGGAGGCCTTCTGCGTGCTCGTACGGTATGTCTATGCCTGCTCACAACACCATGCCAGTGAATGCTAACAATGCGCAGACTGATGGAAGACTACGACCTACGGTCCTGCTTCTTGCCTGATCTATCGGGCCTGCACCTTCGTATCTTCCAATTCCAGCGGCTCCTACACCAACATATGCCAGACTTGGCCGCCCATTTAGACTCTCTTGGCGTCGAGTCTGCTTACCTCTCGCAATGGTTCTTGTCGTTTTTCGCTGTCACCTGTCCCCTGCCCATGTTGTTTCGCATTTACGACGTACTATTTGCCGAGGGCGCTTCTGAGACGATCATGCGCGTCGCACTTGCTCTGATGAAGAGGAACCAGCATAAAATATTGGGTCTCACAGAATTCGAGGATGTCATGCAACTGTTGCTAGGGCGATCACTTTGGGATCCTTATGGCCGCAATGCCAAGTCGGCAGACGAGCTCGTGAACGATTTCGTCAGCTTCACCAACGACGTGACCCGTGAAAGCCTGCAAGGCCTCGAGGCCAACTTCAAAGAAGCGCAAGCAAAGGATAGCTCCAACCTCAAGGTGCAAAAGTCCGCAATCTCATTTCTCGGACGTTTGTGGCCTTCAAACTCGTCGACCAAATCCGTCTCACTCAGCCCACTGAGCCCCGGTCTCATAGCGCCCTCCCGACCCATTAGCTTTCTCCGCCGAACGCCCTCAAAACAGAGTCTCGCCTCTACATTAAACTCTATGGAAGGCTCCGACAGCTCAACTAGCACCAACAGCACTGCACTAACCGAAATGTCGCGAGGCTCCTCTGCCGACGCTCTCTCCATGAAATCGGGTCGCGCATCCGTTGCGCTTTCTATACGCACCACTGGACCCTCGTCCAATGATCGCGATTTGCATTATCAAATTGAACAACTACTCATGTCGGTGAGCCAACTGCAACGCCAGAACAGCGAGCTCGAAGCAGCCCTCCAGAAACAGCGCGAAGATCGCAAGGAAGATCATCGAATTGTCCGGACTGTCATCGACAGAGTGCGCAACAAGTCATCCACACTCGGCGCACCTCTTCTATCACCCTCGACACGACAGTCCCGTCGCCGAACAACCATCACATCCGCCACACTCACGCCCTCGGAAGAATCAATCTTGACATCGCTCACCCCCGAGATCGCCCAAGTGGCAGAAACTCTCGACAAACAATTCCCCTCGCACCAACTTCACCACCGCGCATCATCCATGTTCGAAACGAAACAAGTACTGCGCGACTCGTTGTCGAGAACAAAAGAACAACTCGCATCTGAAACCATACGCGCCCAATCACTCGCCCGCGATTTGCACGACAGCGAATCAAACCTCCAACTTGCACGCGATGCGCTAAGAGATACACGGCATCGTCTACAAGAATCTTACACCACCTCCCAACGACACGAGAAGACGATACAGGACCTGAAGTCGAACGCACGAAAGGCATCCCTACCCTGGGGACTATCCGGTGGTGGTGGTGGGTCCGATTCGCCGCCGGACTCGTCGCCCTCGCTGACGCGCTCCAACACCGCCGACTCGGGCGTATCCACCACAAACGGACTCCGCGAGTTAAAACTAGGCCGCACGTCGAGTGTCAAGACGAACAATCCGCCTCCACAATTCACCAAACGCACCTCAAGTCTTGCGACCCAGTCTGCCATGTCCACCGAACACCAGCCGCCGCAGGATCAAGCGCTATTGTTAGAGCTGGTGAATGCCAAAACATCCGAGGCTGTGGCACGGCAAGAGTTGGAGGAGATGAAGAACAAGTTTGAGAGCATGCGACGTGCGATGGGTGTCAAGACCACAAGTACCACTCGGAGCCCTAGTCCGCCAGCGAGTGGAGGAGGTGCCGCAGGCCTGATGAGTATGGGGATCGGAATGGTCATGGGAAACAAGACCACAACAACGGGACTACCGACTCCGGCAACCACACCCGCATCCTCGGGGACGAGTCCGCCTAGTACGACGGCACCGGCCACAGGTGTAGGAGGTTTCTGGTCCGGATGGAAGAGGAGCGCTAGCACGACAAGTGCCACAATGCCAACGTCATAATACACGCAATGCATATAGACGGACGAAACGAATCCACGAGGGATGTCGATGGCTGTACATATTGTATAAGCATTTTTGAAAGAACGTTTTTGGCATATGGGAGGATCGATACCACGTCACGAAGACGAACACGAAGATAACTATACGAGCATGAGCGCAAGGCGTTACCATTCTGCTCCACGGGAAGGACTATAATATTCATGATTGCTGGGGTGTATCAAATGTGCATGAATGGCATATGTGAAGATGTAGCTATGTACATAGATGTATGCAAGAAGAGATAGGAGTATGAGAATTACACATACTTTCGTTCTACATACTTCAGCACTTGTTGACTGCCGTGAAGACGAGAGAGATGGAGTCCGGATCTATTGGTGCGCTAAACTACATTCGTTACTCGCCAGGTTAAAGTCTTGTCCGCATCATCTTCGGCTTGTCCGCAATATTTTCGGCTTGACCGCTATTATCTGCACTGTGCAGCTTGACAAATTAAGTCGTACATACAACGCTGCAACGACGCTCGCGCCGATTATTGTCCGATGAAGATTCCAAATCATGTACATTACATATGTAATAGGTACGAGTCGGTCCTATGTATCTTCATTCTTCGTGGTTCCGGAGAAGTACCTAATTAGTATGCAAAATAGGAACCACGGTAAGTAACAGATGAACAACTATTACCTCTTTGCCATGCGGCATGGTGCACCGTGGCAGCGTTGTGGCCTAATGTACATGCAGGTACGTGGCAGGTATTATTAACAACGTTGGTGTCATTATTTATGTAGAAAGGGCACGTGATTGTTTCAACGCTACAAGCGCTTCGCTTTTAACAGGGACCGGGTTTCCGTTCTGGATCGTACATGTACTTTGTATGATGTCAACCTACCACTAATAAACTCACCAGCCAGCCACGCACAGAGATAAATCTGATTGGGTTTTATATATGGTACAGTACAGCGGAAAGCGGCGGAAATGCAGGCGTTCTATGCAGTATACAAAGGTAGTTCCCACGGTGAGTGATTGTGTGCAATGCTCACTTTCCAGGACCAAACGACGCGCGGATTCGCAGCTGGGATCCGGTACAGCGAACACTAGCCGAACGTTTACATTTAAGGACGGCTCGATTTGATCGTCGTGTATATGTAGACATCACTGTATACGTGACGCCTTGTCCGCAGCGTTGTACAACGTACAACGAAGCGAGCTACCGACGCGCGGCCACGATAAAACAAATATGAACTTTGGAATGGCCATCATAGACTATTTCGTACAAACTTAGGGCATGGGGCATCATAAAATGGGTTGTTCGCGCGCCTGTGGGGATAGTTCACCAACCCGTTCCAGCTCCATTACTTTCGTTTCGAAGAACGGCCATGTTGTCCAAATTATCTTTCCTCGCCGCCGTAGGCACAGCAGCAGCGGTTTCCCTGAATGATGTCTGCACGCCAAGTTATGTTCAAAACGTCTTACCGGCTGCTGGAACATATTCTGGAATTACCATCGATTCGAGCTCCGTATCCACGACCCTGACATCGAATTACACAATCATGGACAATACCTTCTTCCCCGATGGAGTAATTTCCTTCTGCAATGTCACTTTTGCTTATACGCACGATGGTCGTGACGATGTTGTGAACGTAGCCTACTTTGTCCCGGATCCATCGACTTTCACAAACAGATTTCTGGTTACGGGCGGAGGTGGTCTAGCCATCAACAGCGGCCTCAGCACTGTGTCGGGCGGAATCAGCCTTGGAGCTGTAAGCGGGTTGACCGACGGCGGTTTTGGAAGCTTCAACGCACAGGAAGATGCGCATTTCCTGCTTGCCAATGGAACAGTCAACTGGGAAAATGCCTACATGTGGGGCTACCAGGGCATTCACGAGATGACGGTGCTTGGCAAGGCATTTACGAAGAACATCATGGCTATGCAAAATGCGACCAAGTTGTATACGTACTACCAGGGATGTTCAGAGGGAGGCAGGCAGGGTTGGAGTCAAGTGCAGCGGTTCGAAGAAATAGACGGAGCGAGCATTGGAGCGCCGGCCATCCGGTACGGACACCAACAGATCAACCACCTGTATTCCAACGTGGTGGAGCAGACGCTCAACTACTTCCCTCCTCCCTGCGAGTTGACAGCCATTCTCAATGCTACCATCGCCTTCTGCGACCCGCTCGACGGCAAAACGGATGGCGTCGTTTCGCGCACTGATTTATGCAAGTTGCAGTTCAACATGAACTCGACTATCGGCACGCCGTACCATTGCGCTGCATCCACTGGGGGAGGAGGCATGATGGGTCCCGGATCAAGCGTAGCGACACCGGAACAAAATGGCACTGTTACTGCCCAAGCCGTAGCCGTCGCCATGACCATTATCGACGGTCTGCACGATCTCTCTGGCAAACGAGCTTACGTATCATACCAGCCCAGCGCGACATTCACCGATGCACAGACACAATACAACAACATCACCGGAGAATGGGAGCTCAGCGTCAGCACACTCGGCTCAGAGTTCGTGACTCGCTATCTCGAGCTTCGAAACACATCCACGTTACCCAACCTCAATGGTGTCACGTACGACACCCTCCGCGATTGGATGTACGAGCTCTGGCAGACCTACGAAGATTCTTTCCAAACCACCTGGCCCGACCTAACCAACTTCCAAAAGGCCGGCGGCAAAGTCCTCCACTTCCACGGCGAATCCGATTTTTCCATCCCAGCGGCCTCCTCGGCACGATACTTCAACTCGGTCCGCGACATCATGTTCCCCGGCCCCGACTACAACACCTCGACTACTCAACTGCAGGACTTCTACCGCTTCTTCCTCGTCCCGGGGGGTACCCACTGCGCCGCCAACCCCGACCAGCCCAACGGCGCGTGGCCCCAGACGAGCATGAACCAGCTCATCGACTGGGTCGAGAAGGGAAATGCCCCCAATATGCTCAATGCCACCGTCGCCTTTGGCGCAAACAAGGGCCAGAACCAGCAGATTTGCATGTACCCCCTGAGGCCGCTGTACACCGGAAACGGGACCACGTTGGAGTGTGTCTACGATCAGACGAGTATCGATACTTGGTCTTACACCTTGGATTCCTTCAAGATGCCTGTCTATTAGATGGCTTGGTTTTGGATTGCCAGCGGGATTTTGAAAGCGGGGGGCCGGGGGCCGGGGGCCGGGGATTGGGGCCGGCGGGGGGCGGACATGGTTGTAATACATATACTTATCATTAGATTGAGGATATAAGTATGAATAGAATAGAATGGAATGAAAACATGGCTTCATGCAAGTCAAGATAAAACTACCACTTTCTAGTAACGTAGCACTCACGTGATCCGTAGGGAAGGAGTAAAGGAGGTGCCCTCAAGTACAATACGGACTTGTATTAATATAGAATATTAGAAGAAATTAGGGCTATACATACGACGTAGTAGTATGTACAGTTTCTGTAAATAGTAGACACGGAAGATTAGTAAGCTAAAGATTACAAATACGTATGTACAGGAGGATTTATTAATACGTATAAGAAGGTTAGTAGGTACTACTAATTAAAGACACGTACTAACAAACGCGCGCTACTACGTACTACGCAAAATATAACGTGCTACATAGTATGTATAGACGTATACACATATGTACTATAAGATTACTACGTGCAGGCTAGCTGTATTATAAATAAATACTATTTATTTACTATGTTAGGATTTTGTGCTGATTATAGAATATATAATAGTGCCTTTGTATCTGCCCCTTCTATGTATATATATATACAAAGGTAGAAGTATGTACATGTACATACTGCTAACCTTGGACGCTAATTATAACACCTCCTTGACCTGAATCGTACCGTACGTAGTACGTTGGGGTGGCAACGTTGGGCGAATGTGCAGGTGAGATTCACGTGATGATGTTGGTGGGGTTTGTGAATGTTGGCAGGCACGGGCTGCACCACGGTTATGTTGCTTGGTCCTATATAGCACATGTATGGTTATGCGATACGTTACTATGGGGCCCATTGCGTGTGTGATGCTATCAGATGAAAACAGTTGACTCCGATCAACAGTACAATGCGCAATCAAGGTAACAGGAAAGGGGAAGAGGAAAGGAAAGGTCCCATTACCTCTTCTCTTCTTCAATCAACGCCTGGAACATCTGAAACATCCTGGTGGCAAGACGCGTCCCCTCGTTTCTCCACTCCACGACGCACTTGTTGGAGAAGTAATCCGGGTGCCATCTACGCCGTTCGCTCTGGAGGTACTTCAACCGGTACTCCGGGTTTCCCTTGAGCGTCCTCGCCAAGTTGTGCGGACAGATGCGGAACTCGTCCTTGTCGCATCCCATGTCCTTGCAGAGACTGAGACCGAGAGGGAGCTTGGGGAAGTTGGATGCCGCGAGCACGCCAAGCTGGAAGCCGAGATCGACTTTGCCGTTCCAGATCTGGAATTGTGTAGCGGGCGTGCTTTGGGTTTCGAGGAAGCAACGCTGGCAAAGGAGTTTGGCGGCCAAGGTATACGGAGGGTCGGCTGGGTTGATCCCTTGGGCACATTCAGTGCAGTTCTTCATGGGCGGCGCAGGTGGCGATGGACGCACGACGGGACCGCGTTTTTTGGCATTGAACCCAGAGGCATGCCTATGTTGGAAGAAGTTTGGAATGTTGCTCGATGTTGGCATTGGCTTGGGGAAGACGCCATTGGGGAAGAAGTGGTTTTTGGGTATGCATGGTCTGCTGTAAGGTGTTCTGTTCCTGGAGAAACGGTTCGCAGGGTCTGTACTCATCTTCAGATTACCGCTTGGGTGGCGGGGTATCTTTCGGTCTTCGAAATGAAGCTCTTCGACTGGACGTTCGTGGGTGTCTGCTTGGACGGGCGGGTCCTCGTACGTGCTACGAATGCAGCGCCCGAATAGTACACGGGAGCATTCGAATTGCGTTTGACGCATCAACTTCTGGAAGTGTTGTTCGACGATGGCCGGGCGGGTGAGACAGACTGGATGCCAGAGTAGTGCCATTGCCATCTGGGATGCGGTGACGGTGTGGTAGAGATTGTGCCAACTGCGTCTGGCCAGAACGTCGAATACGCGGATCTCGACGAACTGCTCAAGAGCGTTGGCAGTTGTCATGCCCAAGGACGGGATTGGAATGATATGCATGACCTCTGTAACGATTGCAGCTGTGGCAGACAAGACGTTCACGAAGTGTTGATCTTCATTAGCCTGTTGACGAGCCCTGGAGAGAAAGAAGCGGTAGAAGCGGGAGCGCTTGAATTCGCCCAGAACCTCTTCCGAGCGTAACTTGTTGATGACGGACCGGGCGAGGTTCTGCTGCAAACCGAGATGCTCATCGTCTAGGGCTGAGAAGACGCCGTGGAGAGTGCGAGGACGGGTCGTGCACTTCCATTTGATGTATGTCAGCATCCAATCAAAGAGCACATGGTAGTCTTCGTTTAACTTGCCAGCATGGTGGAGTTTCATGGCAAACCAGTGCAGTTGGTTCTCGGCATTGGCCGCCCACGATTCCATCTGGAGAACATCGAGTCGCTGGCTCAAAACATGGCCAATCTCTCGAAAGCTGTTCGCGAGATCCGGAATTTTGTGTATCTCGGGTATGTGCACATTGAGCAAGCCGTATGCCAGATTGGCGCGAACGGCCACCCGCTGTTCATCCGAAGTGAAGAATGCATCCTCTTCTGAGGGAAACACGGTTCTCATCAACACGCGGAAGGATGCCGCGTTCCTCTCGAGTGAACCTCGGAGGGTATCCATGCCCATTTCGAACGGAGAGCGGAGGAAATTCATGTTGTCAAATGTGTGGTGTGGTTTGGGGGATATTTATGATGACATAAGGTTAAAGGGCCCTTTTATGCTAAGGAAGAAGCACAGCATCGTATGTACTGTACACGGTTGTGCAGATATCCACTGCGCATTGTATGATGTATTGTGCACTTTCGATATGTAGGGATGGGAATCGGAGCCCCAATGTATTGTAACAATTCTGCAAAGTCGAGAAATCACTTCTGGAATGTATGTAATCTTGGCGCGCTAGTTCTGCTCAGGTGGTGAATTGTTCGGGCAGGAACTCAAGATCTAGGGTCACGCATAAGGGCTATGCTACCAATTAGGTGATCCTTTATTTATAGTCGGTAAGCTGTCCATGAAGTTGCACGTGATCTTTCAAAGTGCTTCTTGAGACTATGTTCGAGCTTCAGGTAACGTGAAGATTCGCCAGATTTATACTATTACCTTTCTTCTCGCCCGTCATGTTTAGGTAGAAGCTGAAATAGAGCATAAAACCTGTTGATATTTCAAAGATTGTTGGTATTGGGAAGAGATACGAGAAGAATTTGAAAGGGTTAAACGTAATCGTAACAGCGTTTCCTGGGGTTGAATACAATGTGCGTGGCCCTGACTTGGCTCCCGGATAGATTCTACGCAGTGGGATGTGTCCCGCTATATGGGATAGGTATTGTATCATTGGACAGATATTCCCTAGTGTTCCGAAGGATATCATTAAGGTCATAGCTCTCAGTGATAGACGGAAACATGATGTTATTAATGCGCCATGGGTTTCTAGCAAGACAGGTATATAGTCTGACATTCTTGACTCGCGTCACCTCGACCATGGATTGATGTCAACCCTCTTTTCTCCTATGACAGACTACGGATCTTTCTGTTTCTCTACTCATCGTGAGACTGGATCTGACCCTTTTTCCTCGGACGCCTTTTAGAGTCATCCTTATTGGGAGACTGGATCCGAACATTCTTCCTTGGACGCCTTTCAGAGTCATCCTCTTCGGGAGACTGGATCCGAACCCTCTTCCCCGGACGCCTTTCAGAGTCATCCTCTTCCCTCTGTGAATGCCCGCCGCTGGGAAGATCAGGTTCTTCCGTTGTTGTTCCGATTGGCGGTGCCGCTATCCCAGTATCTGTCGTCACTTCCCTGACAGAGTCATGATACGCCCTTGTGAAAAGATCTCCGTCGTCGTCTGATTCACTGTCCTCGCTCGAAGACCTTCCGTTGAGTGATCTATCTCTATCGTCACCGGGAGCCTCTCTTTCCGGATCTATGGGCATCTTTCTAGAAGAAGTTACATTTCTTTTAGATAGCGGGGGTTGCGGTCTTTTTGGCCATGGTATCGGGCTAATTGACACGTCGGTAGATGACGGCGGACTTGGTGTTCCGAACTCCCTAGCAGTTGATCTAAGTGCGGAATCGTGCACAGTATGGGGCTGCTCGTCGCCTAGTTCATGGTCAAGAGAAGGGACAGATGGATGGGACGGTGAGTCTACTGGAGATGATGGGTGCCATCCAGCAGCAACATGACGCTCGTGCCTTCCATACCATTCCCCGGCCCACTGAGTACCTTCTTCAAGTATACCTAGCCTCTTAATATTTTTCTCGTGAGTGATCTGCTCTTCTTCAAATGTGTCCTCTGCATCCTCGGTGATATTATCTTGGTCTTCCCCGGCATCTGCGAATTTCCTCCTTGCCCTTCTTCTTTCCTCTTCCTGTTCCTTCATTCGCAACTCCCACCGCCTCACATCTTCCAATCGATGATTTTGGCTGGCGGTCTGAGGATCTGCGCAGGTAAAACCAGTTCTGACAATGCCCTCGGAATCATATGAGGTGGGCCAGTCATAAGACGTTTCGTTTGCGGAGACGTACAACCCACCCTTTAACCTGGTGTGCTTCAAGGCGTTTTTTATAATGTCATCCTCCGTGGTTATGCCTTTCATTTCGTCTAGTCGTCGTGCTGAATGATTTTCGAAAGTAGAAAAAACACCTTTGTCCCCGTCTGTGTCTTCCTTCTTACGTCTACTTTTGCCCCTATCACTTTCGATCTGGTGCCGCCTTTCTTCGATTCCGGTTTCGTCCAAGGTCAATTTGTATTTGGCATATTGTGGCCCAAGGTTTGGATAGTGGGGCCTGCCCAAGCCCAGGGGGCGGCGTCGCATCACAGGCGTCCACCAATGCAGCGTGTCATGTGTCACACTTCCCCTTTCAAAACGATCTTCTACGGAACCAACACGAGTTCTATTAAACTCATATAGCATGTGACCTGCATCACTTTTTATTTTATCCGAATCGTTGAAAAGGCGCCCCTCCTGTCTCGTATCGGTAGCCCATGGATTGGCACTTCTCTCGGCCGCGGGTTTCTTTGTCCGTTTCTTTATGACTGACCAGCGAAGAGCTTGGTTTTGGAGATACAGGAAGTCTTCGTATTTTGCCTCAGCAGTAGTGCGGGCTTGATGTAGACTTCGTCTATCGCTGCTTTTTTGGTTGCTTTTCTCATATCTGGCTTGAGCCCCATTCATCGCAGCTTTAGCAGCCTTTGTACTTGACGCCTTCCCGGGCTGTATATAAGGACGGTTTTCCTGTTTTGCCGCCGCGTGGGCGGCCTTTTCCGCTTGGAAATTGTCTGCATAATTTTTCCGTGTTTCGTCGCGTGCGAAAAGGTTCTCCCTAACTCTCTCGACCGAGTTCTCTGGGTTTTCGGCAGCAGCACGTGCGTTTACAAAGTTCTGTAGTAAACTTCTGAGGGTAACTTTGGAGTCCTTAATTGTGATTGATATACTGTCGTACGTGGTTGCTTTGTCATGACCCTCGTGCGGCGATTCATCGTCTGGGTGAGAGTTAGCTGCAGCACCCAGAATCATGGGCTTGATTTACCGTTACTCATTTTTGGAGGCATCGTGAGAAGAGAGGAAGTGTATCTTTTATGCTAAGTGGTTGTATTTGACAAACTTTGTCCTGGGGGCTCATGGAATATGGCAGCAGTAATAAAGTAGTAGGTATGAAAATATATGCACTGTAATGGAACAAAGCAAGTGATTGATATTGTAACTCTTTGTGCCAGTATTCCGACTTGGCGTGGTACAGATGCAGAACGTACGCTAGTGGGTTAATAGCGAGATTGCACAACATCAAATGCAGACACGCACGGTTTGCACACATGACTCGCGGTCGCACTTTGTCCATACATATTCGATCTGCATTGCATTTTCCGCAACTAATTACATATGTACACAGAAGGAAACCAACTGTCACTAGCATGCCCGTATGTTTAGGCTCATTACAATTAATACCAATCCTGCAAACCCCTTCAGCTCAAAAACCCCTGGCACTCTTCTACTATCTCTTCACCCTCCTCGTCCGCTCTTCTTCTTGTTAAGCTCAAGTTTCAAGGCGTCCCTCTTATCTTGTCGCTTCTTCTTCCGCGCAGCCCGCATCTCCTTTCCGACCTGCTTCTCTTGGTGACTTTGGTAAGCCCACTTGTGTTCTCGCTCGACCGCCATCATCTGGTTGTCGGCAATGCGGTATGCTGCTTCGCTCCACGGGGACAAGACGCCAATGGTTCCGTTCCTGGCTGGAAACGCCAGTGATTCGGCTTCGTCCGCGTAGTGAGACGGTTCGTAGTTTTCTTCGGAATATAAATCTTCCTTTGCACTACTCTTCTTCGCCTCACCCTCTGCTTGACGAACAGGTGCAACCTTCTCGGGTAGCTGGCCTTGTTCAGCTTCCTTTTTCTTCAAGGTTGGACGCATCGTTCGGACTGGTCGGTCCCCAGGTCTTTGGGCCACTGATATGGCTTCTGGCTGGGGTTCGGTGTTTGTGTTTGTGGCTTTGGGAGCCGGCTTTGACTGTCTGGTGGTTCGTGGTGCCATGATGAATTTTATTCAGCAATGATAGTGGCACGGGTGGTATAGGAGGTTTGTTGAATGGTAAAGACAAGATAGAAGTACAAGTAATATATAGTAGAAGGTAACCGTCTCTTGACGAATTGTTACGATACAAAAGTATAACTCAAGGAAGGGGAATTGTTCAGTAACAAGTTTCGCCCAGAAGTATAGATTCAGCAATGTATGTTATATAAGTGGTAATTGTGAAGACATAATGATATATCTCTAACATCTCATAGCACGAGGAGTTCTTATATGGGGCCTCCTCCCAGGTACATAGTGCATTGACCTTGTACATGCTTTTTGTCTTAACCTTGGATTGTGTGTTCACAACTAATGAGTCAACTAACAATTTGATACATTGTCTTAGCCTTGAATTGTGTGTTCACAAACAATGGCTCAACTAACAGTTTGATACATTGTCTCAGCAAGAGCCAAACGAGATTGTGAAGACAAAGATTGCGATCAAATGTCACCAATGTTCATGCACAATCAAGGATCTGTCCAATGTCTAAACCTTCGCATTTCTACGGGAAACGTGCATCTCTTCCAGAATTCACACACAGCTACCGGATCGGGTTACTTACCGTGAAGCACATTACCCAGTGCATAAAACCGTTTCTGACCGTTATGTAACGCAGCGTTAATAGACCCGCGGTCTTGAAAAAGCGTCCTATTAATCAATGTTCCATACCTGTAAAACCTAGCCAGATCCTGCGCCGTAGCAATCTGCTCTTTGGTTCTTGCTGTAGACATGTGTCACATAACAATGTCTTACTAAGCACATGCCCCATATTCCAGAGACATAGGGGCTCCTCGTTAGTACTTGTCTTAGTAGTTCTATGGAACCCGTTTATCTCAGCCTTAAGTTGTACGCTTACAAACTGCAAGAGTTCCTACTATTCATCAGCATATAGAGATATTGTAAGCCTTGGAATTGGATGGAAAATAGGGAATGCGCATAGCGCTAGTTATTTACTCAAGTGCCTGTCTCTTCGCCCGTCTCTGTTATATTCTTATCCACCATGATTGCTGTTTGGGCGAGGATGGTGTATACACCCAGTAGGCGTATATTTGAGAATTGCTGGAAGATAACAACTTCCCTGATATTTATAATCGAGTTCAGCGCACAATAAGCACGAGGGACTGACGAGAATACAATTATTGGACTAACGTATAAGATATCAGTCAAGATTGTAGCCCATATCGCCACCTTCAAAGAAGCTGCAGCCACTCTTGGATTCTGGAATATCGTAAACGTGCCCTTGTAGCACTAAATCACTTGATCTTACCCGAGATATTCACTATTTCATTTCCTTCGGTGTAATTCATATGTAGCATATGGATCTACGTTTTTCATAGCTTCTTAAGCTCAGTGCACGACCAAGAAACAATAAAGGTGTTCAGTCATTAGTCAATGAAATAATCGCATAATGAAAGTACTGATTTTGCATAAAGCCATTAGCATTGCCATTGTTCAGGACTGGAAACCTATGTACCTAGTATGTTTCCCAATTGAGGTCCATCAAAGCTTTCCGCTGTAAAGAATGTGTATGTTCGCCGTTCAACCGTTCTAAGAGAACTTCATTGTCCAGATTCGCCGTCCTCTCCCTCCTCTTGACCCACCAATTCCTGCAAGGTTGCAGAACTTGTTTCATCTGCAGCAAGGATCGATGAATGATCTACCTCATTCTCGTCGTCATCATTGAGATCTTCCTTATCATCGGGATATTCCTCGTCATCGGGATATTCCTCATCACCGGGATATTCCTCGTCATCATCAAGCAAGAGAAACTCATCCTCATCCTCATCTCCGTCACCTTCATTACCAGCATTGTTCCAAATGTCGATACACGGTTTGAGGGCGTTAGGGTCATTGACCGAATGCCATCCTTGCTTAGTTGCGTATCCCGAGAAACCTCGTGAATAATCCTCCTCAGATCGCGTTGTGGACTTCGGTGCGTTCATCAAGTGCAGTCCGTTTCCCGTCAGATGGCCAGGGAAGTCTTTCGTCGGGGTGTTTGCCAGAGGTGAGCTAGCCTCGAATTCTTCGACGTTGGTAGCAGTGACCTGGTATGGAACTTGTTGTACAGGGGTTTGATTCCACCGCTCGTCTAGATCTCCATCACCTTCCTCTTTAGACAAATCAAACGGCTCTGATGATGTGGAGATGGTATTTTCGACTCCCGCATTGCTTGTCATCGTATTAGTATTGCACCAGAACTCTGGATCACTATGGCGAGCTTTCTTTGGTAAGGGACCCGAAAGGACCGATTGATTTCGTTTGGGCGACATGGTCAGTGTTGGTGGTGACTTGACTGGTTGGAAGGGCAGAACAAGGAGCCTTTGTGGTTGAAATTTGATAGGGGATATGTTGAATGATTTCTCAATCGAAGGATTAGAACTGGGGAAATATATAAAACTGGAACCTAAAATTCACGAAAGGTGAAGGTAGACGGCCAGTCTTTCACCACCCGCAAGCCGGCCGCCAGACAGCACGCTGACAACCTGTGAAAGAAAGTGAAACCCGAGAAGGTGAAATTGCTCTCGCTCGAGTAAGATTCTAGGTCTTTAGATTCTGCTGAAAGCGTGGTGACTAGGGTAAGATTCAAACGAAGTTTTAGAGATGCACAGTTAGGGGATACAGAAACCTCTGCTGAATCCTTCAGATTCGTTCATTCTTAATATACAGATTTCTTCGGCTACTATTGCCACATGACCACCAAAGCCATGAATGCGCGTGTTCTACATATACTGTCACGTGATATTTGCTTCTTCTGCGCTTGCCACGCAACTGCTACCTTTACTAAATAGCACAATATAAAGCTGTATGGGGGACAGAATTACTTCCTCCCATGACCTGTTTAATATCTAAACTATCTTGTCAATTTTATCTAGGCACAAGAAAGTGGTGTGTTTATCTGGAGCGAAGAGAATGAGATCGAAATTGGTACGTGAAACCATTACCATAGACTTACACAATGAGTGAAACGATGAGCAAACGTATTAAAACTCGAAGAAGTGAAACTCGTGGTGGTTAATATTAACTCCTTTGTTGATAAGTTTCAGTTCTTTGTACTTATATCGAGACCAACTCCAAGCCAGTCTCCAAAAATATACTCTTCTCCATTGTGAAATTAACCTTCGAGTCTTTGTGCTCGCCCGCTCTGGATGGTGCAGAAACAAAGAACCTTCCCACGTCTCCATAATCCTATGAGCTATGCTTTTGCAACCTGACAATTTGCAGATGGTTTTGAAGCGCAATGTTCAACTATCCACCTGCAGTGAGACGCCATGTCCCTCCAGACATATCTCTGATTCAGACTTCACTTCACAATGGCCATTCTCAATCCCTCCGGCCTGGGATCAGAGCATCTCTTTCACGTCTGTATACAATCATCACAACCTGTTGCAATGCACGGATATATATGAGTGCGATCATATCTGCCCCATGTCCTTCACCACACCACCAAGTGTACGGATCACCAAGAACAAGAACTTAAGACACAACAGGCAACATACCAGTCACTCTCCCGTTCACGCGGAATCACTTTGCTCGATCAGCCTTCTCGATAACTTAAAGGAGGTATTCCTGTTCTTCCCTTGAACTTTCTGACCACCCATCAATACCCGTAAGAGCCACCCAAGAAACACAGCCTTACCACACCTAGACACCATGGCTAAGCGCAAGGCAACCTCCTCCCCAGGCGACGCAACCTCCTCTCGCCCGGTCAAAAGCGCTAAGACATCTGGCCTAACTACAAGCAGAATAGATGTCAAGAACACATCGGACCTGATTCCAGTCGGCGCCATCCGGAAAGCCGTCGTAGGGACCAAGGACGAGACCATCCTCCGCATCCTAGTTCAGAACTCCAAGACCAACAAGGAGTCCGAGCTACACTTCCAGAAGCTCATCTACGACCGCATAGACTGGAATAGCGCCGAAGACATTGCGGCAATCAACAGCTGGATCTCACAGATCTGGTTCCGCGGTGGTAACAAGTCCAAGACCGTGGTCCGCTGGCACCGCGACGAGGAGCTCTGGATCGAGCTTTTCCACCACCTGCTTGTCATCGCCGCCCTTGATCGCAACATTGCGAGGTTGACTACAACGGACGTTATGCACGCTTTCAACGACTTCTTTGTTGATCGCGTCCTGAAGGACAAGAACGGTGCGGACCTTCCTCCCCGTGACGTTCGCGAGAAGGACGCGTTTAAAGCCAAGATTGGTCGCTTGGCTACGACTACCAGGTGGCGTGTGAACGGACTCATCGAGATCAATCTTGAGTACAAGAACCTTGGTAGAGGCGCGCCCCAGGAATACATACCAGCAATAACCTCCTCCATGCTCGAGCACTTCAAGAAGACTGCCGAGTTCATGCAGTCGCGCAAGATGACTACAGAGCGGCAAGATTCTAAGGATCTCGAGCACTGGATAAGCTTTCTCCGAAAACTTCCAGAGGAAGTGGCCGACGAAGAGATTGATATGGTTGATGAGAACATCGAGACCACCGAGTCGTTCGACGATGCTCTCTTCCACCTGGCTGGAGGGGACGACTACGCTGAGATCACGGACACTGAGGCTGAGGACAGTATCTTCGAGGATAACGATGCCCAAGAGACATCTTCAGTCGATCCCGATGCCACCGAGGCTGCTGACAGGACCGAAGACCATGTTCCTGATGAGGAGCCCATTCCTTTGGTCGACAATACCATCGTTCTCCCGGCTTCTCTGGGGCCTGGCTTCTCCCCGCCGGCGAAGGAGAACGGCGCCAAAGATGCTAATTTTCTCTTCAATTTGCACGATTCGGACAAGAACAGTGGACGTGACGAGCCTAGGCGCGAGTTGGCCCGTTGGGAAATGAAAAAAACCAAGAGTAAGCTTCAAAATGCGGAACCCGAAGAAACAACTATGTATCTATCCTCTGGAGTTATGTTTCACTTATAATCTCGAACACAGCGTTCCCCCTAGTGTAGATTCTGAGATTCATAGTACAAGAATAATAATACAAAAACCAAAAATGCGTAATATATATAGGAAAATGCGATGTATATATAACAAGATGCTTGGGTGAAGAAAGATGAGCGAGGCGTAATAAGATTGACTTGTCTTTCTCTTGATAGAGGAAAGTTTGAATTTGAGTTGATCCGAGACATCAAGCCGAAGTTCTAGACGTTTGTGTGTTCATCTGCCGTCTTCTACCAAGTTTGCTGCCCGGTATCGCGACTCAACCCTGCAGTGTCTCTGGGTTGTAGGGTTTGCACGCTGCGTTCCTTGCTCTCAACGTAAGATATGGGCTGCGGTACAAGCAAGCAACACAGCTGAATGGGATCAAATCACGTGACCTTCACCAACATGTGGAATTGCGCACTAGTCTGTCAAACGAATTAACAATACCGGCATAGATACTAACACCAGAAACGCCATGCTATGCAGACGTCCTGTCAAGTATCACAAGACCTATTATAGATTCCCCAAAGCATACAATAACACTCTGTTCTACTCCCTAACCCCATATCTGACAAACCTAGAAGCCAAAGGCATCTAACAAACTGCTCGCATCGGGTTCAGTGAATTGCGTCGGTGCCGGTTTCTTCTTTTCCTCGGGTTTCTTCTCGTCTTTCTTCTTCTCTGCCACGCCATCGCTATCACTGTCTTCTTCCTTCACCGTACTGCCCACAGTGCCCACAAGCGCATTCGCAACATGTTCTCGCTTCGGCAGATCCGCGACAACGAGCGAACTCCTCCGGCGAAGTAGTTTTCGCGGATCAAAGGCGAAGTCTGCAGCACTTCGATTGAGGGATTGCGCATGTGAGGACGATAGGGGTTGGTCGGTGGGCGAGAGTGGTGCGCGATTCACATTGAGCGATGATGGGGGTGGGGCGAGGAACTCCCATGTCTTGACTGTATTCCACTGTTAGCTTTTATGGCCTGGGACAACATTGATAAGAGGAGGTAAAAGAGCGTACCGAGATCTAACGCAAGCAAATCACAACCCATTCTCTCGTACAACCCACTAGTATGCAATACAAATTCCCATTCTTCCCTCGGCCCCACCAACATCGCACCCTTCAGCGTTTGTAAGCTCTTGTCCCTCAACTGCTTATACAACACGACCAAGGCAGGGTCATCCGTGAAATACCACTTGCTCTTGAAGTTCGGTGTCTCGGGCGGACTCATAAGCCTCTCTAAAGGCGTGACTAATGAACGCACGGCATTGTCGCGCCGACCGATCATCCAGAATGCCCATGTGGCGAGCCATCGGTTGCCGTCGCGGGCGGCTTGGGGGAGTATCTTCTCTTTCAGGAAGGTGCGGAGAACAGGGCCATCATCGCCTTCGTAGACCCGCGCGACGGCGATGGCAAGTTGAGTGTCGTGAAGTTGGTTGTGTAGGACGCCGACAGCGGACGAGAGATCGTCTGCGAGGAGGAAAAAAGCTGCTGCGTACTCTGTACATTATATTAGCAAGTAGACCACGATACTAAATAGTACCAAGGTTGAGTCAGAAATGGAGTCTGCTTACCAAAGCGCCGCCTTCCCATCAATGCATATGCATTCTTCAAAGCCGCAGTCTTCCACCTCTCTTCCGTAAAATTATTCGCAAGTAGTCTTTGTGTCGCGCCCTGCTCCCTGCTCCAAGTTGCCATTCTCCACAATCCGAGAAGCACAGCTTTCTTCTTAAGCGCAAGGTAGTACAGGCTGCAGTCTACAGGATTCTTTTCATCGGTCTTGGTGTACTCGTTTCGAGCAATTGCTTCAAATTGCGTACGCTATGATAGTCAGCCCCGTTCAGATTCTGTGGCATGAAGAGACTGACCAAAGTAGTGTTGTCTGTCAGCCACACAAACAAGCCACACTCTTTTGCGTGTTGCCAAAGCATCTTCCCCTGGAACTGCCTCGACACAAGGTCGACGAGGATATCCTGGCTTCCCGAATGAAATGCCCAGACACACTCTCTCCACGAGATTGGCGCTTGCTTCTCATCGCTCAGCACATGTTGGCGGAAGAAAAGCAGGAAGCGCCCGGCATTATCATCAATGGATCGTCGATGCTTCTCCACCATGCCCACGCATTCGATGATGTCGGCAAGATGAAACTGTGCACGGCTTGAGAGAAGGGGTATTTTTTTGTGGGTTAGGAGCTCGTTGAGGTTTGCTGCAACTTCTTCCGTTAGTGAGTCGGGCTCTCCGTCGTCAGAGAAGTCGGCGTAAGATGAGTGCATTTCCTTCTTCCGCGATGCGGTCGTATGAGCCTGGTTTGAGCGGTCAGTGTGCAAATAATGGGCGACATCTAGCGACTGTCACGTACCTCCGCGTCCTCGGAGAAATCCTCTGGAGAGAAGCCCAGAAAGCTATCCAGCTCATCTCCTTCAGTAAAAAACTTCAGCTTCCTATAAAGCGCAATTAGAATCCGTTGCGCCAACGTCAGCTTCCCGCCTAGCACGCATTGCGAGAGTAACTGTGGATGGTAAATAGGCAGCGGGCCGTTGAGTCGGCTCACAGCCGCGAATATGTCAAGAGAGGCCGTCTTGCGAGATATCATGCGCAAGCTAGGAAAAAGCCCTTCAGAAATCTCAACCTTCTCATCCTGGACGAAGAGTTGGTTGCCAGCGCCGATGACTAGGTTGCCGCTTCCAAGCCACACCGAATCGCCGATGGGATGGGGTGTAATGTCCCTGATACGCACGTCTCTGATCTGCACCCATGATGGGCCGATGTTCATGTAATCATACCGCAGTTGGGCGTATATGATGACGCGGTGGGGAAATCCAACTGCGAGGATGGATTGATTGTCCGGTGTAGAAGACCAATCGAGATCTTGGATGTTGCCATTGCCAGTGAACGTTTCCTGGTACTCCAGTTGAGCACTCCGTGTATTCCATATTGTCAAGGTTGTCCTCTCAGCATCTACCAGTGCTGCCTTTCTTATCGACGTACCACTCGCGAGTGATGGGTTCATTATGCTGGTATCGACAGTTGAGGTCTGTAGCCACTCCAATTTCCGGTCGGTGGCGTTTACTCTTGCGGTCCACGAACGGATGACGCCAGACTTTGTGTATGAAATGGCAATATCGCGAGCAAATGTATCTAGGAAGCCAGAAATCACTGGGGTTGATCCAGCAGGGTCGACGGGAAGTACAAAGGCTAAGTCTTCTCCAGACCCAAGATCGAACGTGGCATATTTCTCCATGGAGATCTCCAAGTGGCCGTTGGTGTGTACGCCATTTAAAACATGTGCTATACTAGAGAGTTTACGGCCAGTGACGGGGTCTTTGTCTTGTAGAGGCAACCGTATTTCCCAGCAAATACCTTTCATCTCGGAACTGATTGTCGCAATGTGTACGCATCTACCACCGGGCTCGGTTTCGGGAAGGACGAGGAGACAAAGAGGCCTACCCTGGAGTTTGTAGTCGCAACGAGCTACCTCAACAGCCATCGGATTCCGCGTGTCCCACAAAGAGATGTCGCCGTGGTGTAGAAAGACGACAAAGTTCCCTTCTTGCAGTAAGGATGTCCGGTGGATGTGCTCCGTAACACTGACAGTACTGTGACGGTGAAGTGTCATTCCTAAATCAGTCGGCCGTTGAATCCATACATTACACTCATTTGACACCGTCCGCGACACCAATGCTCGTCCACTTGCTGTGCGATTTACCTTCTTGATAGCATGCGAATGTCCAGTCCAGACCGCCTTGCGTTGGATTCGATGGGATTGAGGAAATGGATCGAAGAGGTAATCGATTCGAGATTCTAGCCATTCTAGTCGTCCGTCGAAGTGATGTGAAAGCAAGGTAAAAGCCGAGTCTTGCTTTTCGCCACAAAAGGCATAGAATTGAACATTGTCCTGGAGGCCACTGGCACCAGACGCGAAGTGCAAGTGCAGACCATCCACATGCGCGATATTGAACACATCCGTCCTCTTTTTGACTTTAGCCCCTATGTTCTCAAACCCCCATGCAGACATGTTCCCGTGATCATCCAACACAACGCAAATCTCCGGGTTCCGGTTGGCGACCTCGATGAGGTGATGCAGCGCGACCTGGTCCTTCTCAGCGCTCGTAGCTTGCTGTACAACTCTTTCCGTCGCGCGCGTGAAGTCCTTTCCATCGATGAAGAATGCGTATCGCTTCCTCGATTGCTGGTCCGGAGATACCGAGCGCGGCGCGATTGACTCGATGAGATCCACCTCTCCCCACAGCTGCAATCCATCAACGCCATGGTGATCTCCGGGCACCCATATCCGCACCTTGTTATCCGCGCATATAGTGTAGAGCACGTTGTCCGTCGCTTGATCCTTGTGGAAGGGTTGCCGCCAATGGATGCCCGTGATGGCCATGGGATGAGGGAGGTACGAGTAGTCGAAGCTCTGATCCGCCGAGCCAAATGCGAGCCTTCGCCATATCTTCAGCAGTCGATCGTATCTTCCGGTCGATGCTATCAACTCCGCGTCGGGCGAGAACTGCGCGAACTTGACCGAGCTTGCCAGTTGCTTTGTCCAAATCTGATCCGTCGAGCCATGTGTGGTAAAGAGCGCGAGTGATGCACTACCCACAAGAAGCTCATCTGCCATTCCCCATGACAGCGTTGTTATCGAATCGTCGGAGTCCGGGAGGGACATTGTGCCCTGCAAAGACCACTTTGCGCGCGTCAGCGATTTCCCAAGTTGTTGTGCAGCAACCCCACCTTAACGACGCCCTCATCTTGTCCATAGGGCTGGTATATATATATGTTTCGCGTGGAGCACGTCGCGATCTTTCCGGTCTCCTCGTCGAGCGCGACGGCTTCAAGGTCGGTCTCTTCTTCAATGTAGGTGGTTTGGAGGACATGGTCGGGGCGGTCAAGAATAATCAGCGCATTTCCCGAGATGTAGATCTAAGTCATTAGCTTCGAGTCAGCTATTGCAACGATATTTTTGTGTCTGATGTGGGCGTACAATGATCTGATTGCCTTCCCACAGGCCATGGGCAACAGCTTGCAGCTTCGCCTGCGGCCGACCGGGGAGAATGCCGCGCATGGGAGTCGCAAAGCTACCGATTTCGCATCTTCTGATGAAGAGGAATCTATTCTAAGCGAGTTTGTGTCCTGACAGTTTGTATGGTGGTTGTTATATAAAGGTTAGTGGTTGCGCAATACGAATTCGACATGTGAGGTGCCTCGATCGAGAAGCTCGGGCCACGTGGGTCATAGCTCGAATAGATGACATCGTGCAGCTAGACTTTGAGCGATGATCGAAAAACAACTCAAGACGAACATGAAGGAGGAGGGCAATGAGGAGAAAAGGATACACGGCATACAGTATCGTGATTCGACAACAAGACCTCGTACTAAATATCTAAAAGAAGCAACACGTATACCAGGGATCTAATGCACAGTTGATGCATGCCAAGGCTGGGGTACGTATAGTTTGCATGTCACGATTATGGGGAAGATATTGAGTATTCAACCAATTTGAGCTTCCCGATGATGCAGTGATACTCCTTTCAGTTTTAAGTAGCCATAAGGCCTACGCATACAAGGACAAGAGCGAGGGGATTGAACTTATCGTACTAAGACTCCTGTATGTGCCAGCAGTACTTTTACCTAGGATCAACATACTAGAACTAAAACAACCACGTGAGACTATGGTGAGAAATCAAGAGAATCAAGTATATTGGGTGTTGATATAGAGAGCCTCAAAATCATCAAAGTGGCAATTCATCTATTAAAGTCCCGATTGGGAAATGCTTTTGGTATCACGAAATAGGTTCGGAATCGAACAGTCGCCAGTCACTACGCTATACGCTCGCTCATGCCATAGTTCTGGACAGAGTTCCAGAGATGGGCCCATCTGCACCCTCACCCTCCCAGGTCACGTCCACCACAATTCCTCGAACATCTCCCCTCTCTTTCTTGTATGTGATGTTTCCTTTCAATGTGCTACCTTTCCTCAATCCCTTTACACGATCCTCTTTCTTCAATTGTAAAACAGCCTGATGCCAGTGCGTAGGGGTGCCGACCGGTCCAGTCGAGAATGCCCAACCCTGTTCACCATTCTTGCCCCAGTTCAACACATCGCCTGCCTCAAGATCTTGTTTCGAGCCTGGTGGCATGAAGAAGGTGTCGAACCATATTGCGAATGCGTCTAGAGACTCAATTTCCTTTTCCAGTGTGGTAGAGAAAGGTGCTGTGAAGTCTAACTCTTTGAGAGTTACATTAGCAATGTCGATGGTGTAGAATGTCGATGCTGAACCGCAGATGGCCTTGCTCGGAACGTCGTACACGCCGATGTCTTTATCCCCGAGCAGCCCGCCACCAAGCATGGGGGAGAAATCGAAGCCGTAGACGTCGTTCCAGAACTTCTCGCCCGTCTGCTCTGATATCCATTCCGAATCCGAGACTGGTGCAACTCGCAGTGTGCAGTGGCTTGGGACCATTAGTCCATCCCTCTTCAGGTAAAGATCTCGAGCCACGAGCACGGAGTCAAGCATTCCCTCAAACAACAACCCATATCCCATCCACTCGGAGATGATGATGTCCACCTTTCCCGTTCCGATGAGCCTCTGAGTGTGGAAGTCCTCAATCTTGCCCTGTATAACTTCGACCCTATCATCATAACCGTTCTTCTTCACGATCTCTTTCGCCCGCACGGCGATATCAGAGTTGTCAACCGCAAAGACCTTCTTCGCGCCCGCTCTCGCACAGAAAAGTGAGAGAATTCCCGTCCCACATCCTACATCTAGCACTGTCTTTCCCTTGAACAGGTCCACGTTCTTCTCAATGAAGTCTCTGTACCCCTCTGTCCGCACTCGATCTTCGATCATCTCCCTGTGGATGCCGGCGCCCTTGTAGGACTCAAAGTAGCTCGTATCACGGTGATCGTCTAGTCTGATCTTGTCCAGATCATCGGGAACTTTCTCCTTCAGTGCCTTCTCATAATCGTCGTAATCTCTTGGCTTGTCTCCCTCGTTAAAGTCGGGCATAAAGTCGCCCATCTCGAAGAGAAGCGAGTCATCCTCAAACGTGGGTTGTAGGTAGATATCATCAGCGAGGATCTCGAGAGTCACGTCAATCTTTTCCGGATCGGTTCCTTTTTTAGTCTCGGTACGCAAGTAATTGACCAATTTTATGATTGTCAAGTCGTCACAGCCTGTGTTCACGTGGTCAGCGTATTAGGTAAAGCGCCATTTGGGCGTTCTGCGCACGAACCGGGTCCGAGATCTTTAATGGTGCTCTCGACGTTGAACTTGTGCTCGCTTTGGCAATGCGCGAACATCTCAGGAACCCGATTCCATTCTTTCTCGCAGAAAAGGCACTTGAACGTGGTGGTGTCAGGCTCTGAAGTTTCTTCGATGATGTCGCCGACTGAGCTCGCGACGTCGGAATCGCTGTCGGACATGATGTGGATGATGCGAGATATGTATAGGAGGAGTCTAAGGCTGTAAGATCGCTGAGAACGGTTGTAGGGTGAGTATTCTTGGTGTTGGAAAAAAAATAAAAGTTCGTGATTGGGTTTGTGGGCTGCTGCGCGAATGGTACATGATGCCTTCCGTAAACCTTGACGCTAGATGATCGCGTCCATGCAGGCACGTGGGAGGCACGTGACAGGGAAGGAACAACGTTAACTTCATGCCACCAGCGACATCGGCTCGACATCGCCACCGCCATACATCAATCCGGTTGTGAGATTGGTATTTTGGCTTTATTATACGCAACAAGCCTCAACACCAGAAAGCTTTCTCTTCATTACTCCAGCATGCCCCCGGCGTATCGAACGCGCTCAATCTATCACTTTTAATATGCGGGCCTAGGCAGTTCAACAATCACACAGCCTCACTCGAAAGTCAAGTGATTAACAAGTGTCCACTCGCATGAATTGTCTATCTATCCAAATGTTCCAGTCCGTTCTGAATCGTTACTGTGGTCTCAATATTTGTTACACGTTTTCTTTTTTCCGTTCTTTGGCACTGATGGAATTTCAATGCCCTTTGGTCAATTTTCGTTGTTATATTGCAACTCGAAATGAGGGCTACAAAGAGAAAAGGAGTATGGCCTCTTCCTTGGCAATCTACTGCCTCGGACGCTTTGGCTCGGGTTCGCCAGACTCCTCGCAGTCTTCCCACTCGTCGTCCCACTCGTCATTCTCCTCAACCCCATCATGCTCCTCTTCCATCTCTTGCTCGGCCGGCTCTTTCACGGCTGCCGGGAAGTGTCTGGCTATCAAGGCCCCGCTGAATCTATCCGTGAGATAGAATTGTCCGTTCTCAAACTCCACCTTGACCTTGTCGTCACAGCCCTTTCTCTTGCCGCGGTCGGTCACTCTGACGACACCATCTCCACCAGGCTTCTTGTCCACGATGTTATCCATGGGAATGCAGTTTCTAGGCTTGAGGATCGAATCCGGAGCATTGGCTGCAGGGTTCCAGGTTTTGAGCATCTTCAGATTGTTGCCCAGTTGGCGCCAATCATGGATGCCCATCCGGGGGTCGTCGCAAGCGAACATGTCGCGCTCTGCCATTGATGAGACGGCGTTATGGTTTCGGAGCTCCGCGTTCGGCACCTGTTGCTGTCGCAGCGCGTTAATTCTATCCACGATTACGTCCCACTTGGGATTGAAGTAGGCCATGATCAGCCCATGATCCTCAATGAAATCGTTGAAATACTGTCTCAACTCAATGATTTCCCAGGCTTTCCAAGTCTCGCGCGCCGTGCGCTTATGATAGCGCTGATCCCAGCGCTCTAGGAGCTGGCGAAGCCATCGCTCAAATGAGCGGCGATTCTCCGCGTTATTAATGTCGAAGTTCTGTACGCGTTGGTCCCAGGATTCCCAGGACAAACCGTAGATGAATCGTTTCTGGTACTCGCCAGTACGGCGATCGAACTTGCGAATCACAAAGATTGGCTCTGTCTCGATCTTTGCGTACGCCAAACCTTTAGGTCTTGCGCCTGGCGGGTACTGGCGAACATACGTACCGCCAGCACGAAGAGGATCAAACTGTTTCGGAACCCATATGCCCGGGTCTGACTTGACGATGGGAGGCACCGATCGCGGATTGCCACCAATACGTGTAGGCTTCTCGCCTACGGGAATGGAAACCTGGGCGTTCGGGTCGAAATTGGGCAGCTCGTCAACTAGTTCATAAATGCGGCCGTTCGGAAGCTGCCTCCGGAAGCGAACAAGATACCCGCCTGGGTTGTTGGGATCGGGCTCAAACGTCTCACCGGTTCGCAGGACCTGTCCAGAGGGGTGAGAGCTATGCACCCCTTGTGCATACCCGCCGATAAAGTCGTCTTGAAGCTTCTCCTCGTCCCAAGTCTCCAAGTTGTTAATGTCATCACCGGTCTGGTCCATCTCGTTATCGGATAATGGTGGCATTGCGAAGCTCCCGATGAGTGCGGACGGGTCCCTCACGATCGCGCGTACCGTCTCATAGTCTACCAGAAGGCTGTATTGCTTGAAGGTCTCAAGGATAGCACGAACATTCCAGTCGTTTGCGATGATTTTGGTGAAGACACTTCGGTCGAAAGGTAGAGAGCCAGGCTTGGTCCTCAGAAGATTGGCGAGACCGTTGAGTCGGTTCACAACCAAATCCCAGTCGTAATCCTCCGTCTCATCAAAGATGCCGTCTTCGGGGAGGGTTTGGTCATTGTCAGGCAGGTAGGGGTCGACAAGATGTTTGGGATCACCGCTCAGCTCGTTGATATTGCCAGCGTCTTTACCAACGTCAGACATATTCTGGAAATGGTACTCACCGAGACATCTGGCGGGATCCGTCACATCTTGCTGGCGGGGGTATGACATGATGATTGAGGAATGATGTTAGTTGACGCGTGATCAGGTAAGTGAAAGACGAAGTTTCTGTGAATGTCGCAAAACTCATCAATTTCGCGGTCATAAACAAGACTAGCAAGCAAGCCTGGTAATTGTTTATCTGAACATTTATCTTAGTGGTAGAAAACCTGAAGAGCTCAGAAACAGTTGAAGAGCTGGAAGATCGTCGATGGCCTGGCGCTGCGTGGTGGTGTTCAAAATCTCGGTCGTGGGGTGGTGGAATATCAATGGTGTTTATATACGATAGGAGACTTATGAGCGCACTGCGCTAGGGCCAAGCGAGTGAAATTGGTTGTCAGTTCAAGGCCCTTGTGGCTAAAGTGGAAGTTGTGAGAAACTATGGAGGATGCTCAGGGGTAATGCAGCAGCAGGTGGTGAAGGTGAAGGTTCGGCCTGCGTCTGCCGAAGCATGTAAAAGGAAGGTGTGAGCTGCAGCGGGAGTTGGAGATGAAACTTTAGAACTAGACCTGGACCTACGCGCTCCTTGCTGCGGGTTTGCGCCCCCTAGATGTAGTCGGCGAGCCCGCTGTGGGTATGAGGAAGACTGCTGAGGGTAATAGGAAGACATATCTCTCTAGGACCTTCGCCGTTCCCTCAGTAGCTTGGCGGCCTCACCAACCGTTTTTCAGACACCCGCTGCGTGCCTCCAAGCCTCAGATGCTAGCTCTGGAGGCACGATCGTAAAGGGCGCTGAATGACGTGAAGAGGATCATACAGCGCCCTTCAGGAGCTTCGTATACCACAGCAGCTGATCAGACCACTCTCTCGAACGACCGCCCTATCCTCACCTCCTGAAAATCGTCCAGTACGTGCGTGATACTAGAAATTCACAGACCACACCGCCTGCCAAAGTACACCCTATATCTTTTGTCATTTCTATGTCATGCGCGCGGTGCCAGAGATACTCAGAACATAAGCTCTTTTACAAACAACGCCCCTGCGGTAGGCGCACGATACATACGGTTTACACACCTCACGATTACAGAAGCCCACACTTGTCTTTCTAGCACGCCAACATTATTAACTTTCTACATGTGTTCTTAACTAACACTCCTCTTATATTCCTTACACTGGTTATAGGTTCTTAGGGTGTTAGTAAGGATATTTCTAGTATACGGGGAGGGGTTTAGGAGCAGCGTAGACATGCTGGCGTAGTACCAGCAGTACTTCCGTGAACGTATTAGTCACGTGAGCCATATCAAGACTCGTCCGCTATTTTTGAGGAGAATATATAGAAGTCAGGCTACAGCAGTACAGTAGCCTGTAGGAGGCTTAGCCTAGTGCCTATTAGAAGGTAGCAGGTGGTAATCTGTGCTGGATTATTCTTGGATATGTACTAAGCGTCAAATTACCGTTATAGGTCACGTGCAGCCGTATCGTGGATACTATTCACTATTTTAGGCTGTAACAACTCTGGATTTTACAATGCCCTTGTGTCTACTC
This sequence comes from Pleomassaria siparia CBS 279.74, assembly GCA_010093715.1. Taxonomy (NCBI): domain Eukaryota; kingdom Fungi; phylum Ascomycota; class Dothideomycetes; order Pleosporales; family Pleomassariaceae; genus Pleomassaria; species Pleomassaria siparia. Next base: position 665,843 of record MU005776.1, on the reverse strand, counting down.
TACCGTACGGAAGTACAACTATGTGTAAGGCCAAGGCCTCTAAACGAATACAAAGCCCGCGACAGGCATGTCATTCTGTCTATTATTTGTTCAACACTCCAGACCTTTCAACACCCCAGACCTCCTGAGCTGGCCAAGGAACTACACGTGCACGAACAAGGTTCCACTTGTAACCTGCGTCGTCCCCGGAACACTTACTGGTCCAATATACGCGCGACTTCCCGGATGGTTATTCGCGACGGCAAATTCCATCTATTCATGATATTTCGTGGCAAGAACATCATCACTTGTAAACAAACCAAAGCGGCCAAAAGGCTATTACTAGTACGAACGTTCTGGCGGTAAGCACGTGCTTCGACGGACCCATGCCCACGCTCAACAAGGATTGCGAAGTATGCAACATATTTCCTCTTATTAACCTAGATGATCTGTTGCCACACCCTGGGTTCTTCCGCGTTACGACCACCCAAGTTGACAGTACCAGTACCAGTCCCATAGTCGGTACTCATCTGGATCATGATCGATTATGAAACAATGGGTGCCATGCCACAGCCATCGAATATTCTCGTCTCTGGCAACATGATTCCATGACTTGTCTCCCTCTCGACCATCATCTTGACAAAAGCCACATGTAGGAAAGGACGCCCAAGGATATATATAGTGTTCTCAGAATCCAGTTGAGGGGACGAGCTCATTATTCGAGGCGAGGATCCGTGATGAATTTCCGCTTGCAGATTCTAGTGCAGTAATAGTTATGAACAATGTAGCTTTGAAGAACCCGAAGTATCGAGAATAACTCGGCAGTGGGGCATGTTGAAGAAGAAGTTATAGATGAAGAGAGAAAAAAAAAAGGCTCATCTCAACTCGGTCCAAACCGTGACTGTGCATAGAAATGAGTCCTCGATGACATTATTAATACGAGTGACGTGTTTTCAACAAGCACCGTGCCTGAACGTAGAATGACTGCTTTGGGATACTGATGAGGGTGACGCATCCCATGACGCGATACAGGTCGAGCGTTAAAAACCCACTGTCGAGTCAGTCGACTAAAAGGGCGATATATATATGAGTGAGAAAAATCACGTCACTGGAGATTGTATCATCGACTCTAGCAATCAATGATCCAGAAAGCCTCACCGGCGAAGGGAATCCACTTTGCAAGCAAGTCGTGGGCAGAGACAAAAAGAAAAAAAGACTCAAAGAGCTTTTTGTCTATCCTTCCCTGCAGCACTAAGTCTCACTTTCGCTGTCTAACAGGGTTATTTGTTTTCTTTACAAAGCCTGATGAGGAGTAGGATTTCTATATGAGTCTAACATACAGAAACATCTCATTCAGAAAAAAAGCAGACCTCACACTTCTTCTCCAAACTGAATCCAAATTCGGCCTCGGTTCCATATCGGTAGTCGCACCTTTTGCCCAGGGTCTCTCCGTCGGCGAAGCTCAGATTGTTGCAGAAATAACCTGGATTTCCTGTCTCTGTCGTCGCTCCGAACGAGTTGATATAGGTCAATCGTTGCATCACCTCCCCATTCGTGTTGCACCATTCTACTGGGACGTATTCATGTTTCAACCAGCCACGACGTTTTAGACGCAAAGACCTGGCATACGCATACCATGCGCTCGTCGGATCAGCCTGAGCCAGAGAGATGCTGCACTTGGGACAAGCCCAAGTGCCATGATATCCCGAATGTACGTCTCTGTCTGGATATCTTTGGAGCTTTTTTCTAATGTTGTCCCATCGCATCTTTTCCTTCAACCAGAAGAGGCCTTCGGGGACGCTTGGATCAAACAAAGGGGGCTTGGAACCGTGTGTCTTTTCGATGCGTTTTGAAATGTGACCCAATCTGGAGTAATTACAGTGCGTCGTCTTCCCATCCGAGGAGCGATATACATGTAGGCAGAAGGCTGTAGCCGGTGGGTTTGCGAAGTATGCCAGTGCCTGTTCCTCGTTCACCCTTTCGTATTCTGTGGCGTTTTGTGCACGTACGAGACTTCGGCTATCGTCATTTTCTACAACCACGTATCCTTTGCAACGAAGCTGTTCCCGACAACGCCTTGGGTTGTTCTCATCTGGGGAAAGGGGGCATATGGGGCACAACCATCGATTGTAATCATCCACAACGAGATTGGTATAGACGTTTGTTGGTTTTCGCAGGGTAATACTGCAAGTTGGAGGGCCGTCCCAAACACTGTCTTCAAACAACGGACCCATGACCGAGGTTTGTTCCGGCTCTGTAAGGGAAGACATTCCTGGGATGGAGTTGGATGGTTCGAAAGACATGACTTCGTCTGGGTGTATGAGTGAAGATTTCCGGGAAATTGTTGAATAAGTTGTTGAAGCAATGTCGAAAGTGTATGAGTGAAGATTTCCGGGAAATTGTTGAACAAGTTGTTAAAGCAATGTCGAAAGTGTATGAGTGAAGATTTCTGGGCAATTGTTGAACAAGTTGTTGAAGCAATGTCGAAATGAGGATTCTGAATGAAGAAGGAAGAAGGGACAAGGAAGAAGCAAAATATATAGAAAAGCGACGCCTCACGATGACTCAATTTTGTATACAGTTGACTCAATTTTGTATACAGTTGACTCAATTTTGTATACAGTTGACTCACTGTTGTATACACTCGACTCACTGTTGTATACACTTGACTTGACTCACTGTTGTATACACTCGACTCACTGTTGTATACACTCGACTCACTGTTGTATACACTCGACTCACTGTTGTATACACTCGACTCACTGTATGCCAATAAATCATCTTCGAGAACGTGAGTCTTTGCTATGCCCTGCCCCATCTGCCATCAGTGACTCTGTGGACACTCTTAATTGTGTCGGACAGATAAATAGACATGAGACGCTCTTTGTTAGCTCCCCATTCGTCCTCCACTCGTCCTCCTCCACTCGTCCTCCTCCACTCCTCGACTGACTGGCCTACACAACAGCATGCACATAGCATTCCCCATTGAACCGATAGTGAGCAACAGCAGGCCACAAGACAAAAGGAACCAGCCCCTCCAAGCAAAATGACGACAACGTCACCCTCTTGTATGATAACCGGGACCACGATAGAGGACAAGACTCGGTCTACATGGTGCGCCTCTCAAGCCATCCATTCGAATTTCCATCACGGCGGTCCTCACAAGGGTTTGAAATCCCAAAAGGTCGTGTGAACCTCGAACAAAGCAAAGATTGGAACCAAGTATCGGCTTTACCACGGAAGAGAGAGACCGGGGCAAGGGGGGAAAGGCTCGGAATAACTCCACCATCTGGCTATATAAGGGAAAATGTGCCACCATATCAGAATTCCAATGCGGTTCTGGGTATGGTTTGTTGAACATGTAGCATATCATGTCGAGTGCACTGGTGATTGGTATTCGAAAGAGGGAAGAACTTCAGAATGGGCCAACGTGTTGTGGTTGTACCAAACAGAAAGAAGGACATTGCGAAAGTCTAGCTAGTGAATATGGCAGATTTCAGTATATAATTTCCTTTTGTAATTAGGGGCACAACGGTTCGAGCCTATCTAGGCAAAGGCACTGTAATAATTCGTTGACACCGCTACAATGTGAGCAAGGCCGAATTGATCCAGCCTTGAGCTGAAGCGTGTCATGCATTGTTCAAGGATGGCACAAAGATCAAATCAACGCCCCTTGGTTCATCATGACTTCCTCTTTTTTTCTCCTCAGTTCATGTCTAATCTCTCTCTTCGCCAAGTGCTCTTCTCGAGCCTTCTTCTGCTCTTTCCTCTTGATGTCATGCTCAGCCTTAAGCCGCTCATATTCCTGATTCCTCCTCTTCTCGGCTTTGATATCCTTGACTATCTTCTTGTGTTCCGCAGAGCTGATGTGCCAGGGCGTAGCCAGTATGTCCCGCTTGAAGGCGGCAGTCTCGGCCCATGCCTGAACTTCCTCGTTTGTATTGGAGACAATCCAGACCCTTTTCATCTCGAGCTGTTTGAGGCCTCGGAACTCGGATATCGTGCACTTGGCCTTGATGACGGTCCCAATCTCCAGCGGCTGGTTGTCCACCATGACGTCGAAAACGCCGAATTGGCTAACGACGTTCACATTGCTGATGGTTGTGTTTGAAGGGCTCTCCACCGGGTTGTAAATGTCCGGAGTAAGTCGTATGATTTTGACTTCGACGTTGGCGCCGCTTCCGTCGTCGAGGGTGAGGACTGTGTATTTGAGGTTGATATCATCGATGGCAACTACGACACCGACGAGGCGGACGAATCGGATAGGATGGTTGAGATGGAAGTATATGCGCTGAGCTAGAGAAAAAGGTGTCAGCTTCCTGTTGCGTTGCTAAACTGACTGTGACTTACTTGTGAACTCAGGCTCCGACCTCAGAGCTTGGACATCGGCGGCGGTCAACTTCACCCAGGCATGGTAGGTAGGCGATGCCGGGAAGCAGTAGGCTGGATATACTCGGTAGCTGGGCGCGGAGTGTTGCAATGACATATCATATTGTGGTAGCTGATGAAGGGTGGATGAGGTTGAAATGTGAGGGGGACGCGTTGTTAAGAATCAAACCCGGAAGGGCAAAGCGCCTTCCCGCGCTAGCACGTGCAGATCCGGAAGGGAAAGGCGCGGGCGTACTAAGCGGGCGTACTAAGCGGGCGTAAGCGGGGCGACTCGGAATGGCCCGCTTCAAGAGGACCAAGGTCCACCAGACCGCCACGTTCTCTACTCACGTGTGATACAAAGGTACGCCTCGATTCGATCAATGTCCTCAAGCTTCATGCATATATTGCAGGGAAGAAACAAGGCTTTTACACGTCAACGTGCATGTTTGCCTCGATTTATCTTGCCAGCAAAGTACCGCAGTACCGCATTTGCTACGAATGAGGGGTAGCAGCGGCTTTTAGAAGCTCTCGAAGCTCTGCACCAGGCTTCCCCCAGTCAGCAAGAAGCTCCATCCCTCTGATTCCCACCTATACCTTTGTAACAAGGCCATCTTCACCCACAATTCTCGCTCCATAGCTGGTGCGAGAAGCCGCTCATTCCGATGCTATGCACGATTTTATCCAGGAACGCCTGTCCTGACACTCTAGCTCTCGGTATGAAACCCCCGCCAAAGCAAATGCAAAGTCGTCCATTGAAGGCTTGAAGCTGTCATGACCTACGAGGCTTCGTACCAAGCTTACAACAGAGAGTAATAACATCCGGGACTGTTCCAGTTCCCTTTCTAGTACAGTACATGGAGCTTAAGCTTCCACAATGACCCGGCCAAGCTCATAAGACGTTGGGTAAGCCCGCCGTTTTGTTAATAATAAAACCTGCTGCTTTTCAAACTTCTGCTGCCCCCTCTCCATACTTTCTCCATATCTTGGTTTGCCTTCCAAAAGCCTCGTGTGACTGACAGTACCACCGGTGGTATCGTGGCAGCTACACAGACAACTCTAGTACTGATTTGTTTCGTCTCTTTACCCTTTTTTTTATTTTATTTTATTTGCTATACTTTACCCTCTACATCTACTATCAAAATGCGCCTCCATGCGCCTCTCCATCTTGCCGAGCTACTCTTCCCTATTCTCTGCCTCGCGGCACCAGGAGCAGAACCAGAACCCCAATCATACACCAACAATGCTCCCTTCTCGGGCGCAATCTACATTGTCAATCCCAATGGCCAGCAAGTCACCACGACCAACACGAACATGTGTCCGAGCACGGCGTCCACGAGCTGCAGCGTTATCAATCAGCCGAGCTGGTAATTAAGCCTAGACGTTCCGATGCGCAAAGAAATAGACTAATCAACACAACTACAGGTGTTGTCCCAGTTCGTATACATGCGCCTCACCCGCCAACTCGGGAGGTTTGATCGGTTGCTGTCCTGCTGGGAGTTCCTGCGGCGGTAGTGTAAACGTTGCCTCCATTACAACGGTAACGGTACAATCGCAACAACAGACTGTCTATGTCGCGCCTCAGCCCGCGACTGTATATAACGTCCCCGCCGCGGGTGGATTCTGCCAGACTTTAACAATGCATGGTCCGGGGTTACCTACCACGAGACAAGGCAGTTGCGGAACAATTTTAATCGTCAGCGAAGCTATGCCGAGTCTGAGAACGATGGGATACATGTCGGCAATATTCATTGTCATGATCCATTTGATGCTAGGCAGGGTATTGCACTGGATATGAGTATAAAATTCTGACCGGTGAAAAATATGATAATACGATTTTACGAGTACAAGTGCATACATGTTATTACTGCGAGAATGTAAAAGACTAATGATTCCACTCAGTTCCCCCTCTTCGCATCCTCGTCGGCATTCTTGGGCACACTGATCATCTTCGGTACGGTAACCGCATTCAAATGTCTGAAAGCCTGCATCACGTATTAGGTCAGCACAAACTCTCCAGCATATCAGAACACGCACCCTCCAAGCCCTCGTCTCCCACGTAAAGCTCCAAGCCCAAAACGCCCACCCACCCCAATAACCCATCCACCAAAACGGGCTCAGCAACTGCAAAAGAGAACTCACATTCGCAATCTTCCCATCCGGCAACTCTCCGTCCCACCGATCCTCCAACTTCTCAATCTTACCTTCCTTGTCGAGAAAGATGGCAATGACACTCTGGATGGTCTGTTCCTTGCCAATCCCCTTGACCGTATACTTTGTCTTGAGATCCATCAGAATGGGATTCCCAGCATCGGTGACCTGATGCGAAAGCCTCTCGATGGAGGAGAAGGCGGATTGCAGACCGTACCATTGGGCGGCGTAGCGGTCACGACCCGTGGCGATGGTCAGCGGGTCCGTGAAGGTAGCGTCGTCGCGCCAGAGCTGGAGTTTGGCGAGCGAGGGACGGCCGGCGAAGAGGTCGAGGACGGAGCCTACAATGGTTCTTTGCGACGACGAGAGGTCGATGCCAGAGGCGGTTTGGATGTCGGTATTCTCGATATTGAGCACTCCCGAGGACGTGGGCGGGCCGCCTGTCGACATGTTGGCTGCTTGGTGGACGCGGGGGATGTCTGTTCGTCTTGCTACTACTTGGGAGAGAGCTGGTCGTGTGAGTCTGAGTGTGAGTGTTCGGACGGAAGTTGTTGCGAGGGTAGTAGATGGGGAGCGGAATTGAAGCATCAGTGTCGAGGTCAGGAAAATGAGGATCCTGGAATGACGCAAGCTGATGAGCAGCTTCTCTTCTAATTACTCCCCATGCAACATGTTTCAACGCGTCACTGGTGAACAGCATTAGTTCCATCAAGTGTTGCCTCCCCGAGGCGATTCGTTCGCTACCCAAAAGTCATGACGCCATGTGAACGTGATACGCTAGTAAGAGAAGTGGGAAAGATGCACATCTCACATGGGGAATCTAGATGTGCATCTTCGATCTGGGAATTCGATAATAATACAAAGTTAATTAATTACAGCCTGATTCAGATTAGTAGGTAGACCGTACTTTTGGACGGAAGAGGTTGCCCAGTAATTACCTCTTCTCCAAGGGCTTTCTTTCCATCCTGGACCTCCTCGGCCGCTTTAATAATTACTGCAAACAGCTTTTATTTACAGCCTTCGAAATCACAAGTCTACATTTACCAAACTCCAGCTCCAATTGTAGCAATCCATCCATCTCTTCTTCATGCACCCACCAATGTTTGATGGTACGTACTATCATCTGGTACGATGATGGACCCACATGCAATATGTCTGTTTCACGTGATCGCTTACATTTACGTTAGCAGCACTCTTTCCCAAGTTGAGGCGTTGATATGTTCCATACACTTGAATTTTCGTCATTTGCAATTTCAATCTTCTGTCCCCCCAAATCCTACATTGAGAATCCCTCGCAAGCGGCGGCGGCGGAAAGTCTTATCCTTGGGCTCACGCAGCGCATATCTATCCCCTCTACATTGAGTTGACCTGACCTGACCGCAATCGTTTATGTAATATGAGTAATCTTCCGTGTTCAATTCCAGCAATGAAACCAAAGTAGCAATAGCAATGCCAATGTTTTTGGTCAGGGTCGACAACATATCGACAGCGACAGCAACGATGAGCCCCCTGGATCGGAAGACATGCTATATTGGAATTTGCTGTGTTGCGCTTGGAGATGTGCTATGGAAACATGTTTCGAGGAATGGGTGAGAGAGACAGCGGCAGCGTCCCAAAGGTAGATTTGAAAGGGGCTAGCGCTATTATCTCGATTGGAAGCGAACATTTGCTGTCAAGTGCTGTGAGGGAGATGTGCCCATGGAATGCTGATTTCAAAGGCGTTGTCAGTGTTTGCTTATAGTCGCATCCCGTATAGCAAGTACGAGTCACGCTGGGAGGAGGATGAGCAGTTTGGGCAAGCTTGCTGAGAGAACGTCGTAGCGCCTCTATTCACTTGAGTTGTGATGCTTCGATGGATTATGATTCTGGGGGGTAGAAGGTTGCCATGGACAGCTTACAATGTGATTTTTCTTGAACATCATAAAACCTCATTCATTTATCATGCCCCGCTGTCGCGACCCTCAAGATGTCTTCTTCGAACCCAGGCACATGCACCACCTCCACGCCATGCTCCTCCAATTTCCTGCGTCCCTGATTCTCGCCCACGAACTTCTCCGGCTCCTGGACCCCGATATACACCTTCTTTATAGCCTGTCCACCGTCCTTTGTTTTACACCGCAGAATTCTATCCACGCACGGGAGATTCCCGCTGAGCCTCAGATTGCACGGCTCCATGGTCGTGTACAAGACCGTGTTTGCGGGGAGTACATCGCCTACCGTCTCTTCGGGGACGTCGTGGACGGACGCGTATTTCGAGAGACAGCATTGCTCCGCGTGTGTGTTTCCCTCTAATTCAAGTGTATAGCCCCTGTTTAGGATTGCGCCGGTAGAGCAATCGACAAGCAGAGCGCCGACACGGTAGTTTGTGGGTTTCGGAGGTGATTCCTGGGCCTGGTCCAGGGCAAGGCGCATGTACGTTGCATGGTCCGAAGGGTCTACGGAGGGGGGCGGCGGTACGGGTTCAAGTCCATCAGGAAAGTGCTCAAGAGGCATAATTAGTGTGGAGGGGGGTGCAAAGTGAGACAAGTTACGGGCTGCGGGGAATCAAAGGTCCATGTGGCGTTGGTGTGGCGGGGCACCGGGGCTAGCTAGCGTTATCGATAAGGAATCGAACGCGTCGCGTCTGCGACATGCAACCTATCTCACCACTTACATACTTCAGCCTTCAATTCCTCTTCGAGTGACTCATCCACACAAAGGTCCATCGCCCCTGTCATACATACCTCCAATCACAACTATGCCTCGACAACGGAAGAAGGAACGGGAGCTTGAGAATGACGACTTCTTCGACGACGAACCACAGGAGATGGACCAGGAGCCGCCCAGCATCGATCCGTACGCCGTGTTGGGTCTCGAGGTAGAGGCTACTGTCGACGATGTGAAGAAGGCGTATCGCAAGATGGCTTTAAAGCACCATCCGGGTATGCGCCGCCTCCACTTCACTCATATGTATAACCTTTCAGCTAACCCTGCTCAGACAAGGCTCAAGAAGTAGACAAGACGGCCGCAAACAAAAGGTTTCAAGAAATCGCCTTCGCATACGCCGTCCTCTCGGACGAGAAGCGACGGAAACGCTACGATGTCACGGGAAGCACAGCCGAGACCATGGATGGCGACGACGACTTCGACTGGCTCAAGTTCTATCGCGAGCGCTACGCCGAGACCATCACCGAGGAGACAATCAAAAAGACCAAGGCGACATACAAAGGCTCTGATGAGGAGAGACAAGACATCCTGAAGGCGTACAAGAAGTTCAAGGGCCGTTTCGCCGCCATCTACCAGTGCGTCATGCTCTCCGACATCCTCGAGGACGACGACCGGTTCAGGCAAATACTCGACGAGGAAATTGCCAAGGGCACCATTGAGTCGTATCCCGCTTACGAGAAGGAGAACAACGATGCGTCCCGCGAAAAGGCCAAGGCTGCCGAGCGAAAGAGACAAGCGGACTGGGACAAGAATGCCAAGAAGGAGGCCAAAGAGACGAAAGCTCAGAATGGTAGCTCGAAGGGGAAAAAGAATGGCGGCAATGACATGGCAAGCCTGGCAGCGTTAATTCAGGGAAAGACACGGAATGGCGGAAGCTTCCTCGACCAATTAGAGGCCAAGTATGCACCATCTAAAGGCAAGAAGAGAAGCAGTGAGCCACCGGAGGAGATGTTTGCGGCAGCAGATGCACGTGGGAAGAAGGCACGAGCCAACAGGCGTCCGGCCAAAGAGGAGGAGGTCATGGATGATGATGCTATGGACGCGATGCTTGATGAAGAGATCGATCTCGAAGATAGTGAGGAAGAGGTGGTGGCTCCACCACCCAAGAAGCGGAGGCTTCTCAAAGGACGAAGGTAATCTCAGCGATGTCACGTAAGATGTCGAGGGGGTAGTATCCTACTCATATTATGGCTTCAATGAAACAGCACGGCGTTTAGATTGTTTTTACATGGCGGCCTGAGTACAACCTTCTGCTCTGGCTGAGCATGGATGAAGAAGAAGGTATATACGCCTCAAGTCCAAGTGCAGAGCGATTGGACACAGCATCAATCGGCTTTCTTATACTCAAATCCCTTCTCTCTTTCATCATATATACATTTATCCCTTCACCTTGGATTTGGTGGGGGTTTTTCTTTCAATTGTTTGCACACTTGTTTAATGGTCAAAAGCTAAAGTGCCACCCGTTTTCTCATTATCATCCAGCAACGCCTGCACCTCTTCATTTCTCATTATTGAAGTTTTACACCAAATGTGAGGATCGAGCCAAAACAGGTGAGGAAGCAACTCGGCTGGACGAGGCGGATAAATGTCTAATTCACTCGGATTTTCAAAGCAAATATCCTGCCACTTTTGTCACTCAACAAGCAAGTGAAGGGCAACGACGCAAGCGCAGGCCCATAAATCCGCTCCCTCTTCGTTTCACCCTCGGGGTTCCCTTTCACTTTGATCGTTGCCACCAAACTCGACACAAACACGGTCCAACAACCGTCACAGTGACTTGGCCTCTCACCTCCCCCAGACAGTTGACTCACAACAACATCACGACAACAACACCACCGATTCACGGCACCTATCGCCGCAAATCACCCAGTACGATGGGACCCAAGAAAGAAAGCGCCGCGGAGAGGAAGGTGCGTACAGTCTTTGCTCTAGTATGCAAAGAATGAAATGAAGCTAACGATTTACAGCTCTCACTCCAGACAGTGTCTGTGGATGAGGCGTCTCTGAAGAAGAAGAAAAGGGCGCCTGTTCCAGCCCCGATCCAGGTCGACAATCCGTCCTCGTCCGCTTTCCGGGAGCATGAAGCAAAGATGCGCGCGGCGATGCTAGCCAAGAGCAAGCCTGAGATGGACCAAGCAGCAGAAACGCAGAATGAAGGGGCCGAAGAGGGCGAAGAGGACCATGGCGGCGACGATGCCGGAACAAAGGATAAGGAGAGCGAGCAGCCGGCTGGTAAAGTGAACCAGAGGCGGACCAGTGTAGCGGAGAGTGGACAGAGGCGGTCAAGCGACACAACAGTGGGCAATGAAGAGGACGAGCATGCGGCCAAGAAGACAAAGATTGAGAAGCGCAGTGTAAGTTGGCGTCGACATTTATTAACTACTCCAAAAGCCACGTCGACTTGGCTCTGAGTTGCTAACTGACTGACAAAAGGCGAAGAAACCCCTTACTCCAACCAAGGTCAAAGCGAGGCAGGAATCGCAGACGCCGACAAGACCAGGACGAGCGAGAGAGGGAAGCGTTTCCATTAGACGGCGGAACATGTCGCAAAGCTTTGATAAAGTGAGTTTGTTCTTGAATGTTTCTGCGCAATTGGCCCATCCAAGGAGACAAACAGGGAGTTTGCAAAGGTGAGGCTGGCAGAGGGGGAGAGAGTCTTTACACGATCAAGATTGACTGAAGGGAGAGAGGGAGAGAGTCTTTACACGATCAAGGTTGACTGACCTCTGCCTATTTTGGTCTCTGTCTGTTGGGTCGCCTGTTGGGCCACTCCTCTCCGGATGCGGTAAGAAGTAATAATAGTAATTTGATCTCGTCTGACTAACCCATTGTTCCAACAGTCAACCTTCAACCAGGGCTTCATAGTTCCCATGACTCCTTCGCGGAAGGTACGAACCGTCATAACCAGCTGAGCTCCCCTCCCTCCCTCCTCCCCCTCCCTAAGAAAATCAGCATCCACATATACTGACTCTGAAAACCACATATTAGTTGCAGAAGTTCCCACGCGGCCATGACTTAGATTCAGGCATGCGCACCCCAACACGAGAGCAGATACCACCGCCTGCACCCAACTCTGCTGCTGCCGACAACCTGGTCCGTCCTTCTCCCCAGCATGAATGCTTAACGCAACAGTCCAACGAAGAGGCTATTCAAGCGCGACAACTACATCTACTACGTCAGTATCGACAACGGGAACAGCATCAGCAACATTATCAGCAACAACAACAACAACAACGGGAACTGCATCAGCAACAACAACAACGGGAACAGTATCAACAGCAACAGCAACGGGAACAATATCAACAGCAACAGCAACGTCCCGCCAGCTCAATGCCCATACAAGAACCCTATCGATTCCTCTCCCCAACCGACCCACTTTTCGATTCCATGGCTCATCCTAATCCGGGCACCAGACTCGCTTCCCTGCAATACACTGGAAGGTGGTTGTCCAACTATCTTCGCTCATCTCGAGCCACACCAGCTGAGGGAAACCAAATATGGACGACAGACGATATTGATTCTCTAGCCAGCAAAATGTTCGAAGACGTTCTGCCCAGTGACAAGCAGCAAGTTGGTACGCAAAGACTGACAATGCCCCTTACAAACCAGTTCAATCCAGCTCACTGCCCCCCACAGATGTCATGAACCGCGAGATCGTGGGATGGCCAAACATGAGAATGCGCGTTCTAGCCCACTTGACCATTCTCCCCGTCTGGTGGTACATCCGTGAGGACATTAAAAAATTACTTGGAAGATCGCCAATGTGGACCATCGAGGACTCGTACACGGACCGATCAATCCAACAGGGCATCGAATACGTGAATTCTGTCAACGCCAGCAAGAAGACCAGCCCGAATGGCGTCGGTACCCACAATGGTAACGGTATCTTCAATGGTAACGATATCTTCAATGGTAACGGTACCTACAATGGTAACGGTGCCCACAATGGTAACGGTGCCCACAATGGTAACGGTGCCCATAATGGTAACGGTGCCCAAAATGGTAACGGCGCCCAAAATGGTAACGCTGCTTCGAACGAAAGCAATGTTCTGGATGAAGAGGTTGTCTACGACCCGTTGGACCCGGACCCACCAAGCGCATGAACTTGGAAGCTTGATCTAGCCATTGGCGACGAATGGGAAGGAGGCCATCTAACAATGGGCGACGAAAGATCAAATTGGAAAGGGATCTCGCAGCTTTGGTCTGGGGACTCTGGGGACTCTGGGGACTCCTTGCATGTACAATTTCAGAGTCCATGCAATGAGGAGGATTTGGACATGGCCGTGGTAATAATAATTATCCTGGACTATGTAGGTGGAGTGAGGCAGATTGCTCGATGGTCACGGTCCTCGTCATCTCGATCGTCATCGCCATCGCCATCGTCTTCGTCATGGTCAAATTGGATCCAAAGATGGCTACGTACTCTCTCTACATGCATCCATGCACTAATACGCTAGCGTCCCCTTGTCACTACAGATGGATGGGCGGTCTTGTAATTAGTTTTGGACTACAGATGCATGGATGCTCTTGCAATTAATAGCTTTGGAAATGGTAGTACACTTTAGATATTGAAACCCCTCCAAGATACTTTGTACATCTGCACGTTTTAATCTTGCATGAGTGAGTTGGGCGTTTTATACATGTATGTACTGTGTAATATTCTTAATCATAATTATAATTAATTAATTACCCGCTCCTTGCTGACTAGATTGGGACAAGCGAGTTGCCGTTTCGGGTATTAAATAGTACTGTAATCCAAACTTTGCCTTTTCTTTTGTACTAAATAAAAATGTACACGGAGATTTCCTACCATGCACATTTATCCAATCGTCACCATACATATGTACAGTAATTAGAGCACAAGGGTCATTGATCCAAAACGGTTCGTCCGTCGGGACATCAGCAGAAGACTCCAATTCATGTATATCCAAAGTCGAATGAGCCCAAGCTTCTTCGATAGATTCATCTATATATCTCATCCATGACCACGTCGTGTCCAACGCGATGCCAACGTCTACCTCTTTTTAGATATTTCTACCACATTCTACCCACAAGAGCAACAATCTCGGTTCCTCTCAGTTCCCTTCTAATTGGCGGGTGTTCCGCGCGGCCGGACCTGGTTCGTCAGTTGCGGGCTTGCCTTGTGCCTGCGACACATTGTCAGTCAACCATGTCTAATTCAAAGGCATTCGTGTCCACTTACTTCTTCACAATTCGCTCAATGGCATCCATGCCCTTGACCAAGACATCCATTCTAGGTCCGTAGCTCAGACGTACAAAGTGATGGCAAGGCGAATCAAACAGATCACGTCTCTTACTAGGGTTCAAATCGAAGAAGATACCCGGCACCACAATCACCTTCTCCTCGAGACAGGCCTGGAAGAAGTTCAAACCATCGTTGATGGAATCCGGCAGCCCGCTCAGGTCGAGCCACAGGTAAAAGGTCGAGTTGGGCATGAAGGGGAACTTGAAGCCGATTTCCTGGAGACGGCCAATAACGTAGTCGCGCTTGGTGCGGAAATGCGTTTGCAGGGCGCGCATCTCCTTGCGCACGTTGGGAGGGTCGAGCATCTGCACAGCAGCCTCTTGGAAGGGCACGTTGCAACCGCCGTCGAGGTAGGAACCGCATGAGCCGATGGCGTTGATGAACTCCTTGGGACCGAGAACCCAGGCTACACGCCATCCGGGGAGACGGAAGCGCTTGGTCAGACCATCGATGATGAGCACGTCGTCCTCGTCGACATCCTCGACGTTGTCTGCGGCTGAGATGACGGTGCCGTCGCAGTTGGTTGTGTAGTTGTAACCGCAGTAGAACTCGTCCATGATGAGCGTGGCGCGGTCACGGCAGATGTTTTGGATCTGGGCAAGCTCGGGGTTGGTGACCATTTGTCCAGTGGGATTACGGGGGTTGGATGTGAGAATGACGGATGTTCCACGAGCGATTTCCTCGGCGATCTTGTCGGGGGACATGTGGTATTTGTCGTCTTCTCCGAGGGGAATGGGGATGGCGGCGATCTAGGAGTTGTCAGTCACTGGGTTTAAGGGCAAGGAATCTGGGTCCGACATACGTTCTTGAAGAGCGACAACATCTCATTGTACGCCGTGTAATCTGTCAGTCACTATTAGCGTCGAGCTCTCCCTATCCATTTCATCATCCAGAACCTACCGGGAATGAAGAAGCCCAAGTAGCAGTTGCCCAAAACAGCAGCGATACGGATCAGACCCGCACGTCCACCGGGCACAATACACACATTCTCCCTGTACTCGATTAGCACACTGCCCCCCTTGGGCTTTCCCTTGCAAATCTCTCCACTCACCAGGTATACAGACTCTTCCTCCACTTCCTGTGGTGCTCGTTGTACAGTCTCGCGACCGCCTCCCTCAACGGCCTTATACCGGCGGTAGGACCATATTCGCGACCATGGCTGCTGATGTCGACCTCCTTGGGCCTATCAAAGCATCCGGCGATTTCGTCGTCGACCTCGGGAGCACCCTGTCCCAAGTTTGCCCACTCCTCGGGCTTCTCGAGGAAGCCGTGTTCGTAGGCGCGCTCCGAAGTCCAGACTACACCGGTGGAGGCACGCGAGGGGTCGAGACCGGCATGCGGCTTGTGGCCCTCGTGGGATTGGCGGAACTGACGGTGGATCTTGGAACTGAGTTCTGTGGAGGGGTGGTTAGACGAGTTGGACTTTGGTTCTTGTTTTGGGAGGAGGGATGTTCAGGTTCAGGTGCGTAGGAGTGGGCGTAGGAGCGCGATGATGGTGGGGTAGACATTTGTGTCTTTCCCCCCCCCCCCCCCACTGAAGCGCCGCCAGCGTGCACTCCCATGACGTCGCGAATCCTCTGTAAAAGCAAAAGACATGGCTTCCAGGATACGCAATAAACACGAAGAAACGAAACGGAAACGAGGAAGAAGCTCATGCCCTGTGAAATTGGAACGCATAGCTTCTCCAGAGTGCGCCATGGGTACGAAGAAGAGGAAATGGAAAAGGGAACTCTCAAGACTCACCACTGTCTGTAGGTCCCTTGCCGGTAGAAAACCTCCTCTCGCTGAAAGTGCCAGAGGACCTAAGAATGGGGACTTTTGCGGCTGAAAAAGACATGATGATGTGTTAGCTATCTATCTAGCTGTGCCGTGGTAGAGTAGAGTAGAGTGGAGTGGAGCGAGGCCGTGAGGTTGTGAGGTGGAAGATACCCCGCCGATTTCACAATTGGGGATAATAGAGAGGATTAATAGTAGTAGATGGAAGGAAGACAGACAAGACAAGACAAGACAAGACAAGACAGACAGGTGCCGAATGACAGCTGTCAGATAAGATCGATGAAATGGAACGACGGCGGCCGGTTGTTGTTTAGGGAAAAAAAAGAAGGCCCGATAGTAGGACTAATTATGGCTGACGACCCCTCCAGGCCCCAGGGGACCTTTTATACCGCACGCAAGTCGCAAACCACGGACGGGCACAAAGGCAAGCCACCATTCACCATTCACCATTCACCATTCACGGGCATACATGCATACATACAAGTACATGCATGCATTCATGCAACCAACACGCAATCAACCCACACAAATAATAATAATAATCCCTCCCTACCGAGTCCCGACCTCCCTCGCCGAGTCTCCACACTTCATCAGCCACTTGTCTCCCCCCCCCCCCTTCTACTGTATGTAATTGCGGCAGGCCGTCATCCGCTCCCATGGCCCAATCAGCACGTCCAATATTAACATGACCCATGGATGCAGAAAACCACACCGCCACCATGTACGCTCCTACATACTCGGCCCCTACACCTACATACACCTACATATACAATAATACGGCCGTCATCTCTAATCGCCTAGCCAGAAAGGCGGTGACATGCTCTGTATGTATTACTGTATGTATGCATGATGCTGCTTTGGACCCTCGACTTTCCCATGTCTTTGATATGTAATGTACAGTACATACATAGATTCATATATCCCAGCTGAGGTACCTACCCCCTTGTAGTTCACACGACTACTACTACTACTACTACTACTAATAATAATAATAATAATAATACCAACCAGGGTAGGTAGGTAGGTACATAGGATGTTACGATGATGTATGTACATACCTACGTATGTATGTATGTATGTATGTATGTATGTATACTGATAATTACATTATTACTGTACATTACATTACATTACATTACATTACATTACCTAGGGAGGCAGGCAGCCAGGCAGCCAGGCCCCACGGTGATGTCACTTTGCAACACCCGGTCAAAAGGCTAATAATTAACTAATTAATCAATCAATCAATTAATAGATAGAAATGCAGACACACGCAGCAGGATCAAGATCAAGATCAAGATCAAGATCAAAGATTAAGATTAAAGATGAATTTGAAACCAAGCATCCATCATCGCTTATTAGTATGTATCTGTATGTACATATGTACATATGTAGTACATTAGGTAGCCGGGACCGGCCCGTGGATAGATTTTTTTTTTCGATTAATTAATGTTTTTCTTTTCTTTTCTTTTCGGAAAAGCTCGAGCATGCGGGAATTACTTTACCTGTGGGCTGCCTACCTACCTACCTTTGTACATACATACAGTAATTACCTGTGAACCCACCGAACCACGCCCGTCAGCAGGCAGTTCGGTTCAGTTTGGGAGTGAGTGAGTTGGTTGCTGACGTCGGAAGATGCGATTTGTCGGGCGACGTGATACGGCTACCTTTGTACATACCTGGCGAGATTTTAATAAGACCGGACACGACGACTGTGCAACACATGTATTATTTTATACCAAGCTCACCAAGCTCACCAACCTCAAATCTTCAGTTACACCACTGTGGGATAGATGCAGACAGATAAAATGCCGCAGAGCGAGGCGCTTTCAGTGTCACTTTTGCGGCACATGCATCATTCCAAGTACGACTTGTACATTATTTCTACAGAACAAGTCAGAGGCCAAAAGGCATGCCACGACCTTGTCTCATCTCATAGTCCTACACTCCAGCAACCACAGAAAAAGAAATCTTCAAATACAGACAGCAACATGAAGTAGGAAAACTACTCTACAGGCTCCTCCTCCAATAACGTCTTAAAACTAAACGGTTCAAACGGCACACCATCGCCCATGAAATGCTTACTCATCGCCTCGACCCAGTGCAGACGCAGCGAGTGCAACATGGCACTCGTACCCTCCATGACACAGAGTACCACAACGGTAAGCACGAACCACATGTAGAACACGGCCACCATGATGATGGAACCGCCGATGCCCGTGAACCCGAACGCAATCTTCATCGTCATCTCCCAGAGCACAATCGAAAGACGTTGATGCGCGAGCGAGAGGGCCCAGAGCCGGAGGTACGAGGCTGTGTGGGAGACGCAGTTCAAGCAGAATTCTAAAACACGTTAGCATGGCCGAAAACAAATGGACCGAGCGTGTACATACCAATGGTGTGAATGACTTGGTGAATCATTACTTCGCTGAACTCAAACTCTTCGTGTTCCTCGTCGTGGCCAATGTCTTGCGTGATCATAGCGACGCCTTCGTCATCGTCTCCAAAGCTTTCCCGTCCGCCATTGAGAAGTTGGCCTTCGTCATCATCATTGTCCATGGCACTGACGCGGCTATTTTCGCCAATCCCGCGATATCCCTGAGCACGAGCTTTGTTGTGTTCCCATCTGAGATACATGGGCTTCAGGAAAAGAAGCACGGGTACGCAAGCAAGGGCCATGAGGAGCAGAACCACCTGCACGCCCGCTTGTCCTTGATACAGGGGCTCATCGGGCTTCTCCAGGGTACCCGGCTGAAGGAACATGAGAATCAACATGTTCAACAAACTGGGCGGGCTGATTCCGCGCGCCGCCCAATCGACACACCACTTGTAAACGATTGTGAATGATAGATATCCGAAGATGGACTGGAAGAAGATCATACCAGGGACGAAGTTGCCCCAGATATCAATCGGAGTGTGGAAATAGCGGGCATTGACAAGGGACCACATGAGCGAAAATGTCATGTGGCACCAACCGAGCAAGATACTGAGCTTCATCTTGTAGCTGTTGGAAAACAGCAGGTCGTTGTCCGTATCGTGCCATCTCCAATCCAGACCGAATGGGTAGACGTAGCCCTCCACGCGCGAAGACGTGGGGCCTAGTTGTTTTTTCTCTTCGTCATAGTTCCACTCCCACATGGACTTGAAAAGGGGAAGCTCCTTGGAAAACATATCGCAATATAGCGCTCCAGTGTAGACCGAGAATATACCCATCATGAGAACAATGTAACGCCCGTAGAAGATCATAGAGAACAGTTCGTCGAGCTTGCTTCGTAGGAGTTTCTTCTCGTAGTAGATCATGGCAGTTGCGGCCGCTAGAAGGATGAGACCGTGACCCATGTCACCGAACATGACAGCGAAAAAGAACGGGAAGGTGACAATGGCGGGGAGAGCGGGGTTGACTTCGCGGTATTTGATGGTTCCATACGCGTCAATGATGGTTTGGAAGCCGACAGTGAAGCGGTTGCTCTTGAAAAAGGTTGGCGGGGTCTTGGTGGTCTTGACCTGGTTGACAATCGTGGGAACGGAGAGTCCAGCTCTGTCGTTAACGTCCTGCAGAGTGGACTTGATCAGTCCAAGAGAGTTGGTGGGAGCCCATGCTTCCGCAATGAGCGTCTTCCGCTGATGGTCGTACGAGAACTTGTTCAATGTCTGGTATGTTGCCTTCTCTTTCTTGATAATGACCATCCAAGCTGCCAGATTCCGACTGATCGCAGTCAGCTCCGCATCCAGAGTGGTCTTGGTGGTCCCCAGCGCATGCCCCAAGTCGCCCAACCGAGTGTTGACTTCGTGAATCTGGTCGCGGCGGAGCTCGCTGTTCTCATCCACGCTGTACAAGTCGGCACCAAGCGACTCGGAGATCTTCCGAATCTTCGCAATAATGTCTTTCCCGTGGGCGAAGATGATGAAGACATTTTTCTTGACCTCTTCGTTGTTCTCGGGGTTGATGATGGCCTCGGGAATCTCGGACTGGTTCATGTACAAATTACCACGCAGGGTTCTCCAGAGGATCCTTTCGAAAGCAGCGATGCGCTCGCGGGGAATGACACCAGCCACGAAGCCGATGTTCATGACGGAAAAGGACCGGTCCGCGGCAGCCTCGCCCTGGCCGTTCTGCTCTACATCCGCAAGGAGAGGCGCATCGTCGTCATCCAGCGAGTGTCGGATTTCCTCGGTTTGACCGCGAGCCTGCCATCTGCATTAGACACTCTTCCATCCAAGTGATTGTGTGAGAGGGGCTTTACCCTATCAAAGAAGCCACCCGCCTCCCTGAGGACCCAACGCCACTCCGTGAGCTCGACCTCACGCTTCTTCAACGTCTCGTAGCTGTCATTCAGCACCAAAACCCTCTTCTCCAAGCTCTGACTTTTATCGGAAAGCTCGTCAATCTCGGAAGCGGACGGCGCAGTAAACGGGCTGTTGAAATCGTAGATGGATCGCATCGTGATGCCTGCTTTGTCCATCTGCGTATGGAAGTATCCTACCCCAAGTCAGCCATATCCCCATCTCTGCGGTGTCCAATTGACGCACGGAGCTGTCGCTCAACATTATCGAGTCGTCGGATCTCTTGTGTAAAGGTACGTTGGAAGGCGCTGGTCTCGGAGTTGAGCTAGGGAAAACAATGCTTGTTAGCTCTCAGATTCATCAAACTCCATCGCGGAAGCTTCAGAGAAAGCTTTAGATTGTCCCAGGTGCAACTTACATCTCGAAAGTCCATGACGCCGAGCTCTCCGAGGGCAGAGACGACTTCGCGACCTATCTCATTGGAGATGTAGAGCTGCGTCAGGGACATGTCCGCCGAGCGGAACATGGTATCCTTGGTGGGCGCCATAATGGCCGCTCTACAGACAAGTGTTCCGAGTGCGCGGAGCTTGTCTTGACGGTATTTGGGGTTGTTGGTCGAGAAAAGGGTTGTTGATGATAGCTGCCTCTGGCGGCGATGATGCAGCGTGCAGGGCACATCTAGAGCCAAGCCATCTAGCGCGACACGTGATCCATGTCATCTCGAGTTCCCGTGCTAGATTTCAAGTTTGAATTGCGCGACACTATGACATTTGGACATAGATGGATTTGCTATAAACAGAGCGAAAGCTTCAAACTAATCTCATACTCCGAACGACTTCGATCCAGAAAGATGCAAATATTGATCCAATTGCCACCTGACCTACTCAGGCCAGCATCGAACGCGGAAGTATCAATGCATGTGATTGTAATAAGAAAACTAGTTCAATTGTGCCTAACTTTACATATTTGTCCTACTCCTTAGAGGCACATTGAAGGTATAATACTTTTACCAGAACTTCGGCACCAGCACAGGCGTCTCATCCTTCCACTTTTTGTAATCCTTCCTATCCCCATACCTCTTATCATACTTGTTCTCACTCAAAGGGATCCCGCTCACCTGAGTTAACAAGAAAGTGACGAACGCTGGACTCGCCGCACACATGCCCGCAACCAGCATCTTGCCCCCGATGCCACCGTTCAGACCCAATCCAATTTGCGCCGAGTTTCTCACCAGCAAACCCCCAGCCGCAATTGCGATACCGCTCCACAGTGTCATCTCGCCGAAGTAGTTCGGATGTCTGCTCTTCGACCACAGCCCCCTGGTCAAAAACTCCTCAGAATGTTTCTTCTCTTTCTTCTCTTTGCTCCATTGACTCTTCTGCCTGTCGGCAATAATCTCAAACGTGAATCCGAAGATGAAAATGGCAAGGCCGAGAACGTCGCTAAGGTAAGGACTTGCGCTAACAGTGACGGGAAGTTTCGAAGTCACGTCTTGAAGGCGCGCGAGCTGAAAGGCAGAGCGAGAAAGAGCATTGACGGTAATGACCGGGAGGAGGCAGAGCGAGACCCATGTAGCCTGCGCGAAGAAAGCGACAAAGAATTTAGGAGGCGAGTCGCGAATCTCGTCAAACCGGGAGTCGGTGCCATCATCCGTGATACGCTTGAAGAGGAAAGTTCCCACTATCGTTTGTTAGCTTCGAATAGTCCAGAGGCGCTCTTATGATGGTGACATTACATCTTGTAGCCCACAGCCCGACCGCAACGCTCAAAGCAGCCTGTCTCCAGAACCAGAAACTCTGTCCCGGCGCTGGTGCACTCAGATACTCTGCAAGACCTCCAGTAATCGCTCCGGTCGATTTGGCACGTAGATATGGCAGGAAGAGGCTCATCGCGGTGCACGACAGGTATGTCAAACTGCCAGAGAGATCGTAAAACCGTTCAGTGCGGCCCGCGATGGACGGGACCGCGACAGCAGCCTGTATTCCATACGCGAGCGCAACTGAGGGGACGAGAGTACGAAGAAGCGGATTGCGAAAGGCCGTCGCCCTGAGGAATGTTTGAAGAAGCGTCATCTTTTGCCGTTCAAGTTTCCAGGGTTTGGATTGTTGAAGCCCTTGAGAGTGTTGTAAACGTATAGATGATGTACTGTGTTGCACATATATGTATGTCAATGTCCAGAAAATGGATGCATGACGCGTGGAATTACTTCTCGTTGGGTTTCACATGTTGTCGTCGTGATGCTGAACATGTCGACTGGCGCTCGCGATCGATGTCGTCACATCCGGTAGTAGCCTAACCAAAAATGGCCCAAGGAACAGCCTCAGAGATCCTCAGAGGTTGACGGATGGACTGTCGGCGTCCGACTACTCCGCATCGCACAAAATTCCATTCCGCTCCGCGAAGGCATCTCGACTATCAAGGTCAGACCAGACAGTGAGTTCGTGTCGAGTTAGTGTTCAAATACTCCATTACGTAAATTCAGAAACGACATCTTCTTCAATGTACTTGATAATCATTACACATTTTCATATCAGACAAGATACCCCAGGACTGCACTTGCAAAGGAGCGTCTGAAAAAATACAAGGGACACAGAAATAATGGCACTGTCTTCCACCTTTCATTGGCTTGTTCTCTTCACGTCATATCTTGTCCTGATTTCATACAATTGATAGATTAACCATTAATTATCAACACGCCTATCTATCCTCCTTTACCATAAACTTATAGTCTTTGCTCCATTCAATGCTCTTTCGAGCGGGCCCATTGTCGTTCAAAACTACCAAATCGTAGACTCTTGCACAAAGCACGCCCTCGTCATACAAACCCGCACCGAACGCTTACAAGTAAAGTAGGCAATTAAGCAGCTCCAGTATACAACAACCTATTAGGGCTCCCCTGTGCATCCACCACCACATCCTTGATCGAAAGCTCAATGATACGGTCCAAAACCAGATCCGGCGTACCCAGCCCCTCCAGCGTCTGCAGATACAGGACCGTTCCAGCCTAAGATGGGAAGTAACAAAGTCAGCCGAGTAAGACGAAGTAGAGAAGATCTCGAGATACGTGGACATGTCGCGCTGGGGGAAGATTCAAGAAGACTTACAACATGCGGACTAGCCATACTCGTCCCGTTGATAACATTAACCGCCGTCTCGTTCCCGATCCACGTACTCAGCGTAGCCTCACCGGGAGCAAAAACATCGACACTCGGCCCCCAGTTACTCAACTCGGCCCTCACCCTCTCTCTCCCTACACTAGCGACACCCAGCACCCCCGGCCCTCCCGCCGGAGAAACCCAACTCGTATCTCTATTCCCATTCCCCGCTGACGCCACAATCGTCAACCCCATCCGATACGCCTGATTGCATGCGTTGGCGACAGCTTGTGAGTACGGTCCGCCACCCGAGATATTCACCACGGAATTATTCAGCCTATCATTCGCAATCGCATCGTCGAGGACCCAGTCCAGCCCATCGATCAGAGCGGAGAAATAGTACCCCGTGTCATTCGATATCTTGACTGATACGAGATGCGCCTTTTTCGCGACGCCGTAAGTCGATGATCCGATTGTGCCGGCGACATGCGTCCCGTGGCCGGAGTTATCGTAGTGGGATTCTGGCGTTTGGGCTCCAACTGCATTGTAGCCTAGGGAGGCACGGCCACCGAATTCGACGTGAGCGACGTTGATACCAGAGTCGAGGACGTAGGCGTAGCCTCCTTCGCCAGCCGAGGCATCGTAGACGTAGCTTGTAGCGTTGACGGTGAAGTTGCGGTGGGAGATTAGAGAAAGACCCCATGTTGAGTTTGTCTGAATGACGGGGTCTGAATTCCCAGCCAAGAGGGTTGCCGTTTGGAATAGGTCGTAGATTTGGTCTTCTTCTATGTATGCAACCTGTTCGACGATTAACGAACAGTGACACCTTCGACCAAGTAGTCCTCCAGTGTCCATATCATCCACATCTTCCAAGTACAACAGTGAGGGAGGGGTAAAAGGGAATCTATCTGCTATACTATCGTATCTGCCAGCAGTGCTTTTACAGATAATAAATTTACCCCCTTCTCCCCCATATGAAAAATGTAAATCGAACACACATACATCAGGTCTCCCTCTAATCTCCTCCACCGTTGCAGCATCGAAGCTGCCCACGTATCCTCCGAGACGGCGAAACGTAGTTTCAACGCCATCCGTATCGACATGTCCTTCTTCCCCTCTTCTTTCGAGATTTCTTTCATGCACCACCCCACGAGCCCACTGCATATGCTTCGCCACATCTACGCCCTCATTCAAGCCAACAACATAGCGACCGGAGGCACTGACGCCCGATACCGTCGCAACAAGTGCAATGAGCGCAGCCGCAAGATTGAACAACATGGTATTTGAAGCGAGATGTTGAAAAACAAAAGTGTGAAGAATTTACATATATAAATGGCACGTCCACCGTCTCGTTTCCTGCTGCAAGTAGACAGTTCAAATACTGAGAAGTTTGAGAACACGCATTTCCAATCCTCGGCTAGTCGTTCAATAAATTTCAATAAATATATTAATCTAATAGCGTGCTTTGTTTCAGATATCCCAAACAAGGACATAAACCCTGGAGCCAAGACTTGGTGTGGTTGATCCATTACTCGGGTCTCGATACCGCAAGAAGGTTTTACTTGTAATCGTCGCCAAAACTATTTGCCCATGTCTATCCTATACCCATACCTACACAGTACATCATACAACAGGCGCCGCAACATCGCTTCCGCACGGCCCAAAACTCCAATATTCCGCAAACATCGCTACTAGCATGCACACAAGCCGCTCAAATATTAAATTCAGAAATGTGCAAGAAATCTCAAACTTCAACTCAACGCGTCTAATTCATCATCCACGCCCAATCCTAGCGACGGAACGCAGTTTCTACCTCCTTGATCCCCCAGTCCATATCTACTTCCCCGCCATATACGTCTTGGCTAATATGAATGGTCCGATCGTACGCATCGCTGTACTTCCTCTCGCACTCCTTGAGTACCTTGAACACCAAGTCACGACTAAGACCTGGGTCGTCTGCGTCGCCAAAATGTTTGTCGACCCTCTTCTTGAGCGCCTCGATGCCCTTGCGAATTTCCTTGGCATCGTTTGCGTGCAATAGCTTCTTGAAAATAGAGCGCGAGTGTGAGGATCGCGTAGCGACGGCTTGTGGAATTGAACCTGATTGTGCTAGCAGAGTCTCTGTTGATTCGACGAATTCCTGGAATATTGTCAGCAGAGTGTAAGAACGGAGTGAACGAGTATTATTACAAGTAGTTTGCCCAACGGCCGCCGGATCACCGCATCGACGTACAGACCCATGTGTTCCTTCATTTCATTCTCGGCCTTGACTTTCCACTCAGTGAGTACGGTGTCTGCGCGCGCATCGACCTCTTCGATATAGTGATTCATGTTCTCGATGAGCAGAATGTGGTAGTTCAGAGCCTCTTTGTCCTCTGGATCACCTTGGCCCTGTGAAGCCATCACTGCGGGTGACTCTTTGGCAATGACCTTCACACTCTCGAACATGGCTTTGTTGATCTTCTGATACGCGTCGTCTACCATGCGCCTGATTTCGAGTTGACTATCCTCATCTGCAGCGGGCAACATGTTTTCTATTGCAACTGAGAAATGAGGGAACGTCTTGAAGAAGGCAATAACGCCCTTCCGCTTCTTAATCTTGACTTTGGTGTCCTCAATGGCACGAATTTGTTCGTCGACGAAGCGGACAAAGAGACCAGTTAGACTTTCGTGCACCTTTTGGAGAGTTCTGGTTAGGAAGTCCTGGTTCGAGTCCTCAATCTCTACAAGCTTGCGGTCAATAGCACAAATAATGCCTACTCCTTGCCTAGTGAATGGTAAGTAAAGGGTCCAGTAATGAAGCAGTTGCGACTTACAGTGGATCTGCCTTGACGGCCCATCCTACGAGACCTTGTATCTCAGCAGGCCAGAAAGAGAAGATGTCCTCCATAACCTCGGCAACCTGCTTGGCCATAGTCCGATCAGACTCAAATGGTTTCCGAAGCCTCAAGTTGGGGGCTCCGCGTTCCTCGGGAGGTGCAGCGCTTACGGCTTCGGGGAAGTCAACAGCGTTTGTGGAAGTAGCGTGGAAGAACTCGGAGACAAAATTCTGTTCCGTCAATAATATGGGACCCATATCTTCTAATATCCTCGAAAAGACATCATATGCGTAAAGTCTGCCTTCTTGTGCCTTGGTCACTTTCGGCTCCTTGTCTCCAGACGCGGCTCGCAGGCCTCGTGCTAACGTTTGACTTCGCTTAACGGTGAGTTTTCTCGCCGCGGCTGGGAAACTCTCGGTCTCCTTCTCTTGGGCGGTGAAGAGGAGGTCTTGCTCATCGCCGGTGATCTTGCGAGCAAATCCTTTCCAGGCTGATATGTTATCTCGAATTTCATCCTGGTAGACTTGTCCTGCCTGGGCTTGGTATACTCGAATTAAAGACCCCCAAGATGAGCGGTCGATTTCTTTAGCAAACAGGATCACTGGGCTCAACTTCCACAGTTCGTTTCGACCTATATCGTGAGCCTCGATGTTGGACTCCGTCGATGGCATGGCCGATCTATCAATCTTGGAAAGCGCATCCTTGGTGTCCATGAAAGCAGCGCCGAAGGTGATGTCCATGTGTTTCTTCAAGCGATCCAAAAACATGGCACTTTCATTCAGGTATCGCTCCTTCTTCTCTTGCAAGGCCTGCATTGTAGCAAGCTCGCTGTTACCGAAACCAGAATTGTTGTTCGTTTTGTCAGGGTCTGCTGCGGTATTTGACCGGCCGGCCTCAATAAACGCAGGATCAATTGTGACCAAGGCTTTGTAGAGCAAGACTAAAGACGACTCGATGGCCTTCAGTCCGTTCACCTTGCCAATCTGCGCGCGCCGAAGAGGTTCCAGCTGATCTGAAGTGATGGAGATGGTGCTGACCAATTGCTGCAATTCCGTCTGCAGCAATCTTTGGTTGGCTGTTTGAACTTGCAAACCTTGACTCTGTGCTTCGATGAACGCGATGTCATCGTTGAGGCTCTGTTAAAAGAAGTTAATATCACACATAATGGAATAGTGAGCTTGCTGATAAAGACAAAACTCACGCTCAATTCGACGTTATACAGCGTCAAAAGACCTTCCAGTTCATCGCACTCTGCAATTGCACGATCGAGCATCTTCTCGACCGCCTCAACACGGTCGTCTTTTTGATCAAGGTGATTGAGCCAACTGCCAGCTTCGACCCGCGCGATTTCACGCTTGATGTCGGATTGTAAAGTCTCAATGCTCTTGGCGGAAATGTCGCTACTGCCCCAACCAAACTCTCCAAGAAGGCTTTCGAATTCAAGACCACGGTTATCCAGCATGTCAGGATCGATGCCAAGTCGGGAGATGTTGGTGATCTGATGATTTGACCTCCGCCTCCTCCGTCGCACTTCCACCTCCACTTCAGCTTTCGGAGCTGTTGTTTCTGGGGATGGCGAACGCGCAGGAAGCTTGTCTTCCGTGTTAGCCACATTTGAAACAGGAGTAGGGCTTGGTGATAGTGGGCTGGATACGGTCACAGAGGGTACCTCTGTATCGACATGTGGCCGCTCGTTGGACGTCTGATCGGGTGCAGGCTTTTGCTCCGGTTCGACTTTTTCTTCTACTTCTTCCTTTGGTGTGGGCCGTTGTGGTACAAAGACTGCATTGATCCCGTCTGCTTGGTTTGTCGTCTCGGTCTTCGCCAAATTCATCATCTTTACTCCGCCACCCCCAGCACGAGGTTTGAAGGCATTCATTGCGACCGCCGCTTGACGAAGATTCGATTTGGCTTTTGCTCCTACGCCCATCTTACTCTTTATCATGGGACCTAACCCTGGGCGAGAGCCTGTCGCATTTTCATCTTCAATCGTTGGTGATGCAGTGTTATCAGTTGTAGCAGACTGTGGTTCTATGGGCGACTGCTCTACAGAGGGTGCCTGCGGAAGAGATTCTTTGGATTCCATGGCCCTGGGAATTTGGGGAAGCGGCGAAGTGGGAGGTAGTTGGAAGGGCTTAGGCGATGCTAACGTGTTCAGGGGCTGTATAGATTCTGGCAGGGCTTGGGGGAGACTGGGAACTACCGCGTCTTCGACAGGTGCAGGTTTGGACATGTCAGGAAATTCTTGTGGCCTTCTTCCAGCTTGCAGAATTAGAGGTGTTGGTGGCGACAAAGGCATGTCTTTGTTCGAGTCCACTCCAATGCCGCGAAGAGATTGCTGCGATGGCGTGAGCATTGGCGGTCTCCTTCGTTCAGGTGGACCATTTGAAGGGGCTCTCTCTTCTGAGGCAGGTTCCTCGTTCCGACTGAAAGCAGAACTTGCATTGCTTTGCGCTGTGCCTGGCCGTAGGCCTCTCGGGGACGGGTCCCTTTTGAATGCTCCGTTCGGCTTACGTTGCTCTGGCATCATCGCACCACCTTCAGACGCATCATAATCGTCTACAGATTTCTGGGATCGTTGCGACATTTGGGATCGTGCATCGTCAGCTTGTGGCCGTCGACCTGGGGCGATCGACAACGAACTGACAGAATCTGGGGTTTTGGGTCGCAAATCAGACCTCGAAGACTTGGGCGATGGTCGCTGAGATGATGATGAAGGTATAGGAGGCGTGGGTACAGATGCTGGAGGAAGCATTGATCGCATTCCATCTCGACTCGGTGGTGAGCGCATATTCATTTGCTCTCGGCTCTGGGGGGATCGCAGCGGCAAAGGCGTAGTTGTACCATTGCGTATAGGTGGAGGTCTTCGAGACTCTTCACCGGTGAGAGGTCGGCCCGGTTGCCCAGGACCACGAAGCGGCGGTGGTCTTCTTTCGCGTTCACCCTCTGAAGTTGGAGGCCGACGTGGTGGGGGTCTTCGATTATCATCTACACCGGGAGGCGGTCGTGCTTCGTTCCTCATTGGTGGTGGTCTTCTTTCTCCCGGAGACGGGGTTCCTTGTATACCTGGTGGAAGAGGCGACCTGGAAGCCACTTGTGGCGTTTGTGATTGAGCCAAGGCAGGAGAACCAGCGGAAGCTCCAACACCTCTTCGCGGCCCGCGAGGTCCAGGGGCTGCTAGTTCCGGTCTCCCTCCCGTGAGCCCATTCAACTCGGCGGTGCTGAATCCCGTCAAGGCTGGAAAGTCGCCCTGGGTGTATTTGTGGAAGATCTTGATCATGCTACCGATGAAAAACTCCTTCTCTTTAGCGGTGCCAGCTTCCCAGTAATAAGGCTTTTGAATGGTAACGAGGAACCCAATATCTCCAGCCCACTTCTGATGATTGGCTTCCACCTCATTCTTAGGATTCATATGTACAAAGTTCTCAACGCCAGATAGCTCCTCCATGTTCCAGGTTTTTCCGATGGAGAAGGAACCGTTGGCATTTTCGCGGGCCTTATGCAGACGTACTCTACCCGTGGCCCGCACGGAGACAATGATGACGCGAGGTTTCTTGGTCGAAGGGTTCGAATTCGGCGGGGGTGGGGACTGTGGGTGGCTTGCGTCCTCCTGGACGCGGATGTGGGTGATGTAGGACTCGATGACTTCACAGCGTCAACATCATTCACAAAATCGTGGTTTTCGAAAAAAAAGGCACAAGGAGTGAAGCCGATTTGCCAGAATCAATCAAGCCTTCGGGGGAATTGGGGATGTGACGTACGTTGTCCTTGCTCGTCAACTTTGGAGAAGCAACTCTCTGTTATACGACGGCGCTCGTCGTCGAACCTCTCCGCTCGAGACATGGTCGATGCAGTTCCCATAGAGCTCGCCGATGAGGTTGGCAGGCGGCGGGCTTCATTACTGGGCCTGCTGCTCCCCCCGAGGCCGTTGCGCGACCGCGGGTTTCCATCCATGATGCCCCCAGCGCTCTCAAAATAGCGGCAGTCGTACTATGGGGCGCAGGCTTTGCGGTGAGGTAGAAACCCGAACTGGGGCCCTTCAAGAGGATGTTGATATTGGAGGGGATCTGTCCATCAGACGGGGAGCTTGAGTCGCGACCGAAGGAGCTAGCAAACTGGGCAGACACTCCGTGTGTCCAAAGGGTGGATGCCCTTAAGAGGCGGGAGATGTGGAAGTCTTATTGTCCGGAAGAGGGAAACGGAGATGGCAAGGGTGAATTACGCAAACGGTGTAAACTCGAGTTGACGACGACGTCCGATCTGCGACACTTCACCGTGTTCGTGTTCGTGTTCGTGGTCTTGCAGGCCCCCCCAGGGGCACGGGCGTTTAGCCCTAGTGCATGGGCTAACGCTGATGTAGCTTAGGGTCGCGCTGACATCTGGAATCTTTTCTGCCATCTTTTTTTTTGCGCGCGATTCTTCTCACTAACCTCCGACTACACACTCACTCAATCTCGCCGTCGACACAGAAATTTCCCGCAAAGGCTAAGTCACATACCATGGCTGCAAGCAAGAAAAGCGGAAGCGGAAGCCGCGAGAAGAAGGTGAAGACTGAGAAGAAGTCACCCAGCGAGAGTGTGAGCAAGAAACGATTTCCATTAAGCTTGACTGCAACTGACACAATGAACTTAGGTCCCGGCACAATTGGTGGCCCTCGTTCACACCTTCCTCGCCGAAAATGGCTTCACAGACGCCGCGCAAAGCTTTCAATCTGAGAACACGACAATCCAGGCAGCAGAGGGATACCCAGGATTGACCAAGATATTCGCCGAATGGGAGGCGAGTGCTCACGCCAAAGGCCTATTATCGAAGAAGGAGAATATATCCGAGGCCATTGACGTGGACGAGAGCGAGGCCAGCAGCGATTCAAGCAGCGACTCGAGCAATGATTCCAGCAGTGATTCCAGCAGTGAGTCAGAGGTTGAGCAGAAGAAGCCCACGAAGAAGGTGGAGCTCAAGAGAAAGAATACTCCAGCGAAGAAGGCAATGTCGGACTCAGACTCCTCGAGTTCAAGCTCTGATTCCGAGTCGGAGGCCGAGAAGGCACCACCCGCGAAGAAGACCAAGGTCGCCAAAGCCGCCAAAGTCACATCCTCTTCCTCCTCTTCCTCGTCCTCGTCGTCCTCCTCTTCCTCTTCCTCGTCGTCCTCGTCGTCCTCGTCATCCGACTCGTCCTCCAGCGATTCCGACAACGACTCCGAAAACTTGAATGCGGCCAAGAACACAGCGCTCCCCGCGTCCGACGCATCTAGTTCTGATTCTAGCGATTCGAGTAGCTCCGATTCGTCCTCAAGCGACTCAGATAGCGAGTCCGACTCCAAATCCAAGAAGGCCAAACCGGTGGCGAAGACCACAAAAAGCAAGAAGCCGGCTTCAGCATCCTCCGACTCGTCTTCAGCATCATCATCCTCGTCTTCAAGCTCCTCCGACTCGTCCAGCGACTCTAGCTCCTCTGATAGCGACTCAGACGCCGCACCGGCAAAGAAGTCAAAAGTTAAGGCTATTGCAAGAAAGACCAAGAAGGCCAAATCAGCATCTTCAAGTAGCGATTCTAGCTCATCAAGCGACTCTTCTTCCTCCTCTGATGCTGATTCGGAGTCTGAGAAGAAGGTGGAGAAGACCAAGCCCAGCACCCCCTACGACCGTAAGAACTCGTCCGAATCTACCGCAACCATCGGCCGCAACTCACCCGTCTCTGTCACCAACAACAAGCGCAAGCGCTCTGAGGAGGCCGAGACAGAAATCACACCTAACCCTGCGAAGAAACACATTGGCGAGCGCTTCCAGCGTATCAAACCAGACACAAAAGTAGATCCACGCTTCGCCAGCAACGAATATGTGTCATACGATTATGCTGACCGTGCCTTCGCCGACTTAAAACCCACCAAAGGAAAAGGCTTCACAAAGGAAAAGAACAAGAAAAAGCGCGGTTCGTACAGAGGTGGGCTGATTGATACGGAGGGTGGAAAGGGTATCAAGTTCGATGATTGAGACTAATACCTGTTTCTATTTTAGATTCAGCTCACTCCAAGCGCTAATTTGAAGCGATTTCACTGGCGAGGCCGAAAGGGGTGACCCTGCTGTGGTGATGATGATATTACACTAAGGACAGATCGCGTTCGGCATGATATATCCCGGGGGGTTGAAGAGGAAGGTGAAGGAACTTCATACAGCGACAAAGCCTTTTTGGAGCGCTTCATCCATAGATGGTTTAGCTCGGTGTTCATATGGGTCACGGTTCGAAAAACATCAGATCTCAGTTTTCCTTTCGTAGCCTGCTACTCGGGCAAACATGGCGTTTCAAAAGGTTGGTATAGATAGCTTACTGGAATGAATATAACAATCACTCCGCCGACACTACGCCTTCGTCCTCATCCTCATCCTCATATGGTGAATAGCTAGTTCCAGTGCGTTCCAACAAAGACTTCCTTGAACAGTAAATGTTTCCTCTAGCAGATACAGCAGAGCTTTAGAGCTTTTAATCTTCCCTCTGTCTCTCACTAGAACGGATGATCACCTGACTAGTAACAAGCTGTATTGAAAATGTTCGCTTAGATCCCAATGTCTTGCCTAAAGTCTTCGCAAAGCCAGTGATACCATTCGATACTGGATATTTCCGTGATTTACATAATTCACACGGTAGGAATACACCCCAAGCACATTCTCCAAGCTACTGAATTACTAGACAGTTGGCAAGTATGCAATCTGAATGTGCATACTTATGGTCTGATGGACGACATGTTTGGTCCACCACATAGTTCGTATAACCACTTCAAACCATATCCAACATCAAATTCCTTGACAGCCATTGGTATTTCCCCACCCGCTGTCATTCTAGTCTCTTCGTCATGTCCATGTCTTCTGCCCATCGACCTCGTCGTTGCATCTCATTTGTCACTTCGCATCTTTCCCAGAAACTCTACTCCTTCCCTAACACAAACTCCACTGGCAAATTCATCCCCACCTTCCTTGCCGTTAACCGAACCCTCTCCTCCTCACTCATCCCCATCCCCGGATTATACCTTTCGATCAGCGTCGCATACATTCTCTGCGCCTGGATATACTGAACGAATTGCTCCGCTTGATGTAGCTGACTTTTCGCATTCGATGTTCGTGGGTTTGTGAAGGAATCTCGTACACGTTTTTGGAGTGGTGAGGGTGCGGAGAGCTTTTGATGCGATGTTGCGGAGGTGGAAGATGTGGATGAGGAGGAGAGGACCGCCCGAGTGGGTAGTTCGCGTAGGATACGTCGGTAGAGGGAGAGAATTTGGGGGCGGGTCTGGGTCGACATGATGATTGGGGGTGCTGGGGTTCGTGGGTAGATTGGAGCGATGTGGTGGGGAAGAGAGAAATGCGGAGGTGTTGCGGCGAAAAGTTGGGAGGGGATTCTAGAAGCTTTGACCACCTATCTGGATATTATTGATATTTTCGTTTGACTTCAACGTCAGACTCGAGCGAGGTCTTACATTGCATTTTCAATTCATCATGACATCTCTCCCCATAAATCCGCAGTACATATGTAGTACATGCATCCGACAGCTGTCCCGCCTCAATTCCCGCCACTCCCTCACGAACACCCAATCATCCCACTACGCAACATCCACCACATCCCGCATCAAAGCAAGAAAAGATTCCAACCCAAGCCGTCCTATAGATACCACACGCCTTCGTTCCCGCGCTCTTTACTCTTCCATCCCTGGACGATCTATCAAACCCCGTCTTAATGCTCCTCTCCGACGCACAAAACGCCTCGACCAAGAAGAACCTGAACGCCTCCGCGTCCTGCGCAACAACAAAGTCGCCGGAATATACAAACGCGTATTCCCCTGGGACGCCATCAATCCAGGAAAAGCTCCCTCAGAAGATGTCGAAAAACTTCTGAAACCCCCTGTACCTGAAGGAACTCCAATTCGGAAACAGCATGTGGATACGCATACAGCTGGGGTATTGGAACCGTCTGCACCGACAGTGTTCAAGCCCGTAAAGCCAGTACCACATTGGCAATTACAAAACGGAAAAATGGAATCTTGGAATTGGTACTGGGAGACACTTCCTCCGTCTCTCGCATTAACACTTGAAGCAAGTAGATTCTTCACCAAAGAAAGCACCGCACAATTTCTTCGCAGTGTCGCCAAATTTAGATATTTTCCCGAATCAGACGTACCAGAAGTGGCCTTTGTGGGGCGTTCTAATGTTGGAAAATCCAGCTTACTAAACGCCATCGTAAACGCAGATGTCAAGGAACTGTTGGCCAGAACGAGTAGTACGCCTGGTTTCACGAAGGCGATGAACTTGTACGGCATCGGCGGAGCAGACGGGATCCGCATAAGAAAAGGCAAGAACAATGGACACGATAAGATAGTTGGTATCCGCGGTCTTGTCATTGTGGATATGCCTGGGTACGGCGAGGGCAGTCTGGCAGAATGGGGCGCAGAAATTATGAAATACGTGCAGAATCGAAAACAACTCCGTCGAGTCTTCGTTCTGATAGACGCCCAGCATGGCATCAAGGACAAGGACAGGAGTCTGCTCGCTAGTCTTCGACTTGCGGGTGTCAGTCACCAGGTCATCATGTCCAAACTCGACAAGGTCTACCTTCCAGATGCCAAATCTCTTGAGCAGTACTATAAGAAGACGCCTCTCGTACCCACGGGTTCCCGTGAAGATCTTTCCCGTCGCATGGACGAAGTAAAAGCAGAGATTCAACCTCAACGCGGCGGTTCCGCGCTCGGTGAACTACTCGCCTGCAGTTCTGAGGCCCTCGTTGATGGTCGACTATTAGGGATTGATAGTATACGGTTCGCCATGCTGCAGGCCGTGGGCCATCACTTCTCTTCCAACAAGAAGCGCATACAGCAGGTTGTGGGCCATCAGTTCGCTTTTGCCGAGAAGCGCATGCAGCAAACCATAGAGGGGCGCATAAAGGAGAGCTTGGGCATACAGGGAAGCAACAAATAGTGGAGCTCCGTGAATGCAAAAGAACAAGAGAAGCGTCAGGATATGCTGTAGAAGGTGTATTGGAGTATTGTCAGAGTTAAGAGTATATTTATAATAGCACAAGAATTTCTTACAGGACGTACCTATTATATTAAGGCAGATATACTGAGTATTAATAGATGTAGGCTTTTAGGACTTCTAGGACTCCTACTACTTGATTCTCTCTATATGTTTAGCCTATCTAGAAAGCAACTCAGATTTTTCTGTAAGGTACTAATCATACAAAGGGGAATCGAATGAGTTCTGTCTGTCACATGTTCTCGCATGGTTGGCCATAAGGTTGATTTTTCTGACTAAACAAGCTTCTTTAGTTCTATGTATCTTGTAAGTCTCTTCCTTACCAAGTCCTTTTAAACTACAAAGCTTTGTTACTACAATTTTGTAGAGATGCAGGATTACAAAGGATTTGGTGTTCATGTCCTGTATCTCACGTGACGTACAGAATTATTGAGCTTACCCTTCGTATGAAAGGGCACTGAAGATAGGTCAGGGGTACTCGTATCGCCCCCACATTGATTACTTCGGGCAGGTATGTACTACAGTACTGTACTACCTTTGTACACCCCGATATGCATGCCAACACCCATGGTTGGATCAACTGCTGCCTGGCCTGCTTTCAACAACCTTTGCTTCGTGTCTTGCGTTCTCGATACTTCATCCCTTCACGACCAATTTATAGCCCGCACATATAATTACTATCTCCTTCGGTCGCCTATATGACGGATCTAATCACCAACCTCGGCCCGCTCCCGACCACATACTCCTGGCTATCGCGGTGCAACGACGCCTTCTTTGTGTCCTGCGTTATCAGTATCGAAATACCTCTCTCCTGCACAGGATCAACCTGCACACATGCATCGACCTGCACTATGCAATTGGGAGTTCACTGCACGAAGCAGGAATACTGGCCAATATTACTTGGACCACCCGTACGAAACGTCGCCGACTGCTGGCCTCCAGAGCTATTGTTGAGCGCCATTGACTCATTTCCTGACAATGCGGTGTACTTCTCACCTGGTGTAAAGTGCCCGCGAGGACTCACGTCTGAACTGAACGGTTATGTGCCTAGTGCATTTCCGAGTCTGGGAGAGTCGGAAAGCGGCATCATATGCTGTCCATCGTACGTGTTGTAGAGTACTTTTCTGAGGCCGCACATCCCACTACCATTGGCACATGCCAATACGAGCTCCAACGAGAAGCACACTGTTCAAGAGAAACGAGGTCCATGACCGCTGACTAAAAGATGGGCCGTAGCTTCCTCGAGTACGACACGAGATTGCAACAATGCCGACAGACCTTTACTTCAACCGAAGCCACCCTGTGCGAAGGCGGCACCATCACAGACGCAGATACTGCACCTGATATCACTGTCATACAAAGCGAAACCCAAAACCCCCACGTAGTTATAGCATCAGCTATCCAACTACGCTACCATGCGACCGACCTGGCCAACACCAGCGTCCCCCAGCCATCCCCCGGAGGCCTCGGAATAGGGGCGAAGGCCGGGATAGGTGCTGGCGTCCCCATCCTTGTGATTGGCATCATCTTTGTGTGTCTATATTTGCGGCGCAGACGTGTTTCCCGGACTGTGCCCGAGGAACAGAGGCCAGAGTATACCAAACCCGAATTGGATGCAACGACCACGGTCAACCCCATACATGAGCTGGGGACAGTCCATGAAGCTGCGGTCCACGAGCTCCCCGCTACACAGGCCCCGAACCGTACTTATGAGCTTCACGAGTGAACATGTGTCGGACATTGAGGTGCTTGCTTGGGCACAATGCCTTTTCATGCTGCCGGAGATCTTTGACGTGCTCAGCTCCTTTCACGGTACGGTGTTTTTGTAACGGCTTGTTTCTGCCACTGCCAGCAGGGTGGCCAGCCTGACGTACTACGATCCGTACCTACGGCGACGTAGTAGTCACGCTGTAGTATAGATACCTTATACCATTCCAAGTTAATATAATAACGAATTAAACAGTCCTTCTCTATCTACCTACCTACCCTACTATACACAAGTACATACATACCGCCAAAGTAAGATATTACAACACCGTACTACTTAACCCCAATTGTATTGTAGTACGTCAGACTAGCCACCCTAGTTTCCGGTTCGCCTAATGTACAACATACCAAAAGCAATTCCCATCAATAAATGATAAATCCGACAGGAAAACACTTCCATCCCAACCCAACTCAACCCAATCCACCTAATTACATTCCCTCCCCAATCCAGACGTCTGATCAATCCAGACCCGTTCTATTCTCTCAACCCCTTAACAAGACAAGAAGCTCTCGCTACTAATAATTACACTGTATGTAGCATCAGGGGCAGCCAAGTCGAAAGAAGAACGCCTTGTCGATCGCAGCGTGTATATTCTCATCTCAACAAACAAGAGTCGAAGGGGAGGTGGGAGATTCAAAATGAAACAGCATAGATCGTGGGCAGACGAATGGTCCTCAATGTAATCAGTGTAACAAAGTAGAAGGGAGGGGGGTTCCTACTAGTTTCCGACTAGTTTCCGACTAGTCGAAATGTGCGGGCACATATATAACGCTTACATACGGCCAGACACGCTAACTGGTTAGGGAAGACTTGATAGAGGAGGTTGGGCTAGTACGCGTGATTTTGAGTTCAAGATCCGCGCCATGCATGCAGCTTTCTCGTACAATACATATGAAGACGTGATGTGGGTAGCTCGCGTACAATTTGCGCTTGTTACCGAAATTCTTTTGGTCTCCTTGCATCAACATCACAACATCACAACATGGTTCACTCTTTACTCAAAATTGATAAACGCTCCAACATCATCAACCTTTCAAACACGCTCTCGGTCTGATCACTAAGATTTTCGCTCAAGAGATATGGCTTTCTCACATGATACTATATGGCCCATTTCGCTCCCATTAGCGCAGCGCAGCTTGTGGGTTTAAAAACACCAAAACACCCTCTACGGACAAAGACGAGCCTGAGCTGTAGCGCAACGAGATACAGAAGTTGGAGATCGGCTACGTCCGGCCTTCCCTCGGTAAACCGAAGTTTTTTAGCCACATCTATCAGTCATCAACAAGCTCCACGACATCTCCATACTCAGCGAAAAGCCAGGGCTCCAGATCTTTGAAAGCATCGGGGATATCCAGCGCCTGCTGGTCCCCAGTCTTAACATCTGTCTTTTCCAGGCCGTCAAGCTCTTCCAAACCCAGTTTCGACGCGTTCTCATCGATCTCGAAGTTTTGAACTTCATTCGCATTCCTCTTTCCCAACGTCATGTCACATGATTTGGACTGTGGACGCTTCGTTTGCTCCACTTCCCCGACTAATCCACCCTTCTGCCCATATTTCATGGTCATCAAACTATCAGGTACGGGTGTAGAGCTGCTCGTATCGTTAAGAAAGAGAGATTGTCCCTTCACAGGAGGCATCTTTGGAACCTTGACCGGTGATGAAGTCGCGAAATAGTTTGGTAGTGATGGAGGTGTTGACTGATACGCTTCAGCTCCAGCTCGATCGAATGAGTCATGGTCTGGAAGGTCAATCTCGTCATCTATGTCGAGAAACAGCTGGTCAAGATCCTCTATCTCCAGGTCCTTGTCTGTGTTCGTATGCTGGAAAGATTGAGAATCAACCAATCCGGTCATGGCTTCTCCGAAAAGTGATTCGTCGTCCCCATAGGTTTCGGACTGTTGATCGGACACAAGACCTCTGATATGATCGTAAACAATCCCGACCTCCTCGGGCTTGCTGCTTCTCTTCTGAGCATGACTGCTTTCTGGCTGACCAAAGTGGATTGATAAATCATCGAGTTCAGAGTCACCATAGTCGCTTGAAGCAATGACCCGCTTCTCCACTCCGTCGTCCATGAAAGATAAATTATGGTCTCCACCAGCAGCATATTGGTACGAGGGTTTCTTGTGCATGATCGAAGAAAGTTCAGTAGGAGATTGCTTCTTGACGATTTTCTCGTGGAGCTGGTGAAGGGTTTGGTAATCACTCGGTCCGCTAGTGGCATACTCTGCCTTCCTTTTCTTTTCTTCTTGCGTCAAATCCAATTCTTCGATAGCCGCCGACTTTTTTCGCTTCGATGTCGTTAGTTGGAGCTTGGTTTGTGTCAACCTCCCCCTCTCGACTGAACTCTCAGGCTCAGTCTGCAATGGAGCCTCGATGGCAAGGGTCGATTTTCTTGTAGACTTCTTCGGCGGCTTGTCTAGTCCCTCGCGACAGCACAGATGCTTACAACTGTTCTTGTCTTTGCATTTATGATTGCAAGACCATTTTCCGTTCTCGAGCTGTCTGGGTTCATCGTCATCGTTCTCCGTTGGCCTCTCGACCTGTTTCGGTTTGGTCTTCCCTCTTGTTGATCTGTTTGTTGTTGTGTTCTTTCGAGTGATTGCATCGGTGGGATTCGCATAGTTTTCGATGTGATCAAAATCGAGATCCGCAAGAGCAGCTTGCTGCATGAGATCTTCATCGTCGATGCCATCATCGAATTCGTCTTTTCTTACAGACTCTTCGCAAGTCCCATCGAAGTTCTTGATCCGACGGACGGACATATTGGGTGTTGGGCGTCGGATCTGTGATCGGGATTGTGTGAAGGGAGTCTCCGCGGGTTTAGGCGCAGGAAACATGGATGGAGCAATCTTTGGCTTCACGATTGCCTCTCGCTGAGTTCCCGCTGCGGATTGGTTAGCATAGCTCTTTCAATTTAACCACGCTTCGTACCGACGGCATCGCATGCTACATAGCATTTTATAAACTGATCCGCACTTGTCAACAACGCCGAGAATATCAAGGCCTGGCCTGTACCAAGTTGTCGGCCACTGTAGGTTGTCAGCCAGCGGTCTATATTAATATCTGAAATACCTACCTGATTCGTGCGAAATGCATCATCCTCCCATCGGTTGTCTCCGCTAATACGCATACGTGAAGAGGGGACCCTCTAAAACTCTGCAGTGGCCTATCATCCAGAAATCCGACATCTGTTTTCACCAGTACCTTCACGCCATCACTTGTCTTATGGATCTGGTTCGACCGTCAGTATGAAAGCATGAATTCTCTGGTTGTCACTAACCGAGCCTGGTTGTATCTGAAGTGAGACTCGCAGCTTCGGAAATGATTTGAGTCGGTCCAGTATTTTCAGGCCAAAAGGTGGCAGTCTACC
Organism: Pleomassaria siparia CBS 279.74; assembly: GCA_010093715.1. NCBI lineage: Eukaryota > Fungi > Ascomycota > Dothideomycetes > Pleosporales > Pleomassariaceae > Pleomassaria > Pleomassaria siparia. The sequence goes on along the minus strand of MU005776.1, from coordinate 625,243 downwards.
CATGAGATTCTCGATTTTGTGAGGCTCGGTGCACTCCAAGTCTTCAATTGACTTGATTCCAGCGGCGGTAAACTTCATGATAGATGCCGGACCTACGTCCTCGATTTGTTTCAATTGCCACTGACCTTCATCCCATGCTCTAGCGGCTAAGCTCCGAGCCAGCATCAAGGCTTGCCGAACGCCCACGGAATCTCCTAAGGATATCTGACAATCGATTATGCAACGAATAAGCCGCGATGCATGTTTTATCACGAGCCCTAATTCCATAGTGTATTGTCGTTTGTGCTTCAGCATGTCACCGCTCCATGTGAGAATGGCTGTGCCCAGGGCTGATTGTATCATGAGCGATATCTTATGTGAGGGCTGAGCGATGTTGACTGGGATCGGGAAACGTATTGCAGATGATCGATTGAGGTCTTTGTAGAAGTTCTTTTCGCCAGCTGAGAAGCGGATGTTATCAAATTCTGTAGCATTCGCAATGGCAGACAGCTGCAAGATTCACATCAGAACAAGGTGTTTCCATACTAGTGTATTTAGAAATACTTACGATCTCTGCGGGCCGAGCCTGTCTCTCAAGACTCATGAAAATCTTCATCGTCTCAAAATGAACATAGTATCGTGCCATGGCGTGTCCAAAATCGGTACATCGAAAATGATCATCGTTAGTGACGAGGTCAGTTTCCTGTAAACGAATGATGCTTTGTGTGCAAATATCGTCGAGTTGCTCATCGATCTGTTGTCCACTTCTGGCCCCTTCGAGTTTGTAGTGGCCGGGATTCTGTCTCAGGCGAACGTGGAGAAAGGTACCTCCAATCCATTTCCTAGCCGAGATGAGATCGTGAATTGTTCCGAGTCCGATCTCAGCGTTCAAATGATCCATGAGGCCGAGATGAAGTGTGCTCTCCAATGGTTCCTGTCCAGTCACCATCATCTCGTAATGGCGGACCTTGGTGTGACGAGTCATAATGACTGCAATGGCACTATCATCAAATTGTGGGCGCCCTGCACGGCCAAGCATCTGCATAACCTCAAGATCTGCGTATTCTTGAAGACCACCATCGCCATAAGAAACAGTGTTCTTGATGATGACGAAATGACATGGTAAATTGACACCTACCGCCAATGTAGAAGTGCAACAGATGACATTGATCTCGCCATTCAGAAATCCCTTCTCAACCATGAGTCTATCTTCAAGTTCCAGTCCCGCATGATGGAAGGCAACTCCGGATACGGCACACTCGCGTAATTCGCGATCTTTGGATTGAGGAGGCTGAGAAGGCGCTTTCCAGTATTGGTCTCCCGAGTTTCTCGAGATCCACCAATTTGCAAGCATCTTTGCGGTGGACTGGCATGATTTTCTAGTGTTGCAAAATACCATAATCGGCTTGCGATGCGAGTATTGCGAAATGACCTCCGGGAGCTTGCTATCGAGAAATTTGTCGAACATCCAATCGTTGCAATTGTTGACATAGCCACAGACGTGCTTCCTTAACTTGACAGGCCTGAATTCTTCCCCAAAGCTCTCGTTCATTGCAGCCTCATATGGCTCTGCGGCATTCTTCCCAAGCCATGTAGCCACATCATCAAAGTTCGGGACTGTTGCAGATAGTGCCACAAATCGTACATCAGTGCCAATGGTCTTCATGCGAGAAACAACGGTCTCTAATGTAGCACCTCGATCCTCTTTGAGGATATGGACTTCGTCAATGAGAAACAATTTGATCAGTCTCATGAGCTTTACATGGTCCTTCCACCTTCTGGTGATCAGATCCCATTTCTCTGGGGTAGTGATGATGATGTTGGCCGTTTGAACGTTCCGAAGATCTGCGTTGTCGCTATCGCCGGTGATTTCGACACATTTCAGGCCAAGAGGAGTAAATTTTGTCTGCCAGTCTCGTACACGTTCCGAACAGAGAGCCTTTGTTGGTGCTTGGTAGACAATTTTGTACTGGTCTGTGGAATTGTTATTGATCGCCCGGCATATCGCGAGCTCTAGGATAGCAGTCTTGCCACTTCCAGTGGGTGAAGCAAGCACAAAGTTGTCATCGGACTTGTAGACATGCCCAAAACACTTAGACTGAACCGCATTAAACGTTGGGAATGGAAACACAGTCCGGTGCCGATCTGGTAGTTCTGTTACGAACACCAGCGGAATGCCTTGCACCACTGGAGGTGCATGAGGCAGTTCAGTCCGCTTCGGAGCTGGTCTCGGGGCTAATGTTTGTCGGCGAGAGTGCAAATCGCCATGTTGCTGGTTCTTCGCTTGTTGCTCCGCTCTATATGTCTGAGATACAATCGAGGGGTGGGAAGGGACTACCTGGTGGTTTTCGGCTCGTCGTTGGCCAGCCTGGAAAGCTGGGCTGGAAGATGTGCCCAGCTGTGCGTCTGAGCTGAGTTCGGCATGTAAAGCTGGGTTGTAGGCAAATCTAGCTAGTGATTGTTAGCATGTGGTCACAAAGTATTGGGTCATGTTGCCCGGTATGCATGCTGGTCGTACCATCATCAATCGGCTGTTGGAATAGTCTCTCATCTAATTGACGTTAGCGACACAGACCAGTACATGGTTGGACAGATGCGTCATACCACATGAATCGAGTGGTGCCACCTGCCCGTATAGGTCATTATCCTCCCCATCCTCCACCCCGTCGTCATATTGAGCTTCTTCATGGCGGTGTGGGGCGCGATATCGGTCTCGTGCAAGGACTGGCCTTGGAGGAGGCATGAATTGGGGGTGGATCATGGAGTACTGTGAGCGATTTCGTGACAGGACTCGGTGGTCGTACTGCTTCATCAAGTCTCGAATATCGTCGGCCATGCTACGTGGTGGGTTGTAGATCAAATTTGAGATGATGGTACATGAACAAGTAGACACGAGATGACAGCGTAGAATATAAGAAAGATGCAACCGAGAGATAGAGAGAATGGTGTGGGATGAAATGTAATGTGAAGTAAGTGAGAGAGATGAAGCGACGTGAGGTTGTTGGGGTTGAGGTTAGCAAAGGAGGAAGGCGCGAGGGCCAACGTCATAACCTCAGTTGTCAGAGTCTCTCAAAGGAGCCTCGCTGATTTACAGGTGCTTACTAGTATACTCGCGTTGCAGCAGTCGTTTAAATCTCCGTCTAAATGGTATATATGAGCCACTGTTTTCCCAGTGTCTTCGCCGTGCCTGTTCTTTCATCCCCCACCCCGGACGCCTCTGCACGCGTAGAGGACAAGTATATACTGTAACAGAAATAGGGACAGAAGACAAACCAATGAAAAGTCTTTTCAGGTTTCGAATTCCGTAGGTCCAGCCCAATTGTAATGCGCTGCCCAGCTCTTTCCAAAACCTTCACTACCCCTCGTCTTTGAAATCAACTCTCTCCGTTACTAGTTCTCTCTCTTCGAATCAGATTCCCGCTGGAACTGATGCCGCTCACTTATAGGCGTGCCCGGCTTCGACGTGCTCAAGCCGCCCGTCCTCGGAGGCGTCTTGATCAGAAGCCCAGGAACAGTATCAAAATACCTTGAATTTCCATCAATGGTGGTCTTCTCGTAGTCGGCAATTTTGACGGGGCTTGGGTGTGTATAGTCTTGCTTGCTGTAAAGATATGTCGCAAATAAAACAACAGAGGTACCAACAAGATACTAGACTCTATTAGAAGACGAGCTGTGAAAGGAATACGATATGCTTACCGATGGCGTAATTTTAAAATCAAAGAAAAAGAACGAAGCAAGACAGCTGATGACGATGCTGATAGACGTCGCAAAATTCTTGGCAATATTATCGGCGTGGTTGATAACTAATGCCACAATCACGCCGCCAGACGCCTGGGCAATGATCGCTGTCCAAACAATCCAATTATATCCAGCAAAGAATCCCGTCTTGGCAATGTTTTCGCCGTCTACCCAAAGCACTCCAATGAAGAATGACGGAAATAAAGACCAGAAAGAAAGCTGGCAATTGCGCACCCAGAGCGATGTGGTCGCAGGCGTAGATTCCTTCAAGATCTTCTCGAAAGAAACACCTGCAAGACCAGATAGAGCACATGCCACCAATACCGCTACTAATCCTACAGAGGCGTTCATTTGAGGATTTTGCGACACAACATCGTTTTCAATCCCTTCGTAGGTCGCAGATCGTTTGCTCAGCTGCGCCGCGGCATGGCTTCCGAGGTTTCGGACATCTTCCATGGATCGGGGCAAAAACGCGGGGCGAGAATTGGGGTCCTTCAAAGCCTCCATTCCAGTTGGCTCTGTAGTGGCATACGGGAATTGTACAATCGAAACACCAATTACAAGAATGACTAGAGCTGCCCATCTTCGTGGAGACAGCGTCCGACCCAGCATGAGAACACTGAAGATTGCCGTTGTAAGAATCTTCAGCTGGTATGTCACCTGAAACGTTGCGGCGTCGAGATTGCTGACGGCCACATACTGGAGAGTGTTCTGCAACGTGTACAGCGCTGCTGGTATGGCAAGTTTCCAGCTCTCGTTTGTAAACACGGCCAATATGAGGTTCTGAAAGAGAACGGTTGCGGGTGGGTTGGCGGACGTGTTTGCAGACATGTCGTAGAGCGCCATCGTAAGGCTTAGAGCGAGCTTTATGACCTCATTGAGGAAGACCGAGGTCGAAGTATGATAACGTGGTCCAATAACGGGCATTACACGAGAGTAATGCATTATCTACCCATTGTTAATGAGCGTCCCAAGGTTATGGAATACCGGTGTCGCGGTCGCGGTCGCGGTCGGAGGGACGGTCGTCGCGAGTAGGTGCGGGAAACGTGTGAGAGGAATGCCGTACCAATATAAGCGCCGAATTCTGAAAGGTGAGCTGGAGAAGCGGTCAGAACAGATCCTTAGTCTTCTCTACTATCACAAGCTATCACAAGCTATACGTACTGTAACCAAGGAAAGGTGCTTCAATGGAATGCCCCCAAGCGTCGCGCCTCTGCGGGGGTTCGACATGGCGTTTTCCACGTTGTATGGCTTGCAACCGTGGACGGAGGGTGTCAGGAGGTATCGGAGAAGGAGGAGGAGTTCTTGCGATAGAGGGGCGGAAACAGAGGAAGAGGAAGCAGCGCTGGAGGTGCGTCTGACGTGGGAGACATGGCACTTTTATTAGAATACGAGGTATCCCCGGATTCTTCACCAGCAGGGCTCAGCTGCAGCTGCGCCGCCTCGCTACCGGCGGGGATTGCCAGGGGTAGGTAGATTACTAACGTCCCCTGTAAGGCTGTCTCCAGCATTAAGGTACATAATTATGCTGATCATCCATGGGAATCTTGGAGAGCTGTGATATCACATTCTTCCCGTGAGATAGAGAGAGAGAGGTAGGTATGTAACACCATTACGATGGTCCCGATATTACTAGCCTAGCCCTTCTTTTTTGCTTTTCTCCGTATCGTTCGGCGTAAAAAAGTATCAAACACACCCCTGGCCCTATCTGCACACAAGCACTTGTTCCCCACACTTTCCTAGATGCTGGTACCCTGAACGCATCGAAGATATCTATGTAGAGCAAGACCACCAGGATAACGTCATCTGAAGATTACGAAGCCATGCTCGTTCCCACCCCTGAAGAGATACACAGTACTCTCAGAATGGATGCTCTTTCAGCCCAAAAGATCGCAATGGTCAATTGATGTGCAGCATCGATCTTGCTAGAAATTATTTGAAAAATAATAAATCAATGGGACGGTAGACTAATTGGCTAACAAGACATCTTCTACAACGTCACGTGGTTTCTCTTGCCGTTAGGGTTAGCGTCTGGCGTACTTGGCTCTCTGAAGCGTCTTCCATCACATTACATCACACTACACATTTTTCATCCCCTTTTTTTTGAGTCTGGGCACCGAGAGCTACATGTAACTACATTACGTATTCCTATAATTCCGCGTTTCAATTTCACATTAACGTCGACCCAAACATAACAAAACAAAACATAAGCAATGTCGAGCGAATTAAACATTCGACAGATGACTCTACTCACACCAAGACTATATAATACATGTGCCATTAGCACAGTCTGTTCAGCTTTTCCATTCCGTAATCACACACACCCGTCCATTCCCGCATATCTCTCATACAGGCGGAATTAAACCTTGAGAAGAAAGCAGAAAAGAAAGTTACAGTATGCTCTCCATCCCATACTTGAAATCACAGAACAAATGAAAAGAAGCATATACACAGCTCGTGTGTTGTCAACCAGACACGTCGATGAACGAAATCATCCGACTGTCGCCATATCTGCGAGCACCATCCCGTGGACATCGTGTTGGTTATAGAGAGCGCAACTATTCGCCTCCACGACCACGACCCCGGAAGCGCTTCCCACCTCGATCACTACCATCATCACCGCCTCCATCATCGTGAGCACGCTTCTGCCCGCGACCTGCGCCGGCAGGGGGCTGGAACTGCTGTGCGCCTGGGTTCAATGTCCGTGGACTGCTCTGGCCTTGACCTTGTCCACCTGGCACACTCGTCTGTATACTACCACCAGCAGCACCACCACCACCGCGCCCTCCACGACCTCTGCCGTTATGGTTGCCACCACGTCCAATTTGGGATCCGCTGGCACCTTGGATGTTAAGCCCTTGGCTAGGATTTTGATTCTGTTGATTGAGTCCACCGCGACCGCCAGGACGTGGAATACCAGTTCCGCCACCGCGTGGAATACCAGTCTGGACACCTTGTTGACCCACGAGGCCCCGAAGTGCTGCAGGACCGGTTCCAATACTCTCGCGACCACCTCGTCCACCCTGTTGCGGCTGTTGCGATTGCTGTAGCTGTTGGGCGAACGGCGAATTGGGCCTAGCGTTATGGAGAAGATTTTGTGGCATCGGTGCGCCGAAGCTTGATCCCGGTTGACCTCCCAAACCAAAGTTTGGCTGAACAATACTGCCAAAGTTTTGCGCCATTGGCTCCGGCAAATGGCCCGGGCGGTTCATCCCAGTTCCTGGGGCAAATTGCTGGAATGTGTTTCCCTGATTCAGTGGCATACCGGTTGGACGGCCGAACTGGGTATTTTGTCCCATATTCTGGCCAAAATTAGGCTGGGCAAAGCCAGTCTGACCCATGCCAGCCGACGTTCCGTTGGATTGAAGGGGTGCGGGGAATGCCAGAGGTTGGGAAGCCGTTTGAGACTCTGACTGCTTTTGTCCAGATCCCGATTGCACAGTCATCGGGGGCTGCTGGGGCAGAGTCTGTGTCGGTGGGGCCGTCGCAGTAGCCGTCGCAGTAGTTGTTGGAAGTACAGTTTGCGAATCTGTAGAAGATGTTGGAGCCTGGGCTACTCCAGATGCAGGCGCGGGTACGGCGGTAGCAGCGGGTACAGGTGCTGATGGGACTGTTTTGATCAGCTTGATAACATCCCACACTTCCACGACCGGCCGCTGAGGAGTCGCCTTTGCAGCTTGCTCCACAACCTCAACCTTGTGCTTCGCAAGTGCTGCTCGGTTTGCAGTAAGGCTCATCTTTGCTTTGTACATTGCTTCCGTTTGCTCTTTAGCTGCATCTACTGCGGCCTTGATGGCAGCCGTGTCGGGGGCCTGGTCAAGGACCTTTTCGGGGACCTTTTCGGGGACCATCTTCTGTTGCTCTGCTTTGAACTTATCGACCTGAGTGGTCACAGTCCGCCTGATTATATCCTGCACAATCGGGGTATCACGAACGAAATTCTTGATTTCAATGTCTGACGAATCGGGAGTGGGCAGTCCTTCAGGTTTGACATTCGGCTCAACGGGCGCAGCAGCCTCCTGTCGAATGCGCTCAATCTCAGTCTGATGCTCGGCGATCAGCTTCTGCTTCTCCTTATCGAGACTATCGCGACCCTGTTTAAGCCTTTCGTTAAGCTGAGTCTTCATTTTATCGGTTCGAGCCTGAAGCTTCTCCTTGATAGCTTCGTCGGATACAGCTTCGACACGTTTCTCAACTTCAGAGTCGAGCTGGGCTTTGATGGACGCGACCTGCCTCGCCACCTCTTCTGACACATCTATTGTGCTTCCAACGACATTGTTTTCGACAGAAGAACCTGCCATGTCAACCCGTGTCCGCAGGTCCTCTGCCTCCTTTTGTGCAGCGACAAGCTCCTCCCTGAGCTTTTCGATGTCTGGGGATGTCTGCGTCGTTGTCGCTGGAGGAGCTGACGATTGCTGTGACTCCAATTCCCGAACGCGTCCCTCCGCCTGCTTCGCTTGGTCTTGAGCTTGTGCGGACTCCTTGCTGAGTATGCCAATTCGTTGCTGAAGTTCGGCCACTTGAATTTCCAAGGTCTTGATCTGTTTCTCCAGCAACTCGGCCTGGATGGCCATACCGGTCGCTTTGTTCTGTTCCTGGAAGAATTTATTTTGCCAATCCTGGGACTCCTTTGCGCGGGCTTCAAGTCGTTCTTGTTCCTCCTTGGAAAGGCCAGGACTGCTCTCGTCAATCTGTCCTTCTTCGCCCATGGCAGTATCGGCATTAGCGGCTTTCGCAATAGCATCCTCGTAAGCGGCCTTCGTGGTCTCCAGATCCTTCTGCACGGTTGATAGCTGTTGTCGTAGGTCATCGCGTTCTTGAGTCATAGCTTGTACGTCCTGCGTGAGTGTCTGAATGGCGGAATCCTTCTCCCTGATTGAGTTGTTCAATGATCTCACCTTGTCTTTCGACTTCGTGATCAGGGTCTCGCGACGTGTTCTGGCCTCGGTCTCGCATTCCTCTCGTAAAGCTGCCTTCTCGCTGGTCAATCGTTCCTCAAACCCGCTAATCTGCTCTTGCGCTTGGTCGCGCTCGGCTGTCATGGTTGCAAGGTCCGTCTTCAGATCAGTCACGATTTGGGGATCGATGCGGCCGTAGTTCGAAATGACATCCTGGTGACGCTTCTGCCAGTGGTCGCGATCTTTCTGGAGCAACTCGATTTCCCCTACCTTGATGCTAAGCTGTCCTTCGATCTCATGTACACGAGATTGTAGAGGCTCGATCTGGGCATGCAATCTGTCAACCTCTACGGACTTCTCCTTCAGTCGGTTCTGAGCTTGGCGAGCCTCGTTGCGAAGACTGCTGGAGCTCTCGCGATATACGTTAAGTTGCTCGATTGTTTCCTGAAGGGTCTTCAAACTCGAAGCGTTTTGCTTGTCTTGTGTCTGGGATTGTTGTTCGGCTGCCAATTTCTCGCGCGCAACGTCAAGCTGATTCTGGGTGCTGTCCAACTGCAACTTCAATCGGTTGGCTTCCTTAAGCGCGAGTCCGTGCTGGAGCTCCACAATCTCATTCTCTTTGCGGAGATATCGAACAACTTCTTGCAGTCCAGCAGTGTCAGGATCTGCGTCGGTGGCATCCGGATCACCACCCGCAATTGATACTCGGCTGGACTTCAAGCCTGCGATCTGCGAGCTGACATTCTCGAGCTGTTGATGTAGAATCTTGTTTTGCTTGTTCAGATCATCGTACCGAGTCTGACCTTCTGCGAGTTCGCGTTCATATCGATCACGTTGTTCGGTCCAATGTTTTTCGCCTTGCTCCAGGCTGACGTGGGCTGCCTCCTTCTCAGATTTGTACTGTGTGACCTCCGATTTGAGCTTGGTGAATTCTTCGCGGGTATTGCGAAGGTTGTTCATGGTCTCGCCGTGTTTCCCGACCTCGTGTTCGTAATTTTGCTGGGCTCGAGTCGCGATCTCAGCTTGAGCTTTCTTGTCCTCCTCATGGAAGTCAGCAGTGCTCTTGTATACGTCGGCTTCCTCTTTGATCTTAGTGACGTCGGCTTCCAAGGACTCCTTCTGTTGCACAAGTCGTAGAATCTCCTGTTCGTGCGTACCCCGGATCGCCGAAAGTTCGCTATTAGTAGTGGCAAGCTCGTTCGCTATCTCTTCTACGCGTTGCTTCAGGTCCTTGACCTCCTCTTCCTTGACAGCGAGAACACGTTCCATCTCCTGCTGCAGTTCCTCGCCAGCCTTGTGAACACTCTCCAACTGCTCCTCGGCCTCCTGCGCAATCATCTTGTATGTCTCGATGTGTGTCTGTGCAGTGTCGATTTGTTCCAACGCAGCTTCGAGCTCGTGCTTGAGACTAGCAACTTCAGCGCTTAGCGCCTCTTCTCGGCTCGCTTCATCCTCATCAGCATCGGTGAAACCATTCACAGCAGGGGCTGAACGTGTGTGTTGATTTTGCCCACGCTCTTCCGCAGCTCGGAGCTCGCTCTTCAGCTCGTTGACACGCCCTTGCAATTGATCGCGCTCCGTCTTGACGATGGCAAGTTCTGTACGATGATCGCCGAGTGCCTTTGTCAGATCGTCCAGCTGTTTCCGAGTTTCAGTCTGCTCGTAGTCACGTCGCATGGCTGCCTTCTTGTGGTCATCAACCTCGTCATCCAGCTTCTGCTTGACCATCTTGAGCTCTGCCTCCAAGGAGTCCGCCCGAGATTGCAAACGTCGTCGATTTTCGGCTTCCGCCAGATCTTGCTCGTTTCGAAGGTTTTGCAAGTCGCTAATCATCTTGTTCAATCTACCCTCGGTTTCCACGTGTGCCTTATTGTCCGCGGAAAGGCGTTCTTCGATCGTTTTCGATAGGGATTGCGATTGCTTCAAGTTCGTGATATCGCGTTCGAGGCGGTCCACCTGACTTCTAGCCTCGACCAAATCCTCCGCAGCCTGTCCTGTCAAGATGTCCTGTTTGGCGGCAGAGTCCTGAAGGAGGTCGCATTTCTTTTGAATCGCCTCATTCTCCGACTGCAGCTGCCTGAGCTTGTTTTGGAGAAGTTCGTACCGGTCTCTGGACAGTGAGTTCGTGTTGTTCAGTTGCATAACACTGCCTTGGAGACGGCTGTTCTCCTTAGCTAGATCATCCACCTGCTTCTTCAAAGTGGCATGATCGGCAGCACTCTCCAATCTCAAGGCATCTGAGTGAGCTTGTAATTCCTTGATTAACCTCTCGTAACCATCAATTTCCTTGGACCGAGGGATCTGATCCACGCTTTGGGAAAAGTTTCCTCGGGGTGGCGTTGCTGGTGCCGAATCCGAACCTGACGGAAGCTGTCCACGGCTTGTGACAATGCGGCGGAACATGTCTCGTTCTTTCATGAAGCTCTGAGATCGGACACTTAGGGATTTGATCTCTTCTTCGTAGTGTGCTACCTTTTCACGCATCCGCATAAGTTCTGCGAGATCCTTTTCGTGTTGTTTCGCCTTTACTTGAGCTTCGCTACCCTCGTATTGTTCTGCAACTTGCCGAATGGTTCGCAAAAGTTCTGTGTTTTGGGTTTTGAGATCAGCGATGTCGCGGAATGCAACCAAATGCCTACTGATCACTTTTCCTGTGTCGGTTCCATCATCCCCGTCTTCGGCAGGGACGTTGTGCTCGATTGCTTGGAGAAGATATTGTCGTTCTTGTTCGGAGAGAGAATTGTCACCTTGTTCCCGAAGCCGCTGCTGAAGAAGGAGCACATTGATCTGGACACTCATGTCTTGGAGCTGTTGGCGCTGAAGATCACATTCGCGTTGCAGACCGTGGTAGTCGCCCTGGGCTTTCCGGAGTTCCTTTCGAGCTGTCTCCCTCTCTACCTGGGACTGTTCCAGAAGTGCAGATATTTCGCCGTTTCCGATGGCCAAGCGCTCATTCTCCTGCTTAAGTTCATCGATGTCAGGCTGTCGATGCTCAAGCTCCTCAAGGATCTCGTCCATGGTATCTTGCCTCTGCTTCTCTCGTTCTTGATACGATCGGAGCTCGGTTTTCAGCTGCGCGTTTTCGGTATAAAGCTGGGTGGTGCTCAAGCCAGCTCTGCCCCGGGAGCCTCCAGGTGTCATGAAGCTCGGAGAGCCTGCTCGCCCAGGTGTATCGAAAGGACCATTCATGCCACGTCGCGGAGTGGATGGAACGTTGGCCGAGCTCCGGAGTTCAGATACTAAAGACTGGAGATCCTCAACCTGCTTTTCGAGTTCGGCCATACAGTTTTCAAGAACCTTCTTTGCATTTTGCTCCGTCTCTACCTCAGCCTGTAGTTGACCAATCTCCCCGGCAGCATCCGTCTGCAACCTGTCTGCTTGTGCAGTGACCGTCTCTAGATGAGCCTTGGCGGTGTTGGCGCTTTCCTGGTGGAGTTTGGCGAGACGCCGAGCACTATCAAGCTCGGAAAGGAAGGAACCTTCATTGTTTGCAACCTGAGCCTGAAGCTGTTCGATCGTGGAAATCTTCTCCTCCAATTGTTGTTCTAGGAGCTGCAGATTCTGGCGCTGAGACGCCTCAGTACGGCGAAGAGTCTCAATATCCTGGCTTAAATCTGCGTTGGCACGCTGCAGTTCAGCGAGCTGGGCGTTCTTTTCCTTTCGGAGCTTGGTGTGTTCTGCGGCACGTGTCTTCAATTCGGACTCGAAATAATCACTGTTCTTCTTGAGGATCTCGATTTCCTTTTCGAAGTTCTGTTCGCGCATGCGCACGCTGGTAGCAGAATTCTCCAATGACTGGCACTTCTCTTCCAACTCGGACGCCCGCTGGCGGAGGCTCACGAGCTTCTTGTGTTGCGACGATAGCTCCTCGGCGAGTCGATCGTGGGCGGCCGATTTGGCCTCATGAAGGGCTACGGTGTCCCGGTTCTGCGATTCGAGAGTCTTGACGCGAGATTCTAGAGCCTGCACCTCGGATGTGGAATTGGTGGCCGTGGCCTTGAGCGTCTGCAGTTCTGTCTCGATCTGCTTGCGGGCTGTTTCTGTGAAGACAGCATCATTAGCACGGCACACGGGATCATTCTTCGCGTAAGCATGCTTACCTTCTTGGCTGAGCTTCTGTCGTAGCTTTTCAGCCTCCTTCAGGGCTTCTTTGGTAGCTTCCTCGGCCTTGTGCGCGCGAGTGTTGCTGTCGTTGATCTGTGCCTCGAGCTCAACATCAGAGCGCATCTGATCCGTCCTGAGTTCATCTTGTTCGCGCGCCTTGGCCTCGATTTGTGATAAGAGTGACTGTACAAGCTCGATTGTGGGCTCTGTGAGCAATGATTGTATGGTGGGCTCAGGCAGCGAGTAGAACGTGGCGAGCAAGCCAACGTCGACTGCGACCTCAGCCATGGTGAGGGATATTTGGGGCTTCTAGCGCATTATCGGGGGCATAGGTCGAAAGGACAGGGGCGGAAATGTGAAGGAGAGTGGGTGGAGTTGGGCGTGTTGGCGAAAATAATGGACGCGATGGACGGAGGCACGCCGTTTGTCGTCTTTGTATATGGTTGTCCGAGCTTCCACGCCTACGCCGCGTTCAGCTTAGTCAGGCAACGGGCGGGCGTTGTTCACGAAACCGCCAGGTGCAGGTGCAACCTCACCACCATTTTCACCCTCTCACCATCACTGCACCGTCGACTGGTGCCTACCCGCTGTCACCAGTCGCCTCACTCACCACCTGCATAGTCCATACTTGCGACTCTTTTGCTAGACGCTCGCTCACACTCGATCCCCAAATCACCGCCTGTCTTTTCCGCTCTCTATTCCACACCCACGACCGCAGCCATGTCGTCCTTACTCAAAACCAGTACCGCCAACAGGATCGGAGCGCCTTCTCCCACGCCATCTAACTCTTCCGTCGGCGCAGCAAAGCGTAAGCGCACTGATGATGTTACGCCGGCCACTGTCGTATACTCGCAGCCGCAGGAAACGGGTACCGGCAATCACGTCTATACACAACTCACCTACACCATCGAACACCTCCGTAACACCCAGAAATGGATGACGTTCAAGGAGATCATGGACTATCTCAATATCCAGGAGCATGAGCACCAGACGCGCGCCCAACTCCAGGTCCTCTATCGTAGCCAAAACCCGGCGAACCGCGTCGAATACAACCCCCGGACTGACACATATCGCTACAAACCCAAGTATGACATCCGCAGCACTGCCGAGCTTCAGGGCTGGCTCCAGACACAGAAGTCTGCACAGGGTCTTTCAGTGAAAGACCTCAAGGATGGCTGGAGCAACGTACAGGATGACATCAAGAAGCTGGAAGACAAGCAGCAGATTTTAGTCAAGCGCAACCACAAGGACAGCCAGGCGAAGACTGTATGGTTCAATGACCCCTCGCTGATGCACAAGATGGACGACGAGTTCAAGCATCAGTGGCATGGCATCCTGCTGCCAGCCAACCCCGACGATCTACGCAACAAGCTGATCGGTGCAGGCTTGAAGCCATCGAGTGCACCTCGCGAGGCCATATCAACGAAGGGGAAAGAGAAGAAGCGAAAGACAGTCAGGCACTCAGGCAAACAGACCAACAATCACATGCAAAACATCTTGAAGGATTTCTCGTATATGAGAAAATAGTTTGCTTTTCACTGCATAGCACAGGCGTTGGGGTTCATTTGCGGGCATCGTTACCATCGTCCAGGAGTACTAGTGTTTTATTAGAATCATGCTACAAGTACTGGGTTCCAATACATAGAACAGAGAGGCTTTTATAATTCCGGCCCTGCTCCTGCCATGAATAAGGCAGCGGTCTTTGTATTCAATGTATTCGCTATTATTGCAAATTCTCAAACTGCATGCATGAAGACTGTCAAACTCTACAATGACGATGCCTGTCGATCATTTGGACTGGGATCGATGGCCCAAGCTCGTATATTCAAATGCGACCCCAATCACAACTCAGCTCATCTCGTCTTCTCTACTCCACCATTCGCAGCAATGCCCTCCTCCAGTGCCCCCAGAGCATTGCGCGCCACTCAGAGACTCACTGCTCAAGCTTCATATAGACCCGTAGTCCTCTCTCGCACTCCTCGGATACCCGCAACCACAATCGCTGCCACCGTCCGCCTCTCATCCACCCAATCCTCCCCGCACAACCCGTCCAGATCCTCTGTCGACCAAACAGAAGTAACACACTTCAATGCGCTCGCCTCTAGCTGGTGGGATCCGCATGGGCCCTCACGCCTCCTACACCTCATGAACCCGCTGCGGCACGAATTCATAACGCGGTGTCGGAACAGCGTACCCACGCCTATACCTACGTCTACGACACCGTCAAAATTTCGGTATCTCGACATTGGATGCGGTGGTGGCATATTCGCGGAATCAGCAGCTCGATTACCTACCACTCAGTCCGTCACAGCAATCGATCCCACGCCCGAGGTTCTCAAAATCGCAGACGCGCATCGGAGACGAGATCCAACGCTCTTGATAGACGGCCGTCTGACGTATCTCAACCAATCAATCGAGGATCTCGCTCTCCCTACTTCACCAGCAGAAGCCTACGATGTCGTCACCATCTTCGAAGTCATCGAGCATGTCAATGCGCCCGGGCCCTTCCTCGAACAAGTCCTACAACACGTGAAGCCTGGTGGCTGGCTGGTGTTATCGACAATTGCGCGGACGTGGACAAGCTGGGTGGTGACGAATGTTGTGGCAGAGGATATATTGGGCATTGTGCCAAAGGGCACACATGATTGGGAGAAGTATGTGAATGAGAAAGAGCTGAGGACGTGGTTTGCGAAGAGGGGCTGGGGCAGCAATGGTGGGATGAAGACTATGGGGGTTATGTACGTGCCGGGGCTGGGATGGAAGGAGGTCCCCGGAGGGGAGGGGTGGGGAAACTACTTCTTCGGGGTGAGGAGAGATCTATAGAAGGGGTAGATGACGGCATAAAGGGTGATTGAGGCCCGCTGCAGAGACAACAAAATACCCAGGTTCAATGTACGATACAGGACGCTGCCCCGACTTTCCATCAAGCCATGAGCTAACCGTTTTGACGTGATCGTTGTACATTGATATATCGAACAGCTCATCTAATCTCCATCCATGAAGTTAGAACTCGTTTTACGATTTACCCCCATTTCCATGCCCATAAACGCCTCGCAATGCCAGTATACCCATACACGATCTCATCCCATCCATGCCAAAAGCTCATCTTGGGATATAATACACAGTACCCAACTATTTCGCCTGGATGCCCACCTTCTCTGATCTCCATTTGGTCAAAAAGTCTTCGCCCACGGACTTCTTCTTGTCGGGATGAAGAAGGTCATATTGGGGTTTCGTCGGTTCATATCCGCGTGCCTGCAAGTCGTAGTCTGGGAACTTCTCTTGTACGTAGTCTTGTAACCGTTCTTGACGTAGTTCGTTTTCGAGTTTTTCGCTTAGGAAAGGGTCGCCCTGTTGAACGTGAGGATTTAGCAACTCGATCTGTCGTGTCTTGTTTACTCCAACTTGAGTAGGAATGCCCGTACCTTGAGTCCCTCCTTCGGGTAGACATATGTCCGCACTTGATCCCAATCCACCTTGAATCTGCCGAATTGATCGATCTTGCCCATGCGCCCGACTTTGTTGCCCTTGTAGTAATCCTTCTTCGCCTGCTTGGTGCTGAGGGGTAGGCGCCGGATCGATTTGAGGAGGACGGGCGTAGATTTGAACATGGTGGCGAGTTATTTGATCCCTTTCTTTTCTTGGGTTTCGAATTGAGATAACTGATGGCGAGCGCCGACAATTGCAATTGTGGAGGTGTTGTCAGTCTGCCCGCAGTCGTCAAATTCGAGAAACTTGGTGACCGGGATCAGCTGCAGGGCGCTCATTGGTCGAAAAAAACCAGGTGCCAAGATTTCGCGAGATCGAACTTTTGAGTCTTTTGCCCGCGGAAGAGACAGGCTTTCAACAACAACGAACACATCATGCCGCCCCGACAATCCCGCGTCTCGCTGCAAGACCCCAAAACCTCGAAACCTCGTCCCTCAGGTCGAAATCCGCGGAAAGCGCAAAAGCGAGCGCTCGACGCCTTCGCCATCGCCGGGCACGAGCACGCCGACAAGCACAAAGTGCGTCAACACCGTCTCGGAGAACTCGAACAATCAGGACCGAGCCGTCCGAAGCGAACACGCGACGATGAAGATGATGACGAAGAAGAAGATGACGAGGTCGAGAGAAAGAGGCGGAAGAAGAGAGATGGCGATGAGAGCTTCGATGAGGGTAGCGATTCCGAGGGTAATAATTGGACAATGGGTCATGTAGAGGATGACGATGATAGCGATATCGACAGTGACGAGGCATTTGGGGAGAGTGACGAGGAGAGGTTTGAGGGCTGGACGTTTCGGGGAAGTCAGAAAAATAAGAAGGAGGGGAAGAAAGGGAAGAGCAGGAAGGAGGAAGAGGAGTTCGATGAAGATGGTGATATTAATCTAGATGAGGGAGAGAGTGCGGGCTCAGAAGAAGAGGAGGATGAGGATGACCTGGGCGAGGATGCTATTGATCTTGCGACCGCGCTCGATCAGTGGGAGGATAGTGCGGAGGAGGCTGAGGAGGCTGAGGGCTCGAAAAATCAAAAGTCGAAGAGATCTAAAGGCTCCAATAATACCAGGTCTAGGTCTGCTTTCGATAGCAGTGACGAGGACGACAAACCCCGCAAGTCATCGAAAACCTCGAAGCTGTCTGTCTCCGCCTTCGACGACAGCTCGTCAAGCGAAGAGGAAATCTTTTCGGCGGATAGCGGTTCAGGATTCTCGTCGTCAGAAGACGATGAGGATGATGAGGATGATGAGCACAAGAGGGCGCAGCTGCAAGACTTGATCTCCTCACTACCATTCGAAGAGGAGGAACATCCCAAGACTCGAAGGGTCGACGTGCACGAGTCTAGCGCACCCTCCGAATTTGGTGTCTTCCGCAAAGTCGACCTGACGAGCTATAAGCCCAAGAACGCCGATCCAGAGAAAAAGAAATCACTCAAGCTACTACAAGACGACCTTAAGTCGTCAAAGCGGAATGATATTGCTAGAAAGCTAGATGCGCCGCTCCCAAAACGCCAGCAAGACAAACTCGATCGACAAGTTGCCAACGAGAAAGCCAATGAAACACTCGGACGCTGGACCGATACCATCAAGCAAAATCGTCGTGCTGAACATTTATTCTTCCCTCTCAAACATCCCAACTCGGGCGAGGCGTTTGGGGCGAGCAACCTCGTACCTACCGCGTCCTCAGCCCCCGCGAACGACCTAGAAAGCACCATCCAGTCCATTCTAGAACAGAGTGGGCTCTCTAATGGCAAAAATGACGAAGAGCAGATTCAGAAGTGGGAGGAACTGCAAACCAACAAGCTTCCGCTGGCAGAGGTCACAAAACGACGCGCGGAACTGAGGAGGGAGCGTGACTTACTCTTCCAAGAGGAAGTGCGTGCAAGGAGAATCAAGAAAATCAAGAGCAAATCGTATCGACGAGTACACAGGAAGGAGCGCGAGAGGATTGCGCAACGAGAACGAGACGCTCTCAAAGCTGACGGCGTCGAGGTCTCGGAAGATGAGCGAGAGTACAACGACCGTCGTAGAGCCGAGGAAAGAATGGGCGCTAAGCATCGAGAAAGCAAATGGGCCAAGGGTGTCAAGCAAAGTGGGAAAGCAGCCTGGGACGAAGACGCTCGTGCGGGTGTTACCGAGATGGCCCGACGAAACGAGGAACTCCGAAGACGAATTGAAGGCAAGGAAATACGCGATGAAGACGATGAGGGCTCCGACTTCTCAAGCGAAGGAGATGAGGACGATGCGGGCAGCAATGAGGACGACAACGATGTTCTCAAACGACAATTGGGCCGCTTAAAGTCGAATCCCTTCTCAACCGACGATTCTAAACTGGGCTCTATGCTGTTCATGAAGAAGGCCGAAGCAGCAAGAAAAGCCAGAAATGACGAGGACATCGAGATGATACGGCGGGAGCTTGCGGGAGAGGAGAGTAACAGCGATATCGACGATGAGAACGCTGCTCGTCTCGGGCGCAGGAAGTTTGGACCGGGAGCGAAGTCTTCTGTTCCAGCATATCAATCTGAGCGTAACGAGTTTGAAGAGAGGCCAGGGTCGGATGAGGAGGCGGAAGACAAGGAAGGTCCCACCGAGCAATCAAACGGCATCTCAAACAGGGGATCGAAGGCCACGGCAAAAGCATTCTCTACATCGAACGGAGTGAATCCTTATCTCACCAAAGCTGCCAAGGAAAAGCACTCGACGGAGGAGCCTGATGCGTTATGGAAGGTGCAAGACACGGCCATGAATCTACAAGCAAAGCCCAAATCAAAGTCGACTTCCAAATCAAAGTCGAAGAAGACATCGAAGAAGGCATCAGACGACGAAGTCCCCGAGTCACAGGAGCCTGAGGTCACAGCACCCGATGCCGATGGCTGGCAAACGGTCGTAAAGTACAACGATGCAGATGATTCTGCCGAGGAAGAAGACCTGGAGAACGAAGGCATCGATCTTGGCGTCGTGATGCGTAACCAAGAACTCACGGCCAAAGGCTTCGCAGGCGACGACGTGGAAGCGGAATTCGCCCTCGAAAAGGCGGCCCTCGTCGACGAAGAAGCCGATAAGACAATCACCACTTCTCTCCCTGGCTGGGGCGCTTGGGTCGGCGACGGACTGTCGAAGAATGCGCAAAAGCACAGGGGCAAGAAAACCGTGACGCAGCAAAAGGGCATCAAACCCGAGAGCCGCAAAGACGCTGGTCTAGACCGCGTCATCATTAACCAGAAGCGCGTCAAGAAGACGACAAAGTACATGGCTTCGAGCGTGCCATTCCCGTTCGAGAATAAGGAGCAGTATGAGCGGAGCTTGAGACTACCCAAAGGTCAGGAGTGGACGACGAAGAAGACGTTCCAGGACGCGACGAAGCCGCGGGTCATTGTTAAGCAGGGCATCATTCGGCCGATGCATAAGCCTCTTGTCTGAGTTCCCTCGTTATTACGTATGACTTTGGCATCACGAGCTGGCGGATAGATACAGGATCACAGGTAATACCATATGTAGCTTCCCGTTCCCGTTTCCCGTTCCCCGTTCTTGTTACCCAGAAATTTATAGATATATCACGGAACCCCCCTGGTACCTCCCATTGTGCAATGCGGGCGTTCCAACCGAGGAACTGGATGATTGTGAATCGTGATATCTGTACTGTGCGACTTACATAATTACTGTGTAATATTTTTCTTGATTGGGTTGACATCAGGACACAAGGGCGGAGGTCCAGTTGAAACCCAACCATCATGCGCCCGCCTATACGGAGTAGTTGCTGGTTTGGACACGGGCCAGCCTCACTTTGTGGCTGCTCGGATCTGTGATGCCGGTTAGTGCGGATTTGGGTTCCGTTCTATCCAGAACTTGTCTCTTGATTGGTAGATTATTGGATAGGAATGCTTAGATTGACGACGGTTCTAAGTGGGTGCGCCTCGACGTGGCTGAGGTATTTTTCTTGCCTTTTTGGATATTATCCAAGACCTACAGAGTATGCCGGAATAAGGTCCAGCCATGTTGGCATGATTCCCTCCTCTCTCAACAACCCGGGATGATCGATGAACAAGGTTGGGCTCTGAAAGCCATTCGTCCTCGAGGTCAACGGACAATCAATCACGTCTGCCACAGAGCACAACAACCATCGGGGGTAATACATGTACAGTACGTGGCGCACCACCAAACTGTCAGCCCCATCATGATCCAGATCCCCCAACCCAACCCAACCCAATCCAATCCAATCCTTGTGTCATACCCCTGTAAGACGCCTCTAGAACAGCCGTCTACCCGTCGTCTACCCCGTCCTGTCTCTGCTTCCTGCTCAAAGGCTTAAGTAAAACCATACGCCCTCCAGCTGCCCTCGGCGCCCCTTGCTGTGTAATCCCAATTCTACAGCTTCCCAATGCAATTCCAATCACCGGGTGTCTTACCCATCCTGGCCCGACTCCTGACTCCCATCTTGAAGGTTGGTATGGGAAAAGACTTCTGCACTTATCACAAGATGGCGCCCGTGGTGGAAAAGGATGGAGAGGCGGTGGATGAGGATGAAGAGAAGACGTCACAGGACCAGGATGGAGAGAAGACGTCACAGGACCCGGATCGAGGACGAGGAGGACATGTGCAGGTGGATGGGTGATTGGTGAGGGGAGACATGTCTCTGCGCCGTATAGACCTGCAGCTCCAGAGGTCTGGCTTTACCGGTTCGAGGCGTGCTCAATGGATGCGTATATGTTGGACGGCTTTTCACTTTCCCTGGAAATGTTAAGACCGACTGCCCATACTCAATCGGAAGAAGAGAAAAGAGCTTGGAAAACTGGATAAGGAACGGATACCAACACCTTCTTCTGGCCTTTGTCTCGAGCTGTGCGTCGTGTCTTCTTGCAAATACCTTTTACCACTTATCTTTCGACCCCGACCGTACGACTTAGGAGGGGTATTGGACACAATGGGTGCATCCTCCCTTCGACTGTCAATTTTGGCATTGGCCTTTTCCTGGATACCGTGGAGTGGAGCTATCCCATTGGGCGGTGAGGTTTACTCCTCCCCATTATCGGAAGATGTCGTATGGACAACAGTCTGGGAGACAATCGTTGTCACGCAAACGATAGGGCCGTGCTCGACTACACTGGGGGGATCTCCTATCTCGACGAAAGTATATACGACTACCCTTGCACGGCCGTCGATAACATCCTCGAGATGTGTATCTCTACGTTCGAAGTCAGTTCCAGTATCGGATTTTTCGGTGATGCAATCGGTGATATCGAGCATTAAATGGGGCTGTTTGAGTGGATCTGCATCGTCGAAGTCTTCACAGGTGAGTCGAGTATCGTTCGTTGTTCTTATTGCGTGTTGTTGTAATTTACTACGTATCGGGGTCTTCACTCCGGGCAAACTCTCGGCAAGTGTTTTGCAAACGTACTGCATCCTACCACGACCGAAGAGAACAACGGGTAGAGGGCCAAAAGGCTGGCTGTACTGTACAAAGTACTTCTGTATCCGCCAGTCTTGCCCTTTTATAAAGCTCCCTGTTTGTGTCTTCGAATGTGGTAATATGGAGTGGAAAGGAATATGTGATCTCAGGAGGAAAAGTTGAAACTACTGTGCATTTTCTCTGTTTCCCTGCCTATTTCTTAAGAAGGTCCGTACGCAATCTCCAAAGATTGTTCAACTCCATAAGTTCTCTTCGATGAGTTTCAGGTTTGGAGATATGGAGGTTTGGAGGCAGCGATATTGGCGGCCGTTGGTGCTGGCCAAACATGTCACCACCACCACCACCAGCGCTACCTCCGACTCTCGTCCACACAGTACACGCCATTCCGAAAATTCTTTCTACCACTATACGTGTGTCACGAAGTAATTTCTATATCCCTACTTTCATTTCAGCTTTTCAAAACAATTAAGCCTGCTTACATAGCACATAACTGCGCAATCGCGCAATGAGCAGGATCAGCCATGGTGCCTTACTGACTGCTCCTTCCCACTTAGCTGTACCCTTCAATTCCACAATCTTCCTCGATAAATGCGATGAATTCAACGACTACATGTTCAACCTCATCGACTCCTACGATATCTTTCATTACTACCAGCACACCTACCAATTCAACGCTGTATCATTCTGGTTTTACATCTGCAAACACCTTAGACAAACCGCAATCTACAGTTAAATATAGCGGAACCGCGACGAAGATTCCTGCATCTTCTTTCGCCTCATTCCCGCCGCCACTCCTTAGTCCGACTACCACATCAATGGGTCTGTCGCAGTCTTCCTTACAGAAACCTCTGGCGCCCTCCTCCAACAAATTCTCAAAGTCGTTGCGTAAATCATGGACGAGCTATAGAGGAACGTCGACTCTTACTGTGAATGCCACGGCCGTCATCCCTGAGGGCAATATCTTCGTTCCGATTCAGCAAGACAATATCCTCCCTCAGATACCCATCGGCACCACTCATCCGGTCGCGAGGAAGGGGATCGAGGACGACGATAAACGGACCCTACATACGAATAAGTTCTACGCAAATTCCTTTCTTGGGGGGCAGGATCAGCCTATTTGGACACATCCGTACTTCATCTGGTGGGGCAAAGGGAGCGATGAGAATGGGCAATTTCCGACCTGGGGCATGAACATCGCTCATGATGAGGAAGGCGACCGGATCATTGCTGATGGAGATCCTCCAAAGGTATAGCATGACGAACGACACTAGTTCTCAAAGTACACACTGACATCACGACAGAGCTACATCAATCCGAAGAAGCAATCCCTCATTCTATCCGCACAAGAGCTCGACCCCAGCACTACCATGACCACAGACACACATCTGCCGTTCTCAGTCAATATCAACCTCAAACATAGGATGGGAACATCTGAACCTCGTATCACGTTTCCCGTGGTGCAGGGGATGAGTTTCGTAACGGGCAGATACATAAACTCGACGCCTGTGATTCACTGCCCTGGAGATGGCTTCCGGTCGATAAGTCACGCTATTTTTGTAGGAAGGTTAACCAAGTACCGGATCGTGGACAACGAAGGGCGGAACTGGGTCATGTACATCAACCCAGTTCTCACACAACCCTACGACACTTCCGCTTTCCGACAGATCGATCGCAATACCTTGGTTGGACCGAGCGACTTCAAGGGCACAATTCAAGTTGCGAAGAACCCCAGCGGGGATGATATCGAGAAGCTCTACGACAAAGCCAGTGGATCTTTTGTCACCGAAGCCATGCTCACGGGGACAGTGACTGACCAGCGAGGCACATACTCGCTCAACTACACCAAGATCGGTACCTCGCCTCTCCTCATGTTCGTCCTGCCTCACCATATGGAATCGCTCGACCCTGAGCTCAAATCTGCAGTAACAAAACTTCGACTATCTACCACTACCAAGGGCATAGCGACTGCGGTATGGGCCGACAAACTCACTTTCATCGAAACCGCTCTACCGACGACTATGGGGTTTGCGCCCTGGACACCAACCATCGGCGCCTCGAAAATCAGATACCCCCAGGGAACTCTCGACCTCCTCGCCATCACGGCAGAGCAGGATCTCCAGCGCTCCATGAATAGCTCCACGCCCCCAGACTCGATGTACTACGCGGGAAAAACGCTCGCCAAATTCGCCACCATCCTCTGGGTCATGAAAGACGTGCTCTCGGCCACATCCCCACAATACCCCTCTGGGCTGGGGAAATTGAAATTTGAAATGGCAAAGTACGTTGAGAACAGACAACAGTACCCGCTCTACTACGACGACAGCTGGAAAGGCGTGGTCAGCTATGCCGGATTCATCGACCCGGGCGCCGACTTTGGAAACACGTTCTACAACGACCACCATTTCCACTTTGGCTACTTTGTATACGCGTGCGCCGTCATCGCCTATCTAGACCCCGAGTGGTTGACGCAGGGCCACAATAAGGAATGGGTGAATATGCTAGTCAAGGACTATGCCGAGAGCGACTACAATGGTAGAGACTACCCCTTTTTCCGGAGCTTTGATTGGTACAACGGACACAGCTGGGCAAAGGGGCTGTTTGAAAGTGCCAATGGCAAAGACGAGGAGAGCACGAGTGAAGACGGCTTCGCCTCGTTTGCGGTCAAGATGTGGGGCAAGGTGATTGGGGATGTGGATATGGAGAAGAGAGGTAAAGCCATTCATCTCCTCATCGGATACATATACATACATACATATATGGGGCACGCAACGCAACGCAACGCTGACAAGAGTAAACCCCCGTTCAGGCAACCTCATGCTCGCCATCCAAGCACGCTCCTTCAACAACTACTTCTACCTCCAGGAAAACAATACAAACCACCCGGCCCGCTTCATCCCCAACAAGGTAACGGGCATCCTATACGAGAATAAAGTCGATCACGCGACGTACTTTGGCCTCGCTCCAGAACTCATTCACGGCAGTAAGTTCCAGTTCCAGTCTTACCCTCCCCCCCATTATCTTTGGACAGATATTCCTCGCCCTCGCTGCACGTTAAACTGTCTATTATCTACTATCTACTCTACTCTACCCTACTCTACTCTCTACTCTCTCTCTTTTATGCCATAAAAAATTATCTCACGCTGACCTCGTCCCCCCTCCCCTTTTTTTTTAACAGTCCATATGCTCCCCCTCTCCCCGCCCTCGCAACTCCTGCGCACGCGACCCTTTGTAAAGGAAGAATGGGACCGCTTCTTCAGCAGCAGCAACAGCAACAGCAACAGCAACAGCAACAACAACGACGGCGCCCTCGTTCCCGGTGGTTGGAGGGGCATCTTGTACGCGAATCTGGCCCTGATTGATGCCAAGACGGCGTATACTTTTTTCCGGGATGGCATCAGGGGGGTGTGGGAGGAAGGCTGGATCGATAATGGGGCGAGTCGGACGTGGTATTTGGTTTGGTGTGCGGGGTTGGGCGGGGGGAGGTGAGGTCAGGTGAGGAGTAATGGATGATTGATTGACGGGCATGAGGAGTTGGGAGTTATGAGTGGATGAGTGAGTGGAGAAATAGGGGGGTTTAATGACGCAACGAAGATGAAGAGAAGAAAGAAGAGATGATGAGAACACCCGGTACCGTATCAATCCTCTCCAATAAACACACTTGATTACACTTTCTGACCTGACCGGACTGTCACGACATCACGTGAAGTCGCAACCCAATTGACTACGCCACCGGCAATGACTAATCCACTTCACCGCCGCAGAATACCATGACAATACTCGGAAAACAAGAGTAGACGCAGGTATTTGTTCTCATTCACTCGACAAGCCCTACACGTACTTCCACGGCCCCCTACTATGCCATGTCAAATACCGAATGTCAGAACATGCACAATCTACCCACACGGCCTCTACCACCAACCATTCGGCCAAACCTTTTTTTCCGCCATTGCTCGGACGCCAACATGAAGCCATCCAACTGGCCAAATATACTTTATTTAGGCCAGGCCCACCGATATCGTACAAAGACACCCGAGACACACTCGGAGGCAGTAATATGAAACAGTACAATCATACAAATGAAAAAAACCAGGAACCAAGGAAATGTGACAAGGAAAGAGATAAATGGGGGTATTCCAAATCTCAGAACACAGATACAGACATGAGGACCAGGACCGGGACAAATCGATCCCTGGGATCCAGCATACGAATGTATAAGGGGAAAGACTGATACAGAGAGTGAGAGTAAGAGAAGGCAAGACTTGGCAACCCAGATGGTTGGAGTTGGGTAGTGCTTTTCAGTTGGTTTGGATTAAATGGCCAATAGAGATGGAATATTGATCAAATCAGAAAAGAGCCTTGAAGAAGTCTGGGGGGATACCGCCAGTTCCGCCGTGGTTGGGGTTTCCACCCGTCGCATCATCGGGATACACGTAAAAAGCGAGGCCAATGATGGTGTATCTGCATCTCGAGTTAGTATTGCGTCTTCATCATTCCAGTCATGTTCAGAGGAGTAAGACTTACGTTCCAATGCACATGGCGCCCTCGAGGTAATTGCTCTTCCCGTCCTGGATGAGGTAGTTGACGACGAGGACCGAAAGGAAGAAGACGACCGTCTCAAAGGTCTCGAAGCGCAGTGACATGGGCTTTCCAATGATCCAGCCGAGGATGACGAGGAAGGGGGTGACGAAGAGGGCGATTTGCATGCTGCTGCCAATGGCAACGTTGATGGCGAGGTCCATCTTGCCCTTGGAGGCAACGATGACGGCGGTCACGTGTTCGGCGGCATTTCCTACTATAGGGAGAAGGATCAGACCGACAAAGGTCTCGCTTATACCAGCGGTTTGGACAATTGCGTCAATGCTGTCGACCAGGTACTCGGCGCAGATTGCGACCATGAGAGTGACAATGACGAGGGCAAAGCCGGCCGCGACTGGAGAGAGAGTGGAGCCGGCGTCGTCGTCATCGTCTTCGCTAACGTCAGCGAAGAGGCTGTGGTGAGAAAACAGCTGAAAGTAGAGGTATAGCAGGTAGAGAATGAGCATGATGATTGAGGTTCCGCGGGACAAGAGAAGGATGTTACTCTCGGTTTCCGACTTGGAGTCGCGCAGGGCGGCGTACAGAGTAGCGGGGATGATCAAGGACGAGCATGCGACGGCCATCAGAGACGACATGGTGGATGCGACCGTGGCATTGAAGCTGCTCTCGCGCTCGCGGATGCCGCCAGCAAGGAAACAACATCCGAGGACCTTGGTTCCGTCAGTGCGTGTGCATGAAATGACTGCATGCGCCATATTGGACTCACAAGCAGGATATTGGACAGGATGCTTCCCAACATGCTAGACTGGACGATGCGGATCTTGCCCTCGCGGAGGGCAACAATGGAGACCTGTTTTGAATTGGTTAGCCAACAATGCATAGTAGCGTAGAGATGGCGTAGAGGGTGCATGGTAGCGTAGAGAGGGCACGACTCACGATGAGTTCGACGGCATTTCCAAACGTCGCATTCATCAATCCTCCGAGTGTTTGTCCCAATTTGGCCGAGATCTCCTCGGTCGCAAAGCTCAGCAGGGCGGCCAGCGGCATGATGGCGATGAAATTGAGGACGAAGACGGAGACGGGGTTCCAGCCGGTGGCGCCGGCAACGATGCCCAGGGGGACGAAGACGAGGAGGACATTGACGTAGTTGCTGCAGAGGGTGGCCCAGACGGTGTGGACAAAGTGCTTGGGGAAGGATTTCCAGCGGGGTTCGTCGGGGCTGGATCGCGAGATGAGCGGCTGGGTCTCGCCGTTGCCGCTGCCGTTGAGTATGCCGCCATTGGAGGAGGGCATGGTGTTGGAGTGTGGGTTGTGGAAACTGGGATGGCGGCCGGCACGATTGAACTGTCGCCTTATGTTTTCTACAAAGAGGTGCCAAGGGCGCGCAATTAGCCAAGATGTCCGCGCAGTAGAGCCCAGAAACTGGAAGTCTTGTCGTGGGAGGGTAGCTAGATGCTGTTGTTGTTGATGATGGTGATGATGTTGATGATGATGGTGATGATGTTGATGATGATGGTGATGATGACGACGACGACAACTACAACGACGACGACGATAGACGGTGGGTTGTGTTGAGGAATGCAGAGTCAGTCAGTCGCCAGGACCAACAGCGTTCTTCGTCGAGGCAGAGAGTGGTACCAGGTATTAGAGCGGGGGGGAAGGTAGGAGAGTCAAAAGAAGCTTGGCTTATCACTTACTCATAGCTGTCGCTCAAAGAAGAAGAGAGGCAGGACGCTGGGGTGGGGATGGATGGGACCAAGGTAATAAGGCGTACGGTACGGTACGGTACGGGGGCGCGTGGTTGGATTTCGGGTCTAGGATGAGATTCGGCGCGTTGAGATGATATGGAGGGGGTGGGGCCAAGGCAATTGGGCAGGGCCTTGGAAATGGCCTTGGAAATGGCCTTGGAAAGAAGGCCGAGGGGGGGCAGCGAATGGCAAGGTAAACTGGTCTGGCGATAGCTTGGTAAGGAAGAAAGTAGAAGTAGGAGAAGAAGAAGAAGAAGAAGAAGAAGAAGTAGAAAAGGTTCGCACGTGGACAGTGGAGGGGAAAGCAGAAGATGCAAGCGGGGGGTGGTTTCAAGTATTAGGTGCAGCACGTCTGCTTTGTAGGTGCTTGTACTTACCTTTGTACAATACAAAGGTGTGTAGTAATCACCCTTGTAATTACAGTAATACCCACGTACTGTGTAGGTAGGTAGCTCGTAAATCCAAGTATTTATTATAATTATTGACCAACAAACCAACAAACCAACAAACCAACAAACCACATCACCACACCGTCAACCATGGTGAGGACTGGGAAGCTCAAGGGAGCTAATTATTAGGCGGCTGGGGCCAAGATACCATAATAGGCGAGTAACCAATCAGCGCACTCGGCACATTCGGGACGAAAGCTGCAGACAGGAGCACAGCCCCAATTGCCAAGCAACCACCAACTTGATGATGAGACGAGAACCTGGCCATGGACAACAGATAAGCCTCGTTATCGGCTCGTTATCAGCTCACGACTCACGACTCACGACTCACCATCACGACTCACCATCACGACTCACCATCACGACTCACGACTTGATTCCAACCACCTTTGAGCGTGTTGATATATAAACGTATTGTACTGTATACATAGGTAGATACGAGTAACATCACAGGTCCAACCCATCTCCCAACAAGTAAACGCCGCCCTCCCTCACCTCACCACCAAGCCGCCTAATATCGACCGTCGTCGAATCTGACGTCACGAGGACAGTGCTGGCCAAGGATTCAAAGGTGGGCACCCGCAATACATATGTACTCCGTACATTACATAAGTAAATAATCCTTGTACATAATACCCGTTTTGGACAGGGGTTGCCCTCGCAAAAACGTCACCCTGGTTACACATGATTAAATCCGGACACGACACAAAGAAAAAGACGTGCGATTGGTATTCCATTACATACAAGAATGATAATCCCCCCCCCCCCTCCCCAATGTGTGCGTTACAAAATGCCCAAGCTGGTGTGTGAGTGTGGGTGTGGGTGTGTTTCTTACCAAAATACTGCATCCAAGAACATGTATGTACATGTATGTATGTACATACAAGAATCCGTATCCAGGAGCTGCATCCAATCCCTCATTTCCTTACCACGCAAGCTCATTAGTCGTCTTCTTTGTCTATCCCGCGCTCGCCATGCTTCGCAAAACCCGGCAAGAAAAAAAAAGCAAAAAAAAGCAAAAGAAAAAGGCAAAGAAGAACAAAAAGCAACAAAAGACGCCTCACGCCAATAGTAAAACACCAAAACACCAAACACCAAATACTCTACGTAGAATAGAATAGAATACTCCTCAATACTCTAGCCCTTCTTCGTCGCCTTCCCGCCCAGAAACAATCGTTATGCGCTTCCGGGGCTCGGCCCACAGCTGCTGCAGCACCTTGTGCTTTTGCGTCTCTCGCAGCCCCTTGAGGAACCCGTAGGTGCCCGACAGGTCCTTCAGCTGCTGCTCCAGCCCAAACGAGTTGGACTGCGCCCGCCGAATCAGTGGGCTGATGAGATTCTTGCGCGCCTTGTCCAGCTGGTCCTTGACCGAATGGATGATCGCGATATGGCCCTTGAGCTCAGACTTGTTCGTCAGCGTGCTCGCCCGCACGCTCTTGAGCAACTTCAGGTTCTTCTCGTACTTTCGAATCTTCATCTTATTCCCTATCGATGTCCGCCACATGGACGCCAAGAACTCGTCCTTCTTGGTCGCCAGGCTGTCCTCTTCCTTGGCCACGGACCGGTGAAGGTTGTGGAATTGTCGGTCCACGCTCTCAAACAGTTGGAAGAGCACATCGGCCCGCGCAAGCTCGTTTTCCATATTCTCCTCCAGCGTCGTCAGTAGGTAGTCAAATGTCCGTTGCAGTGTGGCCTTGGACCGCTGTTGCGTCGTCTGGCCCATGACATCATTGACCACTCTTCCCAGCGACGTTGGCACCCCATTTTGCTCCAGCATCCCTACTTTGGTGAGGGCGCCGTGAACGTTCCCAATCACGGTATCTAGCATGCCAATCTTAGGTCCCTTGATACTCTCAATCTCCCGCTTTGCCCACTCCATGGTGATGAGAATGCTGTGAAAGGATTAGTCATGCAAACATATAGAGACATGTGGACATGCTCACGAATCCATGTCGCCGTCTACGTTTGTGAAGAAACTTGTGATCTTCTCCGAAAGCACCTTGAGACTATCGCCCAGCGCATCCAACTGATCTATGATGATGGTCGACGCTGACATGTTGGTCGCGCGCACACTCTCTCCGAGATCCTGCACTGCGATGCTGGCTTCTGCAAGTTCTCGCGACCGTGGTATCACATTCTCCGAAGCATACATGAGCGGCTCAAACTGCTTTGCCATGTTCGCGACATTGGCCACGTCCGGGATCAAGCTCGCGTTCCACGGTTGTAGCAGGATCCAGGAAAGTATCATGGTAAATACTGTGCAGAATATGTTGAATCTCGACCTAGTGAATATGGAGATTCCCCCAGCGACGGACGATATCGTGTCTTCAATAGGCGCCGTGCGAAACAGCGTCTCTCCTCTTATCGCGAAGCGGACGACTACATAAATCAGTAGTTGCAGAGCCATCAACACAGCGGGTTACCTACAGCCATCCATGTTTCCAGGTGCTTCTTCGTGTTGCGACAGCTCCATGTTGTCCCTCTGCTCTGCGCCCGCGCCCGCGCCCGCGCCTGCGCCCGCGCCAACCTGTGGTTCTTCATCCGGGCTCTGCATTCTCGACGCTATGTTTTCCGTAGAATAATGTCTCTCCTGCTCCGACATGGGTTCCGGGCTCGTCCGTGGTGTGTGTTTGAGCGGTGATTCGGGAAGTGGTATGCGCGAGGGCGTCACGTCGCGGTCGTTGCGGTAGTCAAACGGGCTGGCGCCAGGCGACTTGGAAGGACTCCCGCGCATCGCATTCTCACCCAGCAGCGATTTGCGATACCAGTGATGGCTATTGGATTTCTGCCACGCGGGCGGCGCCCATGGTCCCTCTGATTCCGCTTCCGACTCTTCGGCGTCCTGCGCGCTCCAACGCGACGACGACTGCATCGCCGAGCGGCCGCTGAAGGCGGAATGTGTGCTGCGTTCTGGGTCGAAGGCTTCGAGCGACGCCGTCAGCGAGGGTACGTCGTGATCGTATATGCTGCCGCGATCCATCGTGTCCATCATAGTTTGGTGTCTGAGTAGGGCGGTGTAGGTGATATCGAGCTTGGTGCAGTGCGAGGAGGTTGGGTCTGAGGTGTGATCTAGAGTGGTACTACAATAGGGAGCAGGCGGAGAGTTTGCCGGCACATGGAGAAACCTTGTGATGTAGAAGCCCTATGAGACATCGGTGCCTGGCGAGAGTGAAAGGAGTAAAGCATCTGGCGACGGTTCAGGCCATGGTGGAAGTCGACGGTGCCGCCCCTCATCCAACAACTGGCCGTGCACCGGGATCGGCGAGCAGCACGTCGCGCTAAGGTCCGAGGGGTGAAACACGACGGCTGGGCTGGGGAGCGAGAGAGAGGTGGTTGGTCTTCGTGAAACCACTCGTTAAACAGAGTGGCTGGGGCCCCTGCAGATGCATTGCCAAGAGCGGGGGACATTTGACCTTCAGGCTTCAACCACCCACGAGCCAACAGCTCTCCCCAGGGCCCACCCCGAGCTGTTCAAGACGATGAGAGAGATATTGATCAAAACTTCATTGAATAGACAATATTACTTAGCGTAACCTTGAACAGTTGACATCAAACACGATCGGATAACCATAACGGAAATCCTCAGTCATTCACTCACATTAGTCTACACATTTACCGTCAGCGAAACGTACAACACTGAGAGATTTAACAAACCCCCACTTAGGAATTGGCCATTAGAAACAAGTGCTTCACCAGTTCCAAATACTACCATGTCAAACGACTCGAGCTTTCATCTCAGCTCCCTCCCTACCAGCCTCTGTCCTCCGTCTTCCCCCCGCCCCTCTCCCAAAAAAAGCGTCTCGAATTATCCCCACAACCACAGAGTCCAGCTCTGAACTCGCTACCCCGCCTCTTCCTTGAGCAGAGGACAAGAACAGAAGCGCCAAGTCTTACCAGTTCGATTGTCCTGTGTCTGTCGAGGAAGACTCGGGGTATTGTAAGTGTGCCAACTCGCAAAGACGTCCAATGTCCCATATCGCTTTTTGCCGTCCTAAAAAGGAAATACAAATATAAATGCTGAATGTTCTGTCATAGATCCTGCTAGTAAGTAAGTGCGTGAGCCAGACACTAGAGCGGCAAGACCACAAGAAGAAGCAATACAATCCTGCCATGTCCCTATTGCAAATTCACCCCTCGCCAAGTGTAGTATTATCTTTAGTCAGTCAGGCTGCGTGACAATCTGGATCAAGCTACTTGTTGGGGGCGGGATGCTCCTGTAGTCGTTGAACCATCGGCTCACGTCATAGAGATTTGAACCCGTCCATGCATATGCTCCAAATCTCGTTCATCCACAAAATCAATTTCTCAGGAGTAATGGCAACATACGTACATGAAGATTGTATTTTTTGATAGATGACAACGTGTATTTCAGGAGATTCACAGTAAAGACAGGCAGATATCACTCGAAATATCAACGGAAACATACAACAGTGCAGTCCCCACGAGGAGAAACGGAAAGTAAACAGAAGGAAAATCACAAGCAGCCCACGAATGAGCTGTACCTATCGCCTCTCTCCAGAGACCGACACGGCTTCCATTGCCCACGGGCACGAAAGCAACCCTTGACCGCCGCTGTCAAAGGGTTGGTGCAATCTCCATGGAGAATGCACCTGCAACTGCCAAAGTTGCTGAATGGCTCAGTGAGGCTACTGAATAACAAAGTATACGAACACACTTTTCAATCAGTAGCCCGTCAAACAAAGATTGTCGTGCTACTCCGCCGACGAAAAAAGAGAAGCATGTCTCGACATTGTCGTACAAAAATGTTCCCAGTAGCGGAGTTGGTGAAGACGACATGTTTTTAGAGGTAGAACATCGTTTCCGCAAGGCTCGGGTGAACGTCCCTATGCCAAGACGTGTTGGTGAACGAGCCTGCGCCTTGGCCTTTAAGAACGGCGTGGAGATAGCACCTTCCGCGCTCGCACAAGAGATCTGCGTAGTATGCCGGCGGGCAGATGCTGACTGCGCGAGTGGCCCGGGCAAACGTGTAGCACAGATTGTGCGTCAAGTTCTGCAGTTGATCCGCGCCGAACTTATTGTCATCTTTAATGACAACATAGTGAGCGGGCTTCGACGTGCCCTGGAGTCCTTGGTGGGCGAGGAGGAAGAAGTCGAACAGCTTCTCGCCAGTGACACCTCGATCGACGACAGTCCCGGGCTTGGGATTGCCTGTGCGGCCATCCGAGTCCTCGTTTTTCGTTGGATAGAATCGAGTATGGTGGCGCTTGCCAACAACGACGATGGAGATTTTGGGATGCTTGTCCGATTTGCCGTATATCTTGTTAAAAGCTCGAACAAAGGCCGGATACTCGGATTCCATCACTATCCGGTATTGGCCCTCCGAGACACCGTCTCGATAGACGATAGCCTTGTTGGGCAGTTTTCCACCGTTCTTCTTCTGCCACAGCTTTAGGCGCTCGATGATCATCTCTTCCAAATCCGTCACCATTTCCTTTTTGCCCTCCTGGGTCCTGATGCTCGCCGGGTACTGCCCAAAGTGTTCATCGATAGAGGCAACCACGCCAGCAATACTAGGAGCCTTCTCGCTGCTACCCGGGGAGGGATGTGTAACATCTATACCAAAGACAATAGTAGAAGCGTCTAGCGGTGCCATGCTATCAAGCTTGATGGAGTGGTTGACACCGCCAAGTTTCTTGTTAAACTTCAGGGCAACGTTCGAGAAGTACTGAATTTGCCCCTTCTCCTTGGACAATTTCTTGCCAATGCTGCAGATAGTGGGGATGCCGAATTGAACATCGCATACGAACTTGATACAATCGTACAACATGGCGTTGTCTCCAGGGAGGATTACGAACAGGAATGTTGGCTTAATCTTGAAGCCCTTCTTCAGCGTCTCTTTCAGCATACTCTCCACTCTTGGAAGGCTGTCCACGTTCCTAAGATCACTCTCGCTGACGTTCATGAAGGCTGGTTGCTGGACGGGGCCGGGGCGCATGCCATATGAGTCCAATGTTCTCCTGAAGAGTTCAAGAAGTCCCATTGCACCTTGTTGACCGCCATTGATGGTGTCGTATCGACTGTTGATGATCAGGCAGTTCCATGCATTGAGGGGTTTAGCGATCTTGAACGGCTGCGCACCAAGTTCTTTGGGATTCAGATTCCATGCTCCATTGTTGGGTGTACACGGCTTAGTACGGTACTGCAGTGTTGGCGCTGGAAGAATACGTCCGGGAACCGTGAGAAGGTTAGGGTCTACATGGATGCGGAACTTCGTGAGGTTGGCATTGAGAGTCGGAGCAATCTTGGTGACCTTGAGACTATCCTGCATGATTGATTGCGCATTGTCGAACGGGCTACGCGCAGCAAACTCGATCATGGCACGGGTCTGGTCCGGAAGAAGAAGGCGTTTGGCCAATTGTCCTGGCAAAACGGAGCACAGTTCCGCGGGAATCCAAATGGGCCTGCTGTTAGGTTTTGCTATGTTGACCAGTGGGGCCCTCGGCGTGGTGAGCACCACTTGATAGTTTTCTCGCAGATATTCCGTGATACTGACTTTCTTCGTCTTGCCCTGTGGATTGGTCCAGTCAAACCTCTCTGTGTCTGCATCCTTATTCATGTTCAGCCCGGAGATGGTGTGTACACTACGTCTGGTAAGTAGAGCGCCATTTGGAGCTTTCTTGACTTTTCCGTTGGCATCTTTCTGGGTTAAGTAATTGGTCTCAATGCGCAGACCGGTGACGAAACCATTAATGTTGAGACCCTGTTCATTGCGAAGCTCTCGCAACAATTCAAGGAGGTTACCGGCCTTGTAGAACGCCGCAGTTGCAACGTTGACGTTGAGGAGAATCCTATTTACGCTTGTGCGGACACTGGAGTAGTAACCGCGGTGAGCAAGCAGTCCAACAGTAAGATTCCTCACCGCCGCCTGGGGGTGACTGCCGAATGGATAGAACTTGTTCTGACCAACAGAAGTGATGCCAGGATCAGTGGAAGGTCCATTGGACATGACAATGTTCAAAGCCTGAATTGTCTCAAGCTTCAAGGAGTAGTGAACGCCCGCCTGACTAAGGTCCTTGGTCAGTTCAGAGAGTGATACTGTTCCAATTTCCTGAACAAGCAGCCGGAAGGTTCTTTTCCTTCTGGTTTCAGTTCGTTTTGGATCCTCGCCTTCAACAGCTGGCGGGAGTGGCTGCTCATCCTCGTGGTAATTTTCGATCGTAAATGCCTCCCTGTTCTGAGATCCGAGATTCACCTTTGCCGGTGTAACGATCATCTGAGCCCAATCACTAGCAGTGATCACCTTGGCGAAGGTTGGTGTTGTTAATAGAAGCTGCATGAGCCTGTATTTTGTGGGTTTGGGGATCTTTTGCTCATCCGGGTAAGCTTCGTTCGGTTCGAACGTCACGCTATAACGGTATAAAGAGGTTTCTTTGTCCATGCCCTTCAGTGGGAAGTAGTTGGTCCAGAGCACAATCGGTTTGCCATTTTTTCCGTATCCTGGTCGCTGTGGCAGGACGATGTCCGTTGACACGTGGCCCATGGCAGTGGACAAGTCTTTGACTAATTCGGTCTCGATCTTCGTCGTCGTGGCATCGGGTTGGGGGAAAACTCCATGACTGTGGAACAGCAATTAGTGTCAAGAGCCCTGAACTGTAGGAGTGTGTGGCTCACCCAAAGAACTGAGCTGGTGCTCCACCTCGCCCGCCTCGGAAACCGCCGCCGCCGCCACGATCCCCACCACGAAATCCGCCCCCTCCTCCTCGGTCACCTCGAAATCCACCACCTCCTCGATCTCCTCGAAATCCACCTCCACGATCACTACCACCTCTTGCTCCCCCTCCCCGGTCACCCCTAAAGCCGCCGCGGTCTCCACGACCTCCACCGTCACCTCGTCCTCGTCCTCTGAACTCTCCACGACCTCCACGACCTCGGTCGGCCATGACGTATTGTGTCGATGTGAGACGAGATGTTTTGGAAAAGATCTGAAGCAAGGTCAGCCAATCGTTTTGCTGTATCCAAGATGAGCTCTTAGGCAGCCACGTCAGATGCAGAAAGAGAGAAAAAGAATGGTTGTAAGACGCGAGTGAAGTACACAAGATCACCGGTGCTTTGGAGGCGGTGAGTCCAAATATAAGAGAGAGGGAGGGGGGTGACAATGCCATCGGTGTACAAAATAACAAGTAGACCGCCGTTTGGACTCCCGCGAAATTCAGTGCAATCAGTGTATATTGTGGCTTGAGCAAAGAAAATAAAAATAAAACTTACTAAAGAAAACTGCCTCGCTGGACCTGACCAAACCTGAGAGCAAGACTCACGCAATCCAGCTCTCCAAACTCGGCTCAATCTCAATCCCTGGGACACTCAAGACGCCCACTCAGTGCCGTGAGTCGTCGGATACCCGTCGGATACGGTACCAGAGGTAGAACGAGATAAAAATACTAGCCTCAATATCCAAAGCCAGATACCAAGACGTCGAGCCGAAGTGAAGTGAGATGGATGAGAGGAAACTCGGGCAAAGCTTACAGTAGGCACCAAGCGGCGGAGGTGGGGCGAGTTGGTGCGTGCGCGCTAGACTAAAAATGCGTTCCAGCTTACCCCACTCGGAGAGACGAGCGACGCGACGACGCGATTCGAAGCGTGATATTAATAGAATGAGTAATTAATTAATAAATAAAGGCTCTGCAGAATGTGATGTATATGTGACGTACACAGTAAAAGTCCGTCTTGAGGAGAGACAGTCGAGTTTGATCTCCTGTATTTTATACGAGTTATCACGTTACGTTCAAATCGTGGTCCACAGTCCGGTACTGTAACGTCAAGCCGAACGTCAAACCAAACGTCAAGCTGAACGTCGAACCAAACGTCAAGCTGAACGTCAACCCAAATTTCAAGCTGAACGTCAACGTCGTGTCATAGGTGTCAAAACATTCCACTTTTATCCCACATTCCTAGGTATTCAATATTGTATGTACACCCGACCGGGGAAAACAGGGTGCTCACCCCCCTTGCTTGTAGTGGCACTGAAATGATGGACGATATGAACTTGAACTTACTCCACTCTATAATACATCAAGCCAGCCAACGAAAGCTATCTAAGTCGAATAGAAACTGCCTCTTTCTGAACAGTAGTAACAAGGCTGATGGCTTTCATCACAAATTTCTAAACTTGGCAAGCAAACCGTACAAAGATTCCTGCAGGTATCTTCCACCCGTATTGCGGCGGAAGTATCATCAAGAATAGACATCCCTTCTTCCCTATACCTG
Organism: Pleomassaria siparia CBS 279.74; assembly: GCA_010093715.1. NCBI lineage: Eukaryota > Fungi > Ascomycota > Dothideomycetes > Pleosporales > Pleomassariaceae > Pleomassaria > Pleomassaria siparia. The sequence continues at coordinate 587,683 of MU005776.1, read as the reverse complement.
TGTTGAAAGAGCTCTAGAATATCTTGATTTCCCGTTTTTTCAGTCAATGATAGCAGAGTAAAACCAAAAGCATCCCTCAAACAAGGATCAAGACTACTTCGCGTCAGGAGTAATTCCACCACATCCTTATGCCCGTTTGCTGCAGCCAACCACAGTGGGGTTCTACCAAAGTTGTCCCTGAAGTCTGGGTCGATTCCGTGGTACGATAGCAGTAGCTTTACAATTGACAGATGCCCCCTTTTAGCGGCCCATGAGAGAGGTGGCTGCCCAAAGAGGATGTCTGGCAAGTCTGGTTGAACGTCTGCTCTCGCAAGCAATAGCTCAACAGAGACTGCACGACCATTTGCTGCTGCACGGAGTATGTGTGTTTGCTTGAAGGCGTCTTCAGCGTTGATGTCTGCGCCTTTCTCAAGCAGCAGCTTCACCACCTGGTCGTGGCCTTCAGATAAAGCCGCCTGGAGTGCGTTACCGTAGGATCCATCTTGGGCGTTAACGTCAGCGCCTGTATTAAGCAGCAGCTTTACCACCTGCTCGTGGCCTTCAGCCGAAGCCGCCTGGAGTGCATTGCCGTAATATCCATCCTGGGCGATAACTTCTGCGCCTTTGTCAAGCAGTAGCTTCACTACCTGCTCGTGACCTTCAGATGAAGCTGCATAGAGTGCGTTGCCGTTCTGGGTGTTAACGTCTGCGCCTTTGTCAAGCAGCAGTTTTACTACCTGCTCGTAACCTTTGAATGAAGCTGCATAAAGTGCATTGCTGTAATTGTTTCCATTCCGAGTGTTAACGTCTGCGTTTTTGTCAAGCAGCAGTTTTACTACCCGCTCATGGCCTTCAGATGAAGCCGCCTGGAGTGCATTGTTGTATCTTCCCCCTTGGGCATTAACGTCGGCGCCTCTGTCAAGCAGCCGCTCCACTGCCTTTTCTATCCCAATCAAGCTTGCGTAGTACAGCGGGGGAGGAACTGATCCCATACTCTCCCGAAGGCCGAAGCCCGCCCACGGGCTATCTGGATCATGGATCCGAAGCCAGTTGGTATACACATCGTCTCTTTCCAACAGCAAATCCGTTACAGCCTGATTCAGCACTTCCGTCTGCTCCTCCGTGCCCTGGACATGTTTGTACCAGTAATTTCCGGAGTACACCGCCAGCTTGAAATCCTTGAAATTATATTCAGTCAAAACTTCTCTCTCAAATTGAAGAAGGTAGCCGAGGCAGCCCTTAGCTATGGAGCCATGGCAAATTGACTCTTGCATGCCATAGCGCGCTGCCGAACCTTTCCGGATTCTGTCTGAAAGGAGATACTCTTTGACAGAGTAGTGTGCGAGGGCCACAATAGGTGCTCCTGATTCCAGTTCCCAAGTCACACTGTTGGTGGTAACAGTGACAAGACTTGAAAAGATATCCAGCACATCCATTGGGTCTTCTAGGACGTCTTCTGGGTCAAATTTGGGCTTGTCCTCGACATCGATTGCGACTATTTCAGCAACTTCATCCAATGAGAGCGGCCGAGCCGAGAATGTCAGCCACTGTAGGATTGTGACGGCGTAGTGCGAGTCAGTTTCGCTAATTGCCGAAAGAATACGATCATATGTCTTGTCCAGTGTTGGAGGGAGGGTTGCAAGTGATCTTCGCAGTGTTGCTCGGGTACGACACTCTCCCAATATGTCTAGTTGGCAAACAGCCCATCGAAACCTGTTCTGGTAGTTAGCATAAACTCTTTTCAGAGAGTATCAAAGAGGTGAATCGTACATTCCCCGCGCTCCTTTCATGAGAACGGTCTCGATCTCCTGCCTGAGAGCAACGTCTTTTCTCCACTTGCTTAAGCGCTTGTCGTTTTCTAACCTTTGCTGAACATATATCTGAATGTCCCTATCTACCAACTCGCTTTGGAGGCAGATACAATCCTGCCCGTCTATGAAGGTCTCTAACGAGCTTTCGATGTCTCTTTCCTTGCGGCTGGTTACGAGGACGTGCAAGTGCTTTAGCTGCCATTCAGCCATCGTCTCCAGAACGCCCATTAGCTCCTCACGTTCGGAACACTCATCTAAAGCATCCAGGACCACATAGACGTGCGCAAATTCCTGCATCATCTGCTGCATGACATCCATCAACACGTCCACCGAGGGCTGCTGACTTCCGTTGTCACACTTAAGAAACAGCGTGTTAAGGCTCGTTGGGATCTTGGCAGACTGTTGCAAGAGCTGACGGACCAAGGAGTACAACATCAGCTGTGGGTTCTGTTTTTGCACATCGTTGAAGTCGAAGTAGAAGTACAAAACCACCTTGTCGGGGTCATTATCGCAGTACTGGAGCACATCGTGGAGGATAGTTGAGCTGAGAATGGTCTTGCCACATCCTGGGATACCGTATAACCAGATAAAGTGTACAGCATCCACATCCACATTCGCATCCCACTTGGCATAACTATCGCATCTAAGGAACCAACGTCCAGTTTCGTCTTGGCGCTGTTTAAGCGCTTTTAGATAGTTTGCGGATGGATCTGGCGCAGATAGCCATCGGCGTATCTTGCTAGCTTTTTCATCTGACATATCCATTCCAGCCTCATTAACCTCCTTTCGAAGTCGCTTCATCGCCTTCTGCCGGCGTTCGCCGTACAATAGCGGCATTTGAATGTCAAAAATGCCTAGCAAACAATATGCCCCATCTTCTTCGCGTGTGGTGTTCCGTTTGTCTGCCCATGAGAAGCGTTCGTCCACGCTGAACTCAGACAAAGCACTTCCTTGAAGAGCTTTGATAGGTATCGCTGTAATCTCATGCAGCATTCGTTCAAGCGACCTTTTGTCTCCTAACCTCTTTCCCTCCTCGGAGAAGAACTCAACGAATTCCGGAGCGATAAGTTCCTGAAGTGTCCAGCCTCGGGTAAACCATCTACTCTTCCTCAGAGATAGCTCTTGTCTTCGGGATAACTCGCTATCTTCATCCGCAGAATTGCTGTCTTCATGCGAAGAATTGTATAAAACGTCTGGGAGATAGACGTAGCATTTCTCTGCCTTCTGGTACCAGTAAAACATAGAGTTGATTGCTTCTGAGAGCTCTGTGCTGCTTGATTTGTCGATGCAACAACTGTCAACCCAGAAATACTGGAGATTGTCTTTTGCAGCCTGCTGGCCACAGAAGCGGATCTTGTTATAGCCAATTTTGTGTCTGCATGTATCGTTCTTGAGGTCTTGAAATGAAACTTCTTCACTGTCTGGTCCCCAGGTGTGCGAGAGAATTGCGTACTTCGGAATGTTGTCGCCTATGTATTCAACAAGGGTGAGTTGATCCTCATCTTCGAGCTTCAAAAGACGCATGAGTATTGGACGGTAGCTCTAGTAGTAGCTTGTGGTCGTATAAGGTTGTTTTAGTCGAACAACGAAGGGATGTAAGCGTTGAATGGTGGGAGTGGTGAGGAAGAGGAGGAACAAGCCGAGAAAGATGATGGGTAGTGGGTAGTGGGCAGTGGGCAGTGCAACAAGCCGAGAATGGTGATGGACAGTGGGCAGTGCAGGGCGGCTAAGTTTCAACAACCCGGAATAGCAATTTGTCTATTATCTATTCTCTCTACAAAACCATCTTATCTATCACCAGCCTGTCTTTTGTGACCTGTTGTCTTAGTGACTCTTACATCAATTAAATGTCTTGCACGGTTTTTTGCGTTGTTTGGCTTGACAGGGCTGAGATCATGTGACTTGAAGTGTACTAAGCTGGACTGGGCTATAGATCATGTGACCTGCAGCTGATCGATCTAGGCCCTGCTCAGTTGAACTCATTTTGGTCCTCTAAACGGATACCTTTTCGCAAACGGATAGAAAATAGGGGGAAGTGTTAATCAGTTAAACCTCTGTTTACCAACCCTGTAACTCTGGCTAGTAATTCAGTGTGTAAATAGTGTCTTGGTGGTGTGGCGAGGGTATCTACATACCTTAGTAGAAAAGGTGAAACAGAAAACGTAAATTACATGTAATTATTAGTGTCTGGCAGGATGTTAGGTACCCCCCCCCCCTAGCAAGGCGTCTTAGAATTAATTTATTAGCGTTATAACCTATTACCTAAATTAGTAGTATAGAATATATAACGCGTAAATCTAACCTTTATATAACTTTAATTTCTAGAGTATTGCGCATATATTACGTATATATTAATTTCTTTTTACTATATATTACTAAGGTTATATTATACTCTCCTCTACTAATTAGAATGCCTGTTACTAGTGTAGGTTAGCGTAAATAGTATACTCTAACGCTGTTTAAGGTTAGAGTTAACCTATCTTAATCCTCTTACATCAGGAATTTTTTTAAAGGTGCTAATGCTAGCATTAGCGCCCTAGGTACTATTGTCTCCTGCGTGCTACCCGTTGTTGCCCTTGGGCTACGTTGTCGCCCTGGTCGCCCGGGTTCCTAGGTGGTTTCAAAATTAGCCTGCTATTGGCGCTAATAGCGCCAATGGCGGCACGGGCACCTCTAGGGCACTAAATGCTACCTTAAATAACTTTTTGTTGGCTATTAATTATCTAGATATTATTACAGATTTAGAACGAGAAAATTCAGGGCTTT
>MU005776.1:555847-582907 GCA_010093715.1 Pleomassaria siparia CBS 279.74 | reverse complement strand
GCATATAAAATTACTATAAAATACTAAAGACTAGAAATATTAATATCTAATTAAAAAAGTCTTATTTTTATTAAGCTTTTAGCTTATTTTACACGTAATCTTTATTTATTTAAAAGAAAATCTCTAATAATTAAATAGGCTATAACGTTCTAGCGTGCTATAAATAGTACTAAAAATAGAAAAAAAAATAGTCTTTATTTTTAAAATAAATAACTTTTATAAAGTTACTATTTTTAGTATACTATATATAGAAATGTTTCGTTTATAAACATATTTATAAACAAGTTTTAAAACAAAACGCTTCTATTTTAAGTACTTCTATAAATAGTAAAAATATTTTTTTATATTCTTATTCTTTATATTATTTCTACACGCGTCTGAAATTCTTAGCTATTTCTACCTATTAGAAAAAGAGTTATTTAAGTTTAAAGTTGTGGCATTTTGTGCCTTTGTGTTATAGGCTGACTTGGAATGTTGCTGCAACGAGTGCTGATGAAAGTATTGTATTCCTTACAGGTCTATCTAGGTGCCTGCAGAGATTTATGTGTGTGCTTGCTTATATATATAGTTAGTCCGTAGTATAACTGCAGTGTAAGCAAGCTGTAAGGCCTTAGTCTCCTCCCTAGTCCTATAATTATCCTGTAACTAAACTATAACTAAGGCTAGGCAAAGCCTAGCCTATTATATACCCTCTACTTTACCTAAAATTTTTATGTACGTATAATGTGTGCTAAGCTTACTATACGCGTATACTGTAGTAGCTGTGCGCGTACGTTATAGCTGTTATATATATATAGAGTAGGGTAATTACAGCTCTGCTAAGCAAGCTACCCCTTCCTATACTATATAAACCCTAGGTCCTTACATAAATCCTTCCCTAAATAAACTACTCTCTACCCGCTCCTACTACTACTACCCCTATTAACTATTCTAGACCCTTTGCGCCCCCCTCTATAATAACTTCTCTTAACAGATTAACCTCTGTTACTGCTGCTAGCAGCCCCCCCCCTCCTCCTAATAATAATCCCTAGAATATGCCTTTAGGCTATAATATTAACGTAAGTAATACCTTAATATTATATTGCAGTTATAATATAGATGCTAACTTATATATTTTAGTAAACCCCCTACTACTGCTGTATTAGCTAGTATAAAGTTATTAGTAATTCTAAAGACTTAGATAAAGAGACTAATAAGCACCTAGTGCGCATATGCTATAAGTGCATTTTAAAGATAATAAAGTTTAGTTTTATAAGCTATATGCCTAGTCCTAGGCTTAGCTGTAATTCCTACTATACTAGGCGCAAGCCCTATGCCTATAATAATAAGTACTTAGCTACCTACCCTAACGCGCGTAAGGCGCTTAAGAAGTTTAAAAAGTACTGTAATAAGAGCTACGCGGCTAGCAACAGCTATATTACTATTAAAGGAACGTATAGTAAAGTCCTAGGTAAGGGTAAGACGTTAGGCACCTATTATAAGTTTAAGCCTAAGTTCTATTACCTACGCTATGCCTTTAATAACCTAATAGAGGCGGCTAACTATAACGCCGTCCCTAGGGTTACGTTCTAGACTTTAACTAAGCGCGCCTAGGCTAACTACAGGGAGGGTAAAAGCCCTCCCTAGGGTAATAGTTAGGCGCTTGCCTTTATACCTTAGACCCTAACTCGCAGGCGTAATAGGGGCGTCTAGGCCTAGATAAACTAGCTAGCTACTAGCACTGCAATAGCCTTCTAGATGCTTACTAAGCGCTTTAACTATATAGAGCAGACCTAGTCTAATAGGTTTACTCTATTAGCTGTAAGTCCCTTTTCTTCCTCTCTTAAGCCTTACTAACTCCTTACAGCAAGCCCTTTAGGGTTAAGGTAACTACTAACGTATTAAGTTAGGACGCTATTATAATTAGACTTACTTACGCTTATAAGACTATTACAGCAGTTACGCTTCTATAAATTATTAACTCTTCTAGGAACCTAATAACCCTAGATATAGGCGTTCCTGCTCTCCTTATAATTCTAATAATAAGTCGCCCCCTTACTATAAGGGAGGCAGCTCTTATTAGGATTAAGACCTATACTTACTTTTTAGGCTAGCACTTTAGTATTATAATATAGCTCCTAGCCTTTTGCGTTATTATCTTTAGGCTAGCACTTTAGTATTGCGATGTAGCTCCTAGCCTTTTACGTTATCTTCTTTAGGCTAGCACTTTAGTATTATAATATAGCTTCTAGCCTTTTGCGTTATCTTCCTTAGGCTAGCACTTTAGTGTCGCGGTGCAGCTCCTAGCTATAGCGTCTGTTTTTTTTAGGCTAACCCTTTAGGGTTATAATAAGGGTCCTAGCCCTCTATTTTATAGGTAGATACCTAGGGCTGCGTCCCTATTATAGTAGTATGTAGGTGTTAGGGGGTTCTTAGCTGACTCGCAATTAAATAGTCTAAAGTAAGATTAAATAGTAACTTAAATTCTCTATATAATAATGCATAATTATAAAAGGAAATTACCTCTAACACCTATCTATACCTATAAAACACGTAATTACACTAACGCTACATTTACTAGCTACGTCCTAAACTATAATTACACCTCGCTAATTACCTAACTACCTATTAACACCTAATTAGGTGTTGTCTTGCTAACACCTCTTTACTATACTATAGTTTGCCTCCCCTTCTTAGAGCTTAGCCCCCTTAAGCTCCTCCCCTCCTTTAACACCTGCTTACTACCTTATTAGCTATAGACTAGGAGCTCTATCTAAATTTTTATGCTAAGGGATCTATAACGTAGTAATTATGCTAAGTAATAATGCGCAGCCCTATCTATATCTTAGTAACCTATAATATATCTTTAGGCTATATCCTCTTGCCTTCCTGTGTCCTTTACCTCTCTTTACCTCTATCTAATTCTCTAACAGCATGCCCCTATACGCCTTACCCTCTAATAACCCTGCGCTACTAAAGAAACAGCCTACTACCTACTAAAAGGGTAATACTCTTTTTAATCTATATAAGTATTCCGTAAGGACTACTAAGGACTATATCCTCTGCTAGCTTTATAATAATGCTAATTAGCCTCTAAATACTTAATTTATATACAACCTTTAGGCCCTTCTTTAGGAATTACGCTAAGCTAGAGTTAGCCTCTTAGCTTACCTCCTTCCTCTAGCAATTAATCCAGACGATAACAAAGACCTAATAGCTCCTTAAGGTGCTTTTAATCTATCCCTAGGGGCAACAGTGTATTAATTCTTTAGCATAGGTTTACTAGAAGTTCCTAATAAACGCAGATACTATAACACTAATATTAAAGCAGCTGTCTAACAGGTAGCTGCAGGCAATTGCTGCTATTATAGGCCTTTACAGTGTAATTAGTGTGCGGCTAGGAATTAGGCTATCTTACTTAGCTGTTAACAGTCCTATATTAGTAATAAACTTGCTAACTAAGGTACTTATAATACCTGTGCTTTTAATAGTAGAGGGGGGAAATGCTTAATGCGGCGTTAGGTTATAAGTACAGGTCTTTTCTATAGTCTGTCCCTTAGTTACTAACCCCTTCTCTAGCTCTTATTAGCTGCCCCTAAAAGGCTTGCGAGGCTCTTAGCAAGGAGGTTATTAGTAACTCTAATAATAGTTTAACCTCTCTATTAGTCTCCTTAAGGACTTTGCGTTCTACTAGTTAGGTGCTAACCTCTTTTTATGCCCCGTTTGCTCTCCTAGCCAGCCTTACTAGGATTAACGATAAGGAGGAGGACGAGTTTAATAGTTTCTTAGTAAGTAATTTTAACAGGTTTTTAGAGGAGGATACTACTGCTAGCGTAGAGTAGTTAGGTTTTCTTATTATCTTATTCTTAGCTTTATCCTTTAGGCTCCTTACACTCGTTTTAATATTAAGATAGTTAGTGTTAAGTAATATAATCTTACTAACTGCGTATTATAGGTCTAGTGTTATATTATAGGTAATTAGGTGTATAGTTGCCTAAGGAAATTATAACTTACTACTAATAATTACCCGTATTTACTATGTCTTGCTAATACAGCAGTAAGCTCGTAATATTTTCCTAAGGGAAACGCTAGGGCATAAGTAAGAGAGGCTTTTTAGGTACTAGCGCCTACAAATATAAAAGGACGTTAGTATCCTCTTACCCTTCTTCTTTCCTCTACCTTACTACCTCCCTTCTTCTTTAGCTAAATTCCCCTTATTAACTTCTTCCCTAACCTGTACCTCCCTGTAATACTTACTTGCACTTATAACCTCTATTAACTTTAGTACTAGCTCTACTGCCTTAGGTATAGGCAGTAATAAGGGCGGCAGTAGTAGTAGTAAGAAGGATCCCTATAGTAATAGTCCCCTAGGTTATAGTAATATTAACTTAGACCTTTATAGTTACCCTTCTAAGACTATAAAGCAGTTTATCCTTAAGTAGCGTTTATATCTCTCTTTCCTTTTGCGTTTTCCTTTCTGCTAACCTCTAATAGTTTATTAAAACGCTAATAAGCCTCTTAATGCCCTTAGCGTTTGCACCCTGCAGCGCTTTATCTAGACCCTCTAGTGCAACAGTGTCCTATTGCCTACTTACCTACTCCCCCTTACTATTAATCCTAATAATATAGAGCACAGTCTAGCTGCTTAAGGCTAGCTTAATATCTAACCTAGAGTAACTATCCCTAAGTTCTTTAGCATAGGTACTTATAACAAGCCCTTAGCCCGCGGCTTCTATAAGACTAATATAGAGGTAATTATTTAATAGATAGCTGCTAGGAACTTTAAGCATACTAGTTACTCGCGTTACTCTTACTATATATCCCCTAGTTAAGGTTCCCTTATCTTTAGTAGCTGTTAATAGTTATACACCTCTAATAATTGCTTATTAAACTATAGGGCTTGCAATAATTACGCTTATAACAGAAATGCTAACTACTGCTTAATATATTATAAGTATCCTTATCTCTTTTCCTTCTTTTTTATCTTCTAATTATCTAGTATAGGGCGTCTAGATGGCGATCTTTTGCAAGATGCGGCTAATAACTTCTTATCTACCCTAGTATCTACCTCTTATAAGTTAGCACCTATCTTATCTAAGGATAATACCTTAACCCTAGTTTATTATTAGAATACTAGTTTGCAGGTCTCCCTACTAGGCCAGATAATTACTTATTCCCGTACCGCTAGCAATAGTAATAAGGGTAGTTCTAATAAGGCTTTAGTCTATAGCAATAGTTCTAACTATGTTTCTAACTTAGGTACTTTCTAAGGTTTCTCTAATGCAGGTAGTCCCCCTTATAAGTCCTATTATAGTTCTCTTATGCAGACTAAAGGTTCTACTTATAGCAGTTTACCTATGTAAGTTAATAGTCCTTTAGGACATTGCTGTTGTACTAGCACCCTTTCCTAGGTTACTAGTCCGCCTAAGAGCCCCTTGTCCTCCTGCAAGGGAAAGGGCAAGAAGGATAATAAATCTAGCAAGAAATAGGGTAATCTATTAACTAGCAACAGATTAGGGTAACCTTTAGGCGTTTTCCCTAGTAATAGCTTCCTTTAGGTAGTGTTTTGCTTTTCTTAATTAGGCCTTAATGCCCTATAACAGTCCTTTAAGACTATTTACCTTCTACTCCTTTTTTAACTATATTATAGATATCTAGCTGCAGCCTATTTAAAAGACTTTCCTCTTCTTCTTTCCTAGTATATAATCCCTTGTTGTAACGCCCTATCCCTGTTTGCAGCTTACTACTAACACCCCCTCCCCCTTCTTTTCTTTAGCTAACCCCTAGCTAAGACCTACTTATTAGACTTATCTAACAAGTTATTAGTATTATCTCTCTAGATTAGCAACGGCCTGCGCGGTATAATTACTTGTAGTAAAGGTGCTCTCTGTTAATTTAGGCTAACTACTATTACAGGTTCTATTGTTGCTTTATGTTAATATTCTATTAGCCTTAATTCCCTATAATTTAATTCCTAATCTTTAGTTAGATTGCGATGTTATTATCTTTAATTTCTATCTAGGTTGCTACTATACAGCCTAGGGTAGATTATTATAATTAGTGCGTCCTTATTATAAGCTCTTATCTGTCTAAGTAGCTGTTGCCCTTTAATGCTAAGATCCTGTTATATAAATTTCTTTAAGCGATTGCCAGCAATTATGCTCTAAAAGGGCGTCCTATCTATGTCCTCTAAGTAGTAATATAAGTCAGCTAGGCCTTTACGCCTAACTTAGTAAGGTCCTAACTATTAATTATTAAACTTCCTTGCTAACGTTATGTCCTTCTCCCTTACTAAATCCTAAATAAGCACTAGGTTGCCCTTCTAAAAGCCTGCTAAATGCAGGTCCTTTGTTGCATTCTATTCCTTTATCGCCTGCATTCTTAGTTAAATACTCCTTCTAATTGCCTCTAATACATCCTTATTCTAGAACTCTAACTATTAGGCTCTAACCGCAAGCATGTTAGATGTTAACTAGATTTTGTTCTATAGGAGGCTTTACTAAGTTAGCACTAGGAGTTTTATTAGCAGAATTAGATTCTAGCCTAGAACTAGTTACATTAGTAAGTATCTAGTGCTCCTTCTTATGCTTACCTAATTAGCCTATAGGACTATACATAATTTATTAACCTATTATCCTCTAAGTTTTACTAACGCAGCGACTAGTTGTTAGTGTCCTCTCTTAATTAGGCCTTAGGCCTTTAAATTATAGGCTAATGCAACTACTATTATAATGCTAAATACCTTTACAAGTATTTTAACTACCCCTTAGTTCTCTAATCCGCTATTAACTAACAGCTTTAAGAAGGTACCCTACTAATAAATAACTTCTTTGTATATAAATTAAGCTACTACTAACAAGTTAGCTACCTTTAGTGCCCTTGCTTTAGCCTATCCTAATGCGTATTCGCGTGCTATAATAAGATATTTAGCGCCTCCTTAGCCCTTTAGCATGTAGGTAATATTAACTGTCTACTAGTCCTAGAGGGCCTTTGTAAAAGTAGTATAGAGTTACGTTTATGTGCAATAGCCCTGCTTCCTTTAGCAAGTATTATAACTAGCAAGCTATTATTAGGTAGTTTTATAAAGCCCTTCCTACTAATATTAAAGTAAGAGAGCTATAAAGGTTACCTAAATCCCCTAATAGGCAAGCTAAGTGTGCACTTCCTCTACTAGAGCTAACTAAATGTTAGGGTTATTAATAACTCTGCAGGGCGCAATATTCCTTAATGCCTTCTTAAATAGGTATCCGCCTCTTTTAAAGAAGCTTTAAGCTTTCCTCTGAAATTATTGCTTCTCCTTCCTGTTTAACCTAGCTAGATAATTTATTATATAGAGGTACTAAGCAATCTCTTCTAATCCTTCTAAATAGGTGTTATAGAGTATGCGAGGTAATTACACTTGCTCCTCTCCTACGTGTACTACTCCTTACTCCTCCCCTTTCTCTATTATAGCCTTAATAAATAGTTCTAGGTTTTCTTTATCTAGCTTTAGTAGCTGCTATCCTTTAGACTAAGGGTATTGCGACAGAGCATTAGCAACAGTGTTCTTCTTCCCCTTAATATATTAGATCTTAAATTCCTAGAGAAGGATTACAGCTAGCTACTAGTTTATTACTAAGCTAGGGAGGTCTGTTAATAACCTGTTAAGTTAAGAGATAAGTGTCTAGGCATCTGTCTTAATTATAAATTAGGCTCTATAGAGGTAGAGCTAATACTTCTTTAGTGCCTATAGGACTGCCTTATACTTAAGTTTAGTAGAGTACTATCGCAATTATTCCTTAGACTACAGGGTACTCTTAAAATAGATAGGGTGTTGCTAGTTGTCCTCTCCCTCTTGTTTAAGGACTGCCCTAGCACTAATCTTGCTAGCATCTACGCACAGATATACTATACGCCCTAATTTACAGTTAAGGCAGGCTAATACTAGTAGTAAAGTAATTGCCCTTTTAAGATTATTTATAGCCTTCTCTTAGTTTTCTCCCTATTCCTATAGCGCATCCTTGCGTAGCAGTTAGAATAGCAGCACTACCTAGAATGCAAAGCTAGGGATCTACTATTAGTAATATACACAGATGCTAATAAATTGTTAAACCTTCTTTACGCTCCTATAAGGGGGGTATCTTAATATCTTCTCTACCTTCTTACCCTTAGGGTGTTAGCTATTACTATTAACTTTATAGCCAACAATCCTAAGTCGCTCTACTCCCTAAAATAATTTTAGGCCTAAGATTGTCGCTTCTGCTTGTTTAATGTCTGCTAGCACGCGATTAATCTGCTGCTAGTGTTTAAGCACATATTATTAGACGCCTAGCTACGTAAGTTTATTACTATACCTTAATTAGGGCCTGCCTACTACTACATTATTAATAAAGGGCGCTGCGTTAGGGAAGTGTTCCTTAAGGATCTTTATTACTATCCTAATAAAGGCTTATACTAAGTTTATTGCACCTATTAGCAGGGTATATTAATAGACTAAGCCTATTAGCGTTGTAAAGGTAGTTATATCCTAGCTCTTAGTATAGAGGGGCAGCTAGTCGTAGCCTAAGAAGAAGTTAAAGAGGGAATAGATAGCTTAATTAGCAAGTCTCTCTAAGAATTTATTAGCTAATAGTAGCAGGTTTGCGTCCTAGATAGTATAGCTGTTTAGGATCTAGGCATTGTTAATTAATTAGTAGGTTCTAGGTTGTTTCTTTAGCGTTAGAAACTATAGGTTACAATACTGACTGTTAGCAAGTTTAAGAGTGCCTTGCTTAATCCTCTCCTAAATTATCTTAATAGCGACGCGCTCTAATTATTAGGGACATTAAAAGCCTTTCTCCTGCTACGCATTATAGGGTTTAGTACAAATCTTATATAGTAGTTAAACGTTAGGATAGATAGTAGTTATCTTAGAGAAGTCCTAGGCAATTACGGCCTCCTAATTAAACATTAGCTTATAGAGTAATTCTATTTCCTTTAGCTACAGATCTTTACTAATGTGCATGTTCTCTAGTCTTGCTAGCGTTAATTAAGTGCCCCTTAGGAAAGAGACGTGGCGCTGCTTAAAGATATTATTATAGGGTCTAGGAACATAGGGCTTAGTACTGTCCTTTGCTACCTATTGCGTAATCGCACGCTGTTGCTAATCTAGATAGCTAAACTCTATTAGTGCATCCTCTTATAGCTTATCTATAGGCTAGACCTTCTGCGCTACTATCTTATATAAAGTGTTTACTTCTCTGCTCCTAATCTGCTTATTAAAGACGCGTTAGGCTGCTGTACGTTGTTGCATTTCCTCCTGCATCTCTGCAAGGTTACGCTTAAGATTATCTTCTATTTCTAAGTCCTTATAAAGGATTATTAATTTATACTCTAGGTTTGTTTAAACTAAGTATACCTCCCTAGTAGATGCACTTAGTTCCTATTTCCCTAAGGCTTGTTTAGTACTGCATTAATAATTAGTGTAGAATCTATCCTTAGGAATAATACCCTTGCGTTACCCTTTAGCGCCTAGATTTTACATTTGCAGCGTCCTATAGTTAAGAATTCTAGTAATAGTCTTACACTTGCACAGAATAGTATTCTAAAGAGGAGGGCCCGTTAAAGGTTCCTTACTACTTAAAAGTAGGTTGGGATAACAATCTGACTAATTATTACCAGAACTAACTAGCAGGTGCTAATAAAGGGATTAAGCCTACTATCCGCTAATATTATTCCAGTCCTTTAGCTTAGGGGTAGATAATCCTAAGTAATATCCTTAATCTAGAGGTTAAGTGCTTAGGCTAATGCCAGCCTAATTACGTTTAACTGCAAACCTATATTAAGCAGCCTACGGGCTATATAGCTATAGATGCTAACCTAGCAAACAGGGATCTCCCCTTAGATCTTTACTATCTAGTGTTAACGTTCCTAAGCATCCTAACGCGCTGTTATTATCTCTCTATCCGCCTCTTTGTAGCTAATATCCTCTTAGTCTAGGTTATACTGTTAAAAGACACTAAGTTTACTAACATAACCCTAGCTATGCCCCCCTATAGCTTCCTTAATTATGCTTACTTTGCTACTGCCCCCTTAGTTTAACGGGCTTAAATAGTTCCTTGCTAATGCTAGTATTCGCGACGTTGCATTAATAATACTTAACTATAAAAGCAAAGACGCAATAGTAAGGCCTTAGACCTCTTAGGATAACGCTGCGCCTACTAGGGTGTTAACGCTTAATAATTAGAGAAGGTCTACTAGATCTTAATTAGATTAGGTAGCAACTATTCTGCGTATTTTCTAAGGCTTTGCTAGTAGGGTACTTATGCTATGTTGCTCTTATTAAGGTGTAGCTAATTTTACAGGATTATCTAGTTCTATGCTCTAAGGATCTATTGCAGGCGCAGAGGCGCGTTGTAACAGGATGTTACTATTAGCTGTTAAGTCCTCTATACTTAGGGGAGGTACCCCTAGGTACACGTTCTTTATGCGCGCCTTTAGTAGTAGTTTTTGCACCTAGGCGTCCTTAACCTAGCTATTCCTGTTTATTAGAGACTAGCTCCTTATTATGCTTTATGTAGCAGCATATACCGCAGCGCCTTTAGTTAGTTCTTTAGTTACAGATTATAAGAAGCAGATAGCCTCTTAGAAGTCCTTAATTATCTATTGCTAATAGTTAGTTGTAGTGTCCTAATGTTTGGCATTGTGCGTTTCAGCACTTAGCTCTTGCTTACGAAGGCCTAGCGCTACTAGTTTCTTAAACCTATCCGCATAAATAACTTTAGCCCTGTCTCCTATCTAGTTATTAGAGACATTCTAGTAGTCCTTAATGCATTCGCAGAGCTATTAGAGTAACTCCCTAGGCCCCTAGGGTAGTTGTCTAGGAAGCTTCTCTTAAGGCGTAGTCTATCTACTAAAGAAGTATTACTACTATCTATTTTTATCTTGTTAGTTATAAACCTATCTATTTGCTTTTAGGCCTAACATGTGCTTACAGTTCTAAATTATATGCCTAACCTCCCTATAGTATTTGCAGACGTCTCTTTAAACCTCCTAATTCCTTACTACCTCTACATCTGCGTTTAGATTTATTATAGGGGCAAATAATAATTAGAATATCCTATCTACCTGTTCCTAGTGCAAGGTAGGTCTAATAAGGGCGCGCTAGGCATAATACTAATTTGTAGGGTTTTTAAAGCTTTATTTAACGTTAGGTGCAGTCTTCTAATGCGCGAATTCTTGTGCTGTTAAGGTTATGCCTTTTATTAAATTACAGAGTTTTATAATCTAGGGGTTAACATTTGCAATTACATTAGTAACTGCTAATATTCCTGCAGGTAGGTTTATTATTAGCTTAGTTAACTCCTATCCTAGTGCACTAGTAATAAGCAGGTTTTTAAGCAGTCTTATCCCTAATACTTAATTATAGCAGCGTTAAACATAATTAAAGATTAGCTCTAGGTAGAAGGTCGTCGCATTATTAATATCTAGCCTATCTGGCATAGAAAACGCGACTAACTGTTAATTACTTAGGTCTAATCCTTAGTAAAATAGGCTCCCCCCTTTATGCGCTATTACCTTATTCCTTGCAAGGGCTGTCTAAAAGTTAACTACAAACTAGTAATAGTACTCTAAAAGGTTAACTCTAGGTTGTCGCCTAGCTATCTAGGCAACAAAACTATTTAGGTACGCCTAAGTTCCTTTCCTAGCACTATTATCCGCATCCTAAAACCTCTTCTTTAGGATAGTTTTAAAGGCCTCCTACGAGACATAATTGTATAAATATTCTAGGATTATCTAAATAAAGTCTAACTAAGTCTGTTTATAGAAGTACAGCACTCTATCCTTCTAATCCTTAGCCCCCTAGCAGGCTCTAGCGCATATAAAATTATATTAGTCTAGGAACTCTATTATATTTACACCTAAGAAGCGTAGGGCATTACTATTTGTTAGGCTAAGTTTAATAATTGCCCTTTGCTCCTAAAGTCCTCCTGTTGTTAGTAGTACTAGTATTAGCGTAGCGCTAGGCTCTTAGGATACTAGAGGCGGTTTAACTAGCTAAGGGTTAGGGCCTATTTCCTTTTCTTTGCCCTCCCCTAATAGAGCACTATTATCTAAGGCTTCTAACGTATCCTTGTAATCCTTTCTACAACTCTAATTATCCTTTAGCACCTATAGCCTAGATGCTAATAGGCTAGTTAACCTTAAGGGGGTAGCTACATCCTCTACTAGTTTTAGGATTGCTAGTACGTAGTCTTTTAGCGTAGTTAATAGACCTAACATCTTCCTGCAGTATCTAGTTATTCTAGAAATAGTAGGTTAGGTAATAGTCTTTTAATGTTATTAGGATAAAAGATCTAAAAGGTTTCTAGGAAAACACGAATAACGGTGTTAGTAATAGGTTAACAGATCTCTTCTAACTATTCCTGCAGTTATTAATTATTATCTTCCTGTTATCCTAATCTTGCTTTGTTACAGTCCTTCTATCTCCTTTTCTTTAGCTTTTCTCTACCCCTTGTTATTATTTTCTTTTTTAGCCTACTATTTTATCTGCTGATGCAACTCCTTGTTATATTAATTTGTCTTATCTAATACCCTAAGGCCTTCTTAGTGTAGCCCCTTACTACTTAGTAGTTAGCTCTTAGCGCCTTGCTGGTACCCGTTCTTTTACTCGCCTTAAGTAACTTACTTGCCTTAAGTAGATCTCCCTTTCTAATACAACGCCTTATTATCTTCTATTATCTACTAAGTCCTTGTTAGTATCTGCTAAGTTTTACACTAGTTTTAACTATCTATCCTTAGTTAGTTTATTGCATTTACCTTCCTACCTAAGGCCTCCTAATAGCAATCCTGTATAGGGCCTCCCTAATAAGCCCTTATTATAGTCTGTTATTATCGTTCTTCTGTTTGCTATTCTTAAGGTTTCCTCCTTCGTCCTGTTTAATAGACTGTTAATAGCCCTATAGGCTTTGCTAAAAATTGTGGTAGTGTATAGGTGTTAGGGGGTTCTTAGCTAACTCGCAATTAAATAGTCTAAAGTAAGATTAAATAGTAACTTAAATTCTCTATATAATAATGCATGATTATAAAAGGAAATTACCTCTAACACCTATCTATACCTATAAAACACGTGATCGCACTAACGCTATATTTACTAGCTACGTCCTAAACTACAATTGCACCTCGCCGATTACCTAACCACCTATTAACACCCGATTAGGTGTCGTCTTGCCAACACCTCTTTACTACACTACACTATTACGGCTTAGCCGTTAATTTCTTTCCTTTCTACTTCTTATCCTTCTCTTATTAAAAGGTGTCGTGTCCTTATCTCTTTTCTTAAAAATAGCCTATGCCTCTGTGTCCTAAAAGTTCTCTAATAGCTCTTACGTTAGGTTGTCCTAACCCTCCTATTTTACTAGTAGCTACTTCTTTCCTTAGCCTCTTACGTTCTTTATCTAAAGTATCTTTTCTATTTTGTACTTACTAAGGTTAGGATCTAAATTCTCTAGCACCTACTCTAGGCCTAGTTAGGAGTCTAAAAGTACCTAGCTTAGGAGTAGATTATTTACTAACTACTTAACTAGATCTACATGTATAGTCTTATGTAGGTTCCCTAAGAGGTCTAAAGTTACTGTTAGTAGAGTTAGAACAGCCGTTACTATATACTTTCTTTAGATCTAATTAAGCTTCTTGCTAGGGTAATTAGTTTTTACATTTTGCATTAAAAACTATACTATATCCCTAACCTAAAAGCGTTTAGCTAGCCTGCAAGTCTAATTTGCTATTTCCTATTAGTACTGCTAAGTAAATATAATTACTACCTAGGCTAGTTCTGTGCTAGTCTTAAGGTGTTCTAGGAATTATACTGCACCTCTCTTTAGCGTAGTAGAGTCTACCTCTAGGATTACTACCTTCTGCAGCAAATCTAGATTATACCTATTAAAAAGCAGGTTTAGGCTTACCCCTGTTACTATTAAATCTTAATTATTTAATGCTAACTACGTCGCAGGCAAGCACTATAGCTAGTCTATCTACTTAAAGTTTACTATTAGTTATAGGACTGCCTGCACCTCCTAGTTTATCCTTTCTATCCTGCTATCTGTCTAGGGATAATACGCCGTTAATAAGAGCTAGTTAATACCTACTAGTTTACACAACGTAGTCTAGAACTTCCCTAACTAGTCTAAGCCCTAATCTATAATAATAGATATTAGAAATCCCTAGAAACGCTACTATGTATCCTAGAAAACCTTAGCTACATACTCTGCAGCTATTATTATTAGCGCTTTAAGTTAGATATATTTTAACAGTCTATCTGTTATTACTAGCATGTAACGTAGGGAGGTCTCGTCCTAGGCTAGGAGTTCTGTTATAAAGTCTATAGATATCTGCAACTAGTACCTTACTATAATTAGTATTAGCTATAGGAGACCCTACCTAGAATAATAACTTACGCGCGTCCTAACGCAGTTATAGTTTTAGATAAAACGCGCTACGTCCTAGGATATTCTATCCTAGTAATAGTCTTACTATAATATTATAAACGTTGCGTTCTTCCTTAGGTATCCTGCTAGGCCTAACTTATACGCTCTCTATATTACTATTATAGTTAGTAGCTCCTAGGACAGTAGCTATATTACTCTACGCTATAATAGTATACTATGCGCACTAATTATATAATCTATAATCTAAAGTTGCGTATTAGCCTTAGCTAGGAAACGCCTATTACCTCTTTATACTGTAGTAAGCCTTGCGCTATAACTTAAGTCCTCTATTATAGCTGCGTCCTAGAGTCCTTGCATATAGGGGTCTATAAAAATACAGTCCCCTAGTAGTAACTCTGTAACCTCTAACGTCCTAGTACTATTTATAGCTAAGATAGTAACTAGAGTTATAACGCGTGTCCTAAGGGCCTGTTCTAGAGACTTGTCTTATTCTCTATAACTTAGGGTATTAGGACAAGCTAATAACTTTCCTAGATAGAATTTTAGCTTAAAACTAAATGCTAATAACGTCTTAGCCTAGCGTGTCTAGCGTTTGCTTAAGATACGCAGCCTAGTAAAGTACTCTAAGTTCTTATAGTCTGTTAGCATAGTAAATAGTTCTTCTATACTCCTTAACTCTATCTTTTACGCCTTAAGGCATTAAACTACTGCTAACAGCTCCTTATTATATATCGTGTAGTTCTTCTCCGCTAGCGTTAAGGCTGCTAAGTAGTACGCTATTAGGTAGAGAATGCCGTCTATCTTCTATAATAAGCACCCTCCTAAAGCTACCTCTAAGCAGTCCGTCTTTATAAGTGTCCTCTAAGCTAGGTCCTATTATACTAGGATTAGCCCTATTATAAAAGCATTCTTTAATACCTAGAAGGCTAAGTGCTTTTTAGGTCTCTAACTAAACAGGACGTCTTTACTAGTAAGTTAGTTTAGTAGCGCGGCTACGTTAGAGAAACTAGGAATAAAGTTATAATAGAAGTTAGCAAACCCTAGGAAACTACGCACCCCTTAAACTAACGTTAGTAGCTCCTAATCTCTTACTACGCGGAGCTTTTCTAGGTCTAGGCAAATAGCTTTCCCCGCCTATACAACGTACCCTAGGTATTTTACCTCTTTTATAGCAAACTTACACTTTTCTAAGTTAAGGTTTAGCTTAGCTTCTCTTAACAGCTCTAGTACCTACTAGACCTTTGCTATGTAATCTTCCTAGGTCCTAGTTAAGTATATTAAGACGTTATCTAGGTATGCTGTTGCCTACGCCCTAAGTATCTCTTTTAACGCGCTATTAATGTATTGCTAGAACGTTAAAGGCGCACTAGTAAGGCTAAACAGGCAGACTAACTACTTATATAATCTAAATTAAGTCTAGAATACTATTAAATATTTATCCCCTATTACTATGCAAAGCTTATAGAAGGCAGCTCTTACGTCTACCTTTAAGAACTAAGTAGCCCTAGACAGCGTGCGTAGTGTCTCCTTAATAAGAGGGAGGGGGTATCTGTCTAGGTCCGTAACCTTGTTTAACTCCCTGTAGTTAACGCAGAGACGCTACCCCCTAAATGCCTTTTTAATTAGTAGTACAGGCGCCCTAGCTAAGGATAAACTTGCCTAGATCTAGCCCTTGTCTAGCAGCTCCGTTAGTTACTTCTAAAGTTCTAGTAACTAGTCTTGCAATATAGGGTACAACAGTCCCTATAGCAGTTCTAGTATACAGCTGTCCTTATCCTTCTTTAGCTGCATATAGTAATCTATACGTCCTTAGTGCAGGGGTAGGCCTGTAGCTTTATTCTTATTAAACAGGTCTGTAAAGTCTTATAATTCTAGTAGCAGTATACGCGTCTTAGCCTTACAGTAAGTCCCTTCTAAGCCCTAAGACGCCTGCAAGATGTTAATTACTAGCGTTAATTCCTGTACTATAGTAGGGAAAATTATTCCCTCTATCCCCTTTTCTCTTTTTTCTTATTCTAATATCTCCTCTACTTTTATAGCTTAAATTACGCCTATATCTAAGACGTCCCTCTGTTATTAGACCTCCTTTATAATTATGTTGCCTGCCCTATAAATAGTTAATTTGCCTTAGGCTACGTCTAATATAACCCCTTCTCTTTATATCTAAGGTTTCCCTAGAATAACGCTATAGGTAAGCCTTAGTACTACATATGCTACTATTTACGTAGCCTACCTGTTAATATCGCAGTTAACAGCTACTAACCTTATAATCTAAGTATTACCTAGGGAGTCTGCTGCCTGCTATAATGTGCGTAGAGGAATATTAATAAAAAATAACCCTAGTTATTCCGTAACCTCTTTGTTTATTACACTAAAACACTAGTACCCTAAGTTAACTAACGCCTTAACGTGCTCTAAGTTATTTATAAATAAGGGAATAAGAAATAGTAGTTTATCTATTTGCTAGCTAATCTCTTTTACGCTACTTACTTAGACCTTGCATTATAGCTAACTCCCTATTACTATATTTCCTTCCTGCCTCTAGTTATAACTTTAACTAGGGGCATCTAGTTTCCTTAATCTTCCTATAATAGTTCTATATCTGCTAACCTAATTATAACAGTCTCCTTATAAACTGCGTTTATATATTCTTACGCATAGTGTCCCTCCCGTCTATAATAGAGGCATACGCCCGCTGCTTATTACTATTAGTATACTGCTAGTAAAATCTAATTTAACTTATTAGGTCCTTTTTAAGACGTAGAAGTACCTACTGCGCCTATAATAGTTATTTATACGTCCCTATTACAGTTGCGCTTTAGACCTAGTATCTAAGGCTAAGGGTAGTGCGTTCTATTTTGTTATTCTATTATATTTATCTCTAGGTCTACTAATATAGAATAGTACGCGTACACTACGGCCTTATAGTCCGTACGTATAACTCCCTAATACATGCTAACCTTATAAAGCTTCTTATTTAACGCGCGTTAGAGTTTGCCTAGTTTCTGCTCTAGGTCCTATTTAAGGCTACTGCTTTATGCTAAGAGTTGCTTAAACTAGATAAAGAAGGCTGTAAATGCCTCTTTCTTTCCTTATTATAACACTTTAAGCTTAGCTTAAGCTTGCTCCCTGCTATAATTATTACTGTAGCAGAAGGCTAGGTAGTCTAGGAAGGCTATAGGATCCTACTAGCTATCCCTTCCCCTATTTTTAAAGTATGTTAACACTTCTAACTGCACGTTCGCGGCTAGGTTTATCTATACTAGCAGGAACTTAGCCTAATTATCCCTTATATACTTACTATCTAGCTAAAGCTTAACCTAAATAGTAGTCTGCTACGCCTTATAATACAGTCTATTACTGCTAAATAGGGGGCCTAATACTATAGGTTTCTGCTTAGTGTGTCTTTATATTACGTTATGTTAGGCTCCTTATAATATAGGTATCTGCGTTAAAGGGTAACCCTGCTAGGTACCTATTAGGCTTAGCCCTAGATTCTATTACTAGGAGGAGTTCCCTTACTAGGAGCTTAATAGTGTTGCTTAACTCTTAGCTAGGATTACTACCTTACGTATAAGGTCCTTGTTCTAGAAACGTAGTATTTAAAATATTCCTATAAGTTCTATAATAGACAGATCCTCCCCTAAGTCCTCTTATAGGGGGCTGTTAATATTCTAATCTATATTAGGGGCTGTCTCTTCTTAGTTTTAGATTATCTATTAGGTTAGAAGAAGGAATATAAATATTATAGGCTAACTTAGAATGTTGCTATAATAAGTGCTAATAAAAGTATTATATTCCTTATAGGTCTATCTAGGTGCCTATAGAGATTTATGTATGTGCTTACTTATATATATAGTTAGTCTATAGTGTAACTGCAGTGTAAGCAAGCTATAAGGCCTTAGTCTCCTCCTTAGTCCCGTAATTATCCTGTGACTAAACTATAACTAAGGCTGGGCGAAGCCTAGCCTATTACACTTTGCTACTAGAGGCACGGGAGGTCTGCCTATAGCGATAATAGCTGCCGAGTGCTGCCTAGAGGGTGCCTATAGCTGCTAAGTGCTGCCTAGAGGGTGCCTATGCCGCTATAGGCAGGACAGAGGCACGACCTGCCTTGCCTTTACTACGTAGGGCGCTCTAGGTAGTAAAGGCAAGGATAGGTCTAACCTGTGTCAGAATTATATCAGCCCCTGGCACCTCTAATACCTCTGCTACCTTAGGCACGCTGTAGGCACGCTGTGGGCAGACCTTAGGCACGGAGGTCGCGAAACTTCTCCTAATGTAGCGTACATTAAAGAAGCGTAAAAACAGGAAGGGTAAGGCCCTTAACCCTATTACTACTAATAATTATACGCGCAACGCCTTTAAGGCTACTTAGTATACTACTAACGCCTTTAAGGCTACTTAGCGTGCTACTAACGCCTTTAAGGCTACTTAGTAGCGTGCTACTAACGCCCTAGCAGCGTCTCTATTTATACTAGAGGGAGGAGATAATAAGGATAACGTTAGGGTTATTAACGCAGAGGACCTAAATCTAGAGGCTAATAATATAAGTAAGGAGGCTAATAATATAAGTAAGGAGCCTATAGGGCTTATAGGCGCGTTAGGTAAGGCTAATAATATAGGTAAGCCTATAGGGCTCGCAGGCGCGTTAGGTAAGGCTAATAATATAGGTAAGGAGCCTATAGAGCTTACAGGCGCGTTAAATAAGGCTAATAATATAGGTAAGGAGCCTATAGGGCTCGCAGGCGCGTTAAATAAGGCTAATAATATAGGTAAGGAGCTTCTAGGGCTTACAGGCGCGTTAAATAAGGTTATTAATAAGGAGGATAAGGAGGATAAGGAGAAGGAGGAGGAGGAGGAGGATATACATAATTCTAGTGCTAAGGAGTTAGCTAAACGTTTAAAAATAAAGAGATTAAGAATATTATTACTATTACTGCTGCCTCTACGTAAGGACCTAATTATTAATATTTAGTAGCGCGCAGGTTAGGGTAATATTAAGAAAAGTCCTATCTGCAACGCGTTTAAGATAGACTTATAGTATCTAATTACCCTTATACTTAAATTACTAGAACTCTAGGAGTAGGTAGATAAGGTAATTAATAATTAACGCCCCTAGCGTGTTATTTTAAATATCCTTACTGCGACTATATATAAGACAAAGTGTAATAGGCTAGGCTTCGCCTAGCCTTAGTTATAGTTTAGTCACGGGATAATTACGGGACTATAGAGGAGACTAAGGCCTTATAGCTTACTTATACTATAGTTACACTATAGACTAACTATATATATAAGTAAGCATATATATAAATCTCTATAGGCTCCTAGATAAACCTATAAAGAATATAATACTTTTATTAGCACTTATTATAGCAGTATTCTAAGTTAGCCTATAATATTTATATTCCTTCTTCTAACCTAATAGATAATCTAAAACTAAAAAGAGACAGCCCCTAATATAGATTAGAATATTAACAGCCCCCTATAAGGGGACTTAGGGGAGGATCTATCTATTATAAAACTTATAGGAATGTTTTAGATACTACGTTTCTAGAACAAGGACCTTATACGTAAGGTAGTAATCCTAGCTAAGAGTTAAGTAACACTATTAAGCTCCTAGTAGAGGAACTCCTCCTAGTAATAGGATCTAGGGCTAAGCCTAATAGGTGCCTAGTAGGGTTACCCCTTAACGCAGATACCTATATTATAAGGAGCCTAATATAACGTAATATAAAGACATACTAAGTAGAAACCTATAGCATTAGGCCCCCTATTTAGCAGTAATAAACTATATTATAAGGCTTAGCAGACTACTATTTAGGTTAAGCTTTAGCTAGATAGTAAGTATATTAGGGATAATTAGGCTAAGTTCCTGCTAGTATAGATAAACCTAGCCGCAAACGTGCAGTTAGAAGTAGTAACATACTTTAAGAATAAGAGAAGGGACAGCTAGTAGGATCCTATAGCCTTCCTAGACTACCTAGCCTTCTACTATAGTAATAATTACAGTAGGGAGTAAGCTTAAGCTAAGCTTAAAGTATTATAATAAGGAAAGAAAAAGGTATTTACAGCCTTCTTTGTCTAGTTTAAGCAACTCTTAGTATAAAGTAGTAGCCTTAAATAGGACCTAGAGCAGAAACTAGGTAAACTCTAACGCGCGTTAAATAAGAAGCTTTATAAGGTTAGTATATATTAGGGAGTTATACGTACAGACTATAAGGCCGCAGTATACGCGTACTATTCTATATTAGTAGACCTAGAGATAAATGCAATAGAATAATAAAATAGGACGTACTACTCTTAGCCTTAGATACTAGGTCTAAAGCGCGACTGTAATAGGGACGTATAAATAACTATTATAGGCGCAGTAGGTACTTCTACGTCTTAAAAAGGACCTAATAAGTTAAATTAGATTCTACTAGTAGTATACTAATAGTAATAAGCAGTAGGCGTATGCCTCTATTATAGATAGGAGGGATACTATGCGTAAGAGTGTATAAACGTAGTTTATAAGAAGACTATTATAATTAGGTTAGCAGATACAGAGCTATTATAGGAGGATTAGGGAAACTAGATGCCCCTAGTTAAAGTTATAACTAGAGGCGAGAAGGAAGTATAGTAATAGGGAGTTAGCTATAATGTGAGATTTAAGTAAGTAGCGTAAAAGAGATTAGCTAGTAAATAGATAAACTACTATTCCTTATTCCCTTATTTATAAATAACTTAGAGCACGTTAAGGCGTTAGTTAACTTAGGGTACTAGTATTTTAGTGCAATAAATAAAGAGGTTGCAGAATAACTAGGGTTATTTTTTATTAATATTCCTCTGCGCATATTGCGGCAGGTAGTAGACTCCCTAGGTAATACTTAGATTATAAGGTTAGTAGCTATTAACTGCGATATTAATAGGTAGGCTACGTAAATAGTAGTATATATAGTACTAGGGCTTACCTATAGCATTATCCTAGGGAAACTTTAAATGCAAAGAGAAGGGGTTGTATTAGACGTAGCCTAGGGCAAATTAACTATTTATAGGGCAGGTAATATAATTATAAAGGAGGTTTAATAATAGAAGGACGTCCTAGATATAGGCGTAATTTAGGCTATAGAAGTAGAAGAGATGTTAGAACAAGAGAAAAGAGAGAAGGGGATAAGAGGAATAATTTTCCCTACTATAGTATAGGAATTAACGCTAGTAATTAACATCTTACAGGCGTCTTAGAGCTTAGGAGGGACTTACTGTAAGGCTAAGACGCGTATACTGCTACTAGAATTATAAGACTTTATAGACCTATTTAATAAGAATAAAGCTATAAGTCTGCCTTTATACTAAGGACGTATAGATTACTATGTGCAGCTAAAGAAGGATAAGGATAGTTATATACTAGAACTGCTGTAGGGACTGTTATACCCTATATTATAAGATTAGTTACTAGAACTTTAGAAGTAACTAACAGAGCTGCTAGATAAGGGCTAGATCTAGGCAAGTTTATCCTTAGCTAAGGCGCCTGTGCTACTAATTAAAAAGGCATCTAGGGGGTAGCGTCTCTGCGTTAACTATAGGGAGTTAAACAAGGTTACAGACCTAGATAGATACCTCCTCCCTCTTATTAAGAAGACACTACTGTAAGGGGCTGAGCTTAAGGAGCTTAAGGTCTAAAAAGAATACTTAAGATTTAATAAAGAGCGGAGTAACGCTCTAAGCTACGGAATATATATATACATGCTAAGTAAGCTTCTACCTAAGTCTAGATAATTATATCTCTGTCCTAAGCTCCTAAGGGTCTATAATCTATCTAATATGTAAATCTAAGTTATGCTTCTAAGGGCAGAGTCTAAGGGCTACTATAGCCTTGCCTATTACATTGCCCCTCCTCCTTACCTAGCTTCTAAGTCTCTAAGACCCCCCTAGTATAGGGTCCTCTAGGCAAACTCTCCTCTAGAGAAGTTTAATAAAGTCCGTTCCTCTAAGCCTTAATGCAACATCCTTCTTAGATACTCTATCTATAGCCTTATTCTTATATATATAGAATTATTTTACTTAGAGCAGGTTTCTAGTTATTCTAAACCTTTTATGCAACTTCTAAACTTACTAACAGCCGTAAATTATTATGCGGCCTTAGTAATCTATCCCTATGTTAAACAGCAGTTAGGAGTCTCTAAGAATAGTCCTCTTAGCTCTCTGCCTTAGAACTGCATTTCTTTAACTAAGAGAGTCTTTTCTAGGTATTTCTGTCTGTCTAAGTTATTACTCTAGCGCGGCTTTTCTTAACAACCTTATATAACTATCCTAACTTCTCTTAGCTTCTAATTTAATACTAGTAATTCTATTCTTACTTAATAAGGCTTAAACCTCTAACTTCTAACTTATAAATAATTACCTTAGGTAACGTAACTAAATAATATGTAGTATGTAGAGTTAATTCCTTTATTATAAGCCTCTCTTACTTATCCTTAGCTAGAGTTGCGTAATTTTGCTAGCGCTAATAGTTTGTTTATATCTTGCACTTCTTGCACTTTTTCTCTTCTTCCTTCTTAACCTTAACTTTCTCCTGCTTCTACTACTTAGTTGTTAACCTTTTTGCCTTCTCTTCTGCTTCTTGCTTACTTAACTCGTTTGTCTACTAACTATCTACCTTCTTACTATTCTTTGTTCCTAATCTAATTCTTTGTTCCCCTAACTTTACTATCTCTAAAGTTGTCTAACTTGCTTATAATAGCTTAAGCTCCTAGTTTTAGTTACTCTTCCTTATCTAAGGGAAAGGCCCCTATAATAACCCCTTACTCTACTTAATCCTACGCAGCTAAGCATGCTATGTAGTCCTCCCCTTAGACTCTAGTTTGCGTAGTAAAAGCTACTCTAAAGTCTACTAAGAAGAAGAAGAAGTCTAGTCTTTTTAGGACCCTTAAGAAGTATAACGCTCCGTTCCCAGCTAAGCCTATCTACTCTTCCCTAATAAAGCCTCTTACTCTTACCCCTAGCTACAAGTCTAAGTCTGCCTAGTTACTTACTACCCCCTTGCCCTCTTAGGCTTCTCTATCTGTTGTGCCTTAGAGCAACACTACTAGTAAAGACTGTAGCTATAGAGCTTCTAATAATAAGTCTAATAACAGCCTTAATACTGTTACTATTATAAGTAATTCTAAGGTAACTTCTACTAAGGTTCTTTACTAATATGTTTAGGGTTGTGTCTGTTCCGCCTACGCTGCTCGTTCTGGCTCTGCTGCTAGCCGCCCCCTCCCCTCCTAGCAGTCCGTCTAGCAGACCTGCTAATTAACTATTAATAATAAGAGCTATGCGGATAAGGTAATAAAGACGCTCTGCGCAGCCTATGCCCTCTAGATATTACTTAAGGGTGTTAGCTACTATGTGCTCTAGGAAGCCTCTAAGGTTTAGGCTATTACTTGCGTCTACTATACTGCTTAGTGTGTCTAGTGCGTTTAAGTTATGTCTAAGTTTTCCCTAGATAAGATTATAGCCTGCTAGGCCTACGTTCTTTAGTGCATTAAGTATAACAGGGGTATTTAGCCTAACTTTACTTCTCTTAATACTTATTATAATATTATCTGTAACGCTTAGAAGCAGGTTATAAAGGACGCAGGCAGGAAGCTAGTTAAGGGTTCCTCTGCTAGGGGACGCTTACTGCGCTCTACTGCGGTCTCTAATGCCTTTAACCCTGCTATTTAGACTAACATCCTTGCTAAGCTATCTAACATTAAGCAGTAGATAACTAATAACGCTGCCCTGCTCTATAAGAGCAACCGTCTGCTTAGTAATAGAAATTACTTTCTTTCCTACCTTTTAGAGAATCTTTATAGAATGCGCGTTAATTTCTAGGCTTTTACTATAAGTTTATCCTTAGTTTCTAATCTATAATCCTTCTAACTATATAGCAGGAGAGCATAGTTAACACCCTAGACAACTTTCCTACCTTTGCCTTTAATTAAGCCTTTGCTGCTAGGCCTTTAACCTTAACCCTAAAGCCTAAGGGCTCTGCTTCTAAGAATCTAATAACTAAGAGGGAGGCTATCGTCGTTAGCAACACTAATAATAAGGCTAAAGGTAGCAAGTCTTAGAACGCGGAGATAGGTAATAGTAATAACGCTAAGGGAGAGGTTAAGGAGTAAGTGCCCTTAGTTCTAGCGTTGCTTTCTCTTATAGTTCTAGCAGTGCTTCTTACTAAGCTAACTTATTATAAGGTTTTCTGTTTTATCTAGGGTTAGTGCTTGTTTAGGTGCTGCGTTGTTAAGG
This sequence comes from Pleomassaria siparia CBS 279.74, assembly GCA_010093715.1. NCBI lineage: Eukaryota > Fungi > Ascomycota > Dothideomycetes > Pleosporales > Pleomassariaceae > Pleomassaria > Pleomassaria siparia. The sequence goes on along the minus strand of MU005776.1, from coordinate 558,269 downwards.
CTTCCTCTAGTTTGCCTGCAAATCTTCTAAGTAGATAGCTGGCCTTTAGGCCTAGCGTAATAGGTCTTATTTAGTGTCTCCTTATTTATTATTAAGAGTTTTGCTAAGCACTTAAACTAACTGTAACTCCTAGCGCCCTAATCTATTTTAACCTTATGTCCGTCCCTGCTTACCTGCGTTACTTCCTCTCCTCCTCCTTCTAACGCCTAGTCTTCTTATCTTTATATAGCTAGCGTTGTCTCTCTCTCTCTAACCCTACCTATTCCTATTCTGCAGTAGGGATATTGCCTATTACGCGACTACTTCTCTAGAGGCTCCTGCTAGAACCTATCTAGCAAGTTGCCTATTTCTAAGCAGTGCAGTGCTAAGAAGTTAAGCTAATTTATTAATGCTTCTAAGTTACTAACGTTTGCCTTAGGTTCCTAGGTAGGGTTTGCATACCCTGCCTACTTTACCTAGTATTTAAGCCTGCTTCCGCGGCTAATCTTCCTGCGCCTCTTAGCTTAGATCTTATCTACTTCCTATTCTTCCTTGCTGTTAATTACTATAGCTTTAGGCTGCTAGTTGTCTAAGGTTTGCCCTAGGAGGTAGTTATTTAGGGCTAACCTAATTTAATTAATATAGAATACTAGGTAAATACTAGGCGGAATATCTAGCTTAATATTGTAACTCCTAATTAGCCTCTTTACAGTAAACTTCCTATTCTTCTAATCTAGCTTCTTACTTAGACGACTATTTAACAACTATTCTCTGTATTAGAGCTATACCTTATCTCCCTTATTAAGCACTAGAGCTTCTTATTAGTGCTAGTTTGCTTATTACTCTTATTCTTGCTAAGCGACCGCTATGTTTAACTGCACTATCTTAAAGGTAGCCTTAAATTTCTCTACTATAGCTCTGGCTGCTGCCTCTAGGTTAAACGCACTCTAGTAGCAGTCCTAGGCCTGCTCTTCCTTATCTAGGTTTATTAGGTTAATATTATAACTATGTTATAGGAAGAAAGGGCTTACTCTAGTAGACGTCGTATTCTGTCCGCATATTGCAATCTAGGCTATTAGGTAATTTAGCGCCTAGTCTAATTAGCTCTAGTTTATAAACGCTCTTAGGTATACTTTAATTACTAAGTTTATTCTCTCTATTAAACTGTCTGTTTGCTAATAGAATGCCGTTAAAAGTTATTATTAGATCTAAAGCAGTCAGCACAGCTCTAACTAGAAGTTACTAATAAACTATAATCCTTAGTCTAATACTATTACGTCTAGAATCTAGTAGTAGGCTACTACTCTCTCTAGGAAGGCTTTTATTACTATCTTAATCCTAAGGTCTAGCAAAGGGATTAGTATAACGCCCTTACTTAGCTAGTCTATAATAACTATAAGGTTGCAGTTCCCTTTACTTAGAGGAAGGCTAATAATAAAGTCTATAGATATCTCTTTCTATATCCTCTTAGGGAGGGGTAGTAGTTTTAGTAGTCCTTACTTTAGTTCTCTCTATAGCTTTATTCTTCTACAGACGTTACAGTTCTAGATATATATCCTTACGGCATTTAACATAGCTAGCTAGAAGAAGTCCCTAGTAAGGATCTTATACGTCTCTTCTTTACCTAGGTGCCCTGTGCTAAGAGAGCTGTGCGCCTTATCTATTAGCTTTATCTATAACTCTAGGAGGTCTAGAACCTATTTCTAGTCCCTAAATAATAATCTACCTTAGTAATCTAGCTTGTATTCTGCAAGAGATGTGCTAAGTTTTAGCTTAGGTAGGAACTTGTAAGCCCTGCTCTTAACAGCTTCTATAGCTTGTTAATAGACTTTATCTGTTTCTTCTGCACCTAACTACATTTCTCCTAGGGTAAGTTCTTTAGCTAGTTAGACTAGTAGTCCTTTATTCTTTAAGAACCCTCTAGCGCTAAGTATTCTAATTGCTAGGGCTAAGGACGCCCTTAGGTCTCTTGTCCTCTAGCTATCCCTGTCTAGACCTACTAGTGTTAGTAGCTAGAAGTGCCTTAATTTTACTCTCTTATCTTCTAAGTCTTTTAGAAGGTCTTGTTCTCTTTAAGAGAGAGCATTAGCTCTGCTGTTCTCTACACTAGGTTAATATTTAAAGGTTAGGTTAATACTACTTAGGATGTTAGACTATTAGATATGCTGCTTGCTAAGCTTCTGTAAGGTTATAAAGTAGAGGAGGTTCTTATAATTTATAATTACTAATACATGCTTAACAGCTCTAAGCTTACTGTGCTATTCTTCTGCATACTTAATTACTGCTAGAAGTTCCTTATTATAGATAAAGTAGTTTACCTTAGCAGGATTATTTTTAGCTAAGAAATACGCTATAGTCTAAAGTTTCCTGTCTTTATCCCTCTAAGAGAGAGTGCCCCTAGTTGCCTATCCTAATGCGTCTGCTTCTAAGATAGTTTCTAACT
>MU005776.1:442107-553483 GCA_010093715.1 Pleomassaria siparia CBS 279.74 | reverse complement strand
TCTCTATTAAGGGTTCTCTATTCCTTATTAAGTTAAAGGATTTTGTTAAGTAAGGTAAGTTTAATTATTACTTTGTTAGCTAGAATTTCTCTCTAAGTAAGGTATGCCCTTAGTTATAAACTAATGTCCTCCTGTAAGGTTCCTTCTCTTCTTAGTTGTAGGGCCTTACTAAGGAGCTCCTAATTATTCACGTTCTGCGCTATTATTAGTAGGAATTGTACTAAGCAACCTTTGTTATTAGTACGGGGTGTTAGTTAATTAAATCTATGTAAGGGGCTAAGCTTAAGGAGCTTAAGGTCTAAAAAGAATACTTAAGATTTAATAAAGAGCGGAGTAACGCTCTAAGCTACGGAATATATATGTACATGCTAAGTAAGCTTCTACCTAAGTCTAGACAATTATATCTCTATCCTAAGCTCCTAAGAGTCTATAATCTATCTAATATGTGAATCTAAGTTATGCTTCTAAGGGCAGAGTCTAAGGGCTACTATAGCCTTGCCTATTACAACTACGCACGCTGTCTAGGGCTACTTAGTTCTTAAAGGTAGACGTAAGAGCTGCCTTTTATAAGCTTTGCATAGTAATAGGGGATAAATATTTAATAGCATTCTAAACTTAATTTAAATTATATAAGTAGTTAGTTTGCCCGTTTAGCCTTACTAGTGCGCCTTTAACGTTCTAGTAATACATTAATAGCGCGTTAAAAGAGATACTTAGGGCGTAGGTAATAGCATACCTAGATAACGTCTTAATATACTTAACTAGGACCTAGGAAGATTATATAGCAAAGGTCTGCTAGGTGCTAGAGCTTTTAAGAGAAGCTAAGCTAAACCTTAACCTAGAAAAGTGTAAGTTTACTATAAAGAAGGTAAAATACCTAGGGTACGTTATACAGGCAGGGAAAGCTATTTGCCTAGACCTAGAAAAGCTCTACATAGTAAGAGATTAGGAGCTACTAACATTAGTTTAAGAGGTGCGTAGTTTCCTAGGGTTTACTAACTTCTATTATAACTTTATCCCTAGTTTCTCTAATATAGCTGCGCTACTAAACTAACTTACTAGTAAAGACGTCCTATTTAGTTAGGGACCTAAGGAGTACTTAGCCTTCTAGGTATTAAAGAATGCTTTTGTAATAGGGCTAATCCTAGCATAATAGGACCTAGCTTAGAGGACGCTTATAAAGACAGACTGCTTAGGGGTAGCTTTAGGAGGGTGCTTATTATAGGAGATAGATAGCATTCTCTACCTAATAGCGTACTACTTAGCAGCCTTAACGCCAGCAGAGAAGAACTACACGATATATAATAAGGAGCTGTTAGCAGTAGTTTAGTACCTTAAGGCGTAGAAGATAGAGTTAAGGAGTGTAGAAGAACTATTTACTGTGCTAATAGACTATAAGAACTTAGAGTACTTTACTAGGCTGCGTATCTTAAGCAAACGCTAGACACGCTAGGCTAAAACGTTATTAGCATTTAGTTTTAAGCTAAAATTCCGTCTAGGTAAGTTATTAGCTTATCCTAATACCCTAAGTTATAGGGAATAAGACAAGTCTTTAGAATAGGCCTTTAGGATACGTATTATAACTCTAGTTACTATCTTAGCTATAGATAGTACTAGGACGTTAGAGGTTACAGAGTTACTACTAGGGGACTGTATTTTTATAGACCCCTATATATAAGGACTCTAAGACGCAGCTATAATAGAGGACTTAAGTTATAGCATAAGGCTTGCTATAGTATAAAGAGGTAATAGGCGTTTCCTAGCTAAGGCTAATACGCAACTTTAGATTATAGATTATATAATTAGTACGTATAGTATACTATTATAGCGTAGAGTAATATAGCTACTGTCCTAGGAGCTACTAACTATAACAGTAATATAGAGAGCGTATAAGTTAGGCCTAGTAGGATACTTAGAGAAGAACGCAACGTTTATAATATTATAGTAGGACTATTACTAGGATAGAATATCCTAGGACGTAGCGCGTTTTATCTAAAACTATAACTGCGTTAGGACGCGCGTAAGTTATTATTCTAAGTAGGGTCTCCTATAGCTAATGCTAATTATAGTAAGGTACTAGTTGCAGATATCTATAGACTTTATAACAGAACTCCTAGCCTAGGACAAGACCTCCCCGCGTTATATGCTAGTAATAACGGATAAACTGTTAAAATATGTCTAACTTAAAGCGCTAATAATAATAGCTGCTAAGCATGTAGCTAAGGTCTTCTAGGACACATAGTAGCGTTTCTAGGGATTCCTAATATTTATTATTATAAATTAGGGCTTAGACTAGTTAGGGAAGTTCTAGACTACGTTATGTAAACTAGTAGGCATTAACTAGCTCTTATTAACAGCGTATTATCCCTAGATAGATAGTAAGACAAAAAGGATAAATTAGGAGGTGCAGGCGGTCCTATAACTAATAGTAAACTTTAAGCAGATAGACTAGCTATAGTGCTTACCTGCAACGCAGTTAGCATTAAATAATTAAGATTTAATAGTAATAGGGGTAAGCCTAAACCTGCTTTTTAACAGGTATAATCTAGATTTACTGTAAAAGGTAGTAATCCTAAAGGTAGACTCTACTACGCTAAAGGGAGGTGTAGTATAATTCCTAGAACACCTTAAGACTAGCACAAAACTAGCTTAGGCAGTAATTATATTTACTTAGTAGCGCTAATAGGAAATAGTAAATTAGACTTGCAGGCTAGCTAAACGCTTTTAGGTAGGGGATGTAGTATAGTTTTTAATGCGAAATGTAAAAATAAATTACCCTAGTAAGAAGCTTAATTAGATCTAAAGGAAGTACACAGTAACAGCTATTCTAACTCTGCTAATAGTAACTTTAGACCTTCTAGGGAACTTATATAAGACTATACATGTAGATCTAGTTAAGCAGTTAGCAAATAATCTACTCCTAAGCTAGGTACTTTTAGACTCCTAACTAGGCCTAGAGTAGGTGCTAGAGAATTTAGATCCTAACCTTAGCAAGTATAAAATAGAAAAGATACTTTAGATAAAGAACGTAAGAGGCTAAGGAAAGAAGCAGCTACTAGTAAAATAAGAGGGTTAGGACAACCTAACGTAGGAGCTATTAGAGAACTTTTAGAATACAGAGGCATAGGCTATTTTTAAGAAAAGAGATAAGAATACAACACCTTTTAATAAGAGAAGGATAAGAAGTAGAAAGGGAAGAAATTAATAGCTAAGCTGTAATAGGGACGCAGCCCTAGGTATCTACCTATAAAATAAAGAGCTAGGACCCTTATTATAACCCTAAAGGGTTAGCCTAGAAAAGATAGACGCTATAGCTAGGAGCTGCACCGCAATACTAAAGTGCTAGCCTAAAGAAGATAACGTAAAAGGCTAGGAGCTACATTACAATACTAAAGTGCTAGCCTAAAGATAATAACGTAAAAGGCTAGGAGCTATATTATAATACTAAAGTGCTAGCCTAAAGATAATAATATAAAAGGCTAGGAGCTACATCGCAATACTAAAGTGCTAGCCTAAAGATAATAACGCAAAAGGCTAGGAGCTACATTATAATACTAAAGTACTAGCCTAAAGAGTAAGTATAGGTCTTAATCCTAATAAGAGCTGCCTTTCTTATAGTAAGGGGGCAACTTATTATTAGAACTATAAGGAGAGCAGGAACGCCTATATCTAGGGTTGTTAGGTTCCTAAAAGAGTTAATAATTTATAGGAGCATAACTGCTATAATAGTCTTATAAGCGTAAGTAAGTCTAATTATAACAGCGTCCTAACTTAATACGTTAGTAGTTGCCTTAACTCTAGAGGGCTTACTGTAAGGAGTTAGTAAGGCTTAAGAGAAGAAGAAAAGGAACTTACAGCTAACAGAGTAAACCTATTAGACTAGGTCTGCTCTATATAGTTAAAGCGCTTAGTAAGCATCTAGAAGGCTATTATAGTGCTAGTAGCTAGCTAGTTTATCTAGGCCTAGACGCCCCTATTGCGCCTGTAAGTTAGGGTCTAAGGTATAAAGGCAAGCGCCTAACTATTACCCTAGGGAGGGCTTTTACCCTCCCTGTAGTTAGCCTAGGCGCGCTTAGTTAAAGTCTAGAACGTAACCCTAGGGACGGCGTTATAGTTAGCTGCCTTTATTAGGTTATTAAAGGTACAGCATAGGTAATAGAACTTAGGCTTAAACTTATAATAAGTGCCTAACGTCTTACCCTTCCCCTTAACTTTGCTATACGTCCCTATAATAGTAATATAGCTATTACTATCCGCGTAGCTCTTATTACAGTACTTCTTAAACTTCTTAAGCGCCTTACGCGCGTTAGGGTAGGTAGCTAGGTGCTTATTATTATAGGTATAGGGCTTGCGCCTAGTATAGTAGGAGTTATAGCTAAGCCTAGGACTAGGCACACAGCTTATAAAACTAAACTTTATTATCTTTAAAATGCACTTATAGTACATGCGCACTAGGTACTTATTAGTCTCTTTATCTAAATCTTTAGAATTACTAATAACTTTATACTAGCTAATACAGCAGCAGTAGAGGGTTTGCTTAAATATATAAGTTAGCATCTACATTATAACTATAATATAATATTAGAGTATTACTTACGTTAATATTATAGCCTAAAGGCACGTTCTAGGGGTTATTATTAGGGGGAGGAGGAGGGCTACTAGCGGCGGTAATAGAGGTTAATCTGTTAAGAGAAGTTATTATAAAGGGGGGCGCAAAGGGTCTAGAATAGTTAATAGGGGTAGTAGTAGTAAGAGCAGGTAGGGAGTAGTTTATTTTAAGAAGGATTTATGTAAGGACCTAGGGTTTATACAGCGTAGGAAGGGGTAGCTTACTTAGTAGAGCTGTAATTACCCTACTCTATACATATATAATAGCTATAACAGATGCGCACAGCTACTATAGTATACGCGTATAGTGCGCCTAGCATATATTATGCGTATATAAAATTTTTAGGTAAGGTAGAGGGTATATAATAGGCTAGGCTTTGCCTAGCCTTAGTTATAGTTTAGTTATAGGATAATTACAGGACTATAGAGGAGACTAAGGCCTTACAGCTTGCTTACACTACGGTTATACTATAGACTAACTATATATATAAGCAAGCACATACATAAATCTCTATAGGCTTCTAGATAGACCTATAAGGAATATAATACTTTTATTAGCACTTATTACAGTAGTATTCTAAGTCAGCCTATAATACAAAGTAAAACAAACAGTAATAGCTAATATAGTATTTAAAGAGGGGAGATAAGCATAGATAGATAAAGGTAATCTATCTAGCGTATTAGTTATTTAAGGACTCTAGCTAGCTAGTTTATATTAACTTTAACCTTGTACTTATAGGGGAATTAATAATATTAGCCTTAACTTAATAACCTTATACTAGTAGCGTTATTACTCTAGCACGCCCTTATGCTATAATTATAATAGCTATACTTAAATATAGATTACCTAACGTTATATAGTTAGAAGTTACTGCAGATAGCCCTATACTTACTATTAGAGACTTAAATATCTGCAACTTGCCTATATACCCTTACTATATAGGCACCTGCTAGGTAGCGCGTACGCTAGGCTTTCTAGAGTAAAGGAGTAATTACTACCCTATTAATAGCTATATCCTTACACTATAGGTAATAGATATTATAGAAAATTATTATACGCCTAAAAAGCTGTTAATTTGTGTAAAGCTTGCGTTAGTTTAACTTAAGGATTAACGCGCTGCAGAGGCGCGAAAATAAGGTTATAGAGGTAATATTAATAAAGATAGGGAAGGTAAAGGTACAGGCAGAAATCTAACTAATATCTAACAGTAGATACTGCAGGAGCTTTAATTACTTAATTAATAATTAACTTAATTACTATATTATCCTCTGTAGGCTCTATTACATCTCCCTGCTACAAATCCTTACGTACCTACTTAAGATCCTACGCCTACAGAATAGGCACCTATCGCGTATAATAATTATAAGGAGATAGTAAGGCATACGTATAACTTTATTTAATATTAGATAAAGTAATTACCTTAGTAGAGAGAGGATATTATAGATCTATATAACAGCGTTTATAGAGAGCATTAATTTAATATTAATTAACTTTAAGATCCTTCTAATTCTGGCGTTACTATAGAAATATAGACGAACTACCTAAAGAGAATGCCTACATAACTATTAGCCCTATAAGAGGCCGTAAATTAATAGCGGTATTAATACAAGGGCCTTATAAAGGCTAATCAGGACTATCTACAAGATTATATATAGGAAGTTAAGGATAATAATAATTAAGAAGGCTAACTATTATATAAAAGCAATCTGTTTTTACTATAAGATATCTATTTTTACTATAAGATTAGCTTATGTATTGCGTTAATTAATCTGCTAACTACTATTTAGTTATTATACGCTATGTATTTATCTATTTATCGCATAATAAGTTTAATTTCTAGTCTATAGACTATATTTTAATAACTTAATTATACGCAATAAGATTACTATATTACTTAAACTAATATCTATAGTAACAGAAGAAGCCTTACAAGTTACTATAATAATACTAAGTTTAGCTAGGTCTCTGCATCTTAATTATTCCTCCTTAGCTATGCCTTTAACTAGTAAAAGGATTGTTTAATTAGATTGTAATTAGGTGAATACGGTGGGAAATACTTAAGGATAACTCTGGCCTTATTATAAAGCTTACGTATATAAGGAGATTAATAGATAGAGGCGTTATCTAATATAAGGACTAAACACGGCAAAGGATATTAATTATAATTAGCTAGGACCTGATATAGTTAATATAATAATTATATACAGTAATAGATATTAATTACAATTGCCTAAGAGATATTAGTTGCAATTACCTAAGAGATATTAATTAGTTGCCTAAGAGATATTAGTTATAATTGCCTAAGAGATATTAATTAGTTACCTAAGAGATATTAGTTATAATTGCCTAAGACATATTAATTAGTTGCCTAAGAGATATTAATTATAATTACCTAAGAGATATTAATTGCAATTGCCTAAGAGATATTAATTAATTGCTTAAGGGATATTAATTAGTTGCCTAAGAGATATTAATTGCAATTACCTAAGGGATATTAATTAGTTACCTAAGAGATATTAATTACAATTGCTTAAGGGATATTAATTAGTTACCTAAGAGATATTAATTATAATTACTTAAAGGATATTAATTAGTTGCTGTAGTGTAGTAAAGGGGTGTCAGCAGGACGACACCTAATTAGGTGTTAATAAGTAGTCAGGTAATTAGCGAGGTGCAATCGTAGTTTAGGACGTAGCTAGTAAATATAGAGTTAGCGCGATCACGTGTTTTATAGGTATAAATAGGTGTTAGAGGTAATTTCCTTTTATAATTATGCATTGTTATATAGAGAATTTAAGTTACTATTTAATCTTACTTTAGACTGTTTAATTACGAGTTAGCTAAGAACCCCCTAATGTAGTAGTGTGTAGGTGTTAGGGGGTTCTTAGCTAACTCGCAATTAAACAGTCTAAAGTAAGATTAAATAGTAACTTAAATTCTCTATATAATAATGCATAATTATAAAAGGAAATTACCTCTAACACCTATCTATACCTATAAAACACGTAATCGCACTAACGCTACATTTACTAGCTACGTCCTAAACTACAATTGCACCTCGCTAATTACCTAACTACCTATTAACACCTAATTAGGTGTTGTCTTACTAACACCTCTTTACTACACTACAGTTTGCCTCCCCTTCTTAGAGCTTAGCCCCCTTAAGCTCCTCCCCTCCTTTAACACCTGCTTACTACCTTATTAGCTATAGACTAGGAGCTCTGTCTAAATTTTTACGCTAAGGGATCTATAACGCAGTAATTATGCTAAGTAATAATGCGCAGCCCTATCTATATCTTAGTAACCTATAATATATCTTTAGGCTATATCCTCTTACCTTTCTATGTTCTTTACCTCTCCTTACCTCTATCTAATTCTCTAACAGCATGCCCTTATACGCCTTACCCCCTAATAACCCTGCGCTACTAAAGAAACAGCCTACTACCTACTAAAAGGGTAATACTCTTTCTAATCTATATAAGTATTCCGTAAGGACTGCTAAGGACTATATCCTCTGCTAGCTTTGCAATAATGCTAATTAGCCTCTAAATACTTAATTTATGTACAACCTTTAGGCCCTTCTTTAGGAATTACGCTAAGCTAGAGTTAGCCTCTTAGCTTACCTCCTTCCTCTAGCAATTAATCTAGACAATAATAAAGACCTAATAGCTCCTTAAGGTGCTTTTAATCTATCCCTAGGGGCAATAGTGTATTAATTCTTTAGCATAGGTTTACTAGAAGTTCCTAATAAACGCGGATACTATAACACTAATATTAAAGCAGCTGTCTAATAGGTAGCTGTAGGTAATTGCTGCTATTACAGGCCTTTGCAGTGTAATTAGTGTGCGGCTAGGAATTAGGCTATCTTACTTAGCTGTTAATAGTCCTATATTAGTAATAAACTTGCTAACTAAGGTGCTTGCAATGCCTGTGCTTTTAATAGTAGAGGGGGGAAATGCTTAATATAGCGTTAGGTTACAAGTACAGGTCTTTTCTATAGTCTGTCCCTTAGTTACTAACCCCTTCTCTAGCTCTTGTTAGCCGCCCCTAAAAGGCTCGCGAGGCTCTTAGCAAGGAGGTTATTAGCAACTCTAATAATAGTTTAACCTCTCTATTAGTCTCCTTAAGGACTTTGCGTTCTGCTAGTTAGGTGCTAACCTCTTTTTATGCCCTGTTTGCTCTCCTAGCCAGCCTTACTAGGATTAACGATAAGGAGGAGGACGAGTTTAATAGTTTCTTAGTAAGTAATTTTAACAGGTTTTTAGAGGAGGATACTACTGCTAGCGCAGAGTAGTTAGGTTTTCTTATTATCTTATTCTTAGCTTTATCCTTTAGGCTCCTTACACTTATTTTAATGTTAAGATAGTTAGTATTAAGTAATATAATCTTGCTAACTGCGTATTATAGGTCTAGTGTTGTATCGTAGGTAATTAGGTGTATAGTTGCCTAAGGAAATTATAACTTACTACTAATAATTACCTGTATTTGCTATGTCTTGCTAATATAGTAGTAAGCTTGTAATGTTTTCCTAAGGGAAACGCTAAGGCACAAGTAAGAGAGGCTTTTTAGGTACTAGCGCCTACAAATATAAAAGGACGTTAGTATCCTCTTACCCTCCTTCTTTCCTCTACCTTACTACCTCCCTCCTTCTTTAGCTAAATTCCCCTTATTAACTTCTTCCCTAACCTATACCTCCCCGCGATACTTACTTGCACTTATAACCTCTATAAACTTTAGTGCTAGCTCTACTACCTTAGGCATAGGTAGTAATAAGGGCGGTAGTAGTAGTAGCAAGAAGGATCTCTATAGTAACAGTCCCCTAGGTTACAGTAATATTAACTTAGACCTTTATAGTTACCCTTCTAAGACTATAAAGCAGTTTATCCTTAAGTAGCGTTTATATCTCTCTTTCCTTTTGCGTTTTCCTTTCTGCTAACCTCTAATAGTTTGTTAAAACGCTAATAAGCCTCTTAATGCCCTTAGCGTTTGCACCCTGCAGCGCTTTATCTAGACCCTCTAGTACAACGGTGTCCTATTGCCTACTTACCTACTCCCCCTTACTATTAATCCTAATAATATAGAGCACAGTCTAGCTGCTTAAGGCTAGCTTAACATCTAACCTAGAGTAACTATCCCTAAGTTCTTTAGCATAGGTACTTGTAATAAGCCCTTAGCCCGCAGCTTCTATAAGACTAATATAAAGGTAATTATTTAACAGATAGCTGCTAGGAACTTTAAGCATACTAGTTACTTGCGTTGCTCTTGCTGCACATCCCCTAGTTAAGGTTCCCTTGTCTTTAGTAGCTGTTAATAGTTATATACCTCTAATAATTGCTTATTAAACTATAGGGCTTGCAACAATTGCGCTTATAATAGAAATACTAACTACTGCTTAATATATTATAAGTATCCTTATCTCTTTTCCTTTTTTTTTATCTTCTAATTATCTAGTATAGGGCGTCTAGATAGCAATCTTTTGCAAGATGCGGCTAATAACTTCTTGTCTACCCTAGTGTCTACCTCTCGTAAGTTAGCACCTATCTTATCTAAGGATAATACCTTAACCCTAGTTCGTTATTAGAATACTAGTTTGCAGGTCTCCCTACTAGGCTAGATAATTACTTGTTCCCGTACTACTAGTAATAGTAACAAGGGTAGTTCTAATAAGGCTTTAGTCTGTAGTAATAGTTCTAACTGTATTTCTAACTTAGGTACTTTCTAAGGTTTCTTTAATATAGGTAGTCCCTCTTGCAAGTCCTGTCGTAGTTCTCCTATACAGACTAGAGGTTCTACTTGTAGCAGTTTGCCTATGTAAGTTAACAGTCCTTTAGGATATTACTGTTGTACTAGCACCCTTTCCTAGGTTACTAGTCCGCCTAAGAGCCCCTCGTCCTCCCGTAAGGGAAAGGGTAAGAAGGATAACAAATCTAGCAAGAAATAGGGTAATCTATTAACTAGCAACAGATTAGGGTAACCTTTAGGCGTTTTCCCTAGTAATAGCTTCCTTTAGGTAGTGTTTTGCTTTTCTTAATTAGGCCTTAATGCCCTGCAATAGTCCTTTAAGACTATTTACCTTCTACTCTTTTCTTAACTATATTATAGATATCTAGCTGCAGCCTATTTAAAAGACTTTCCTCTTTTTCTTTCCTAGTGTGCAATCCCTTATCGTGACGCCCTATCCCTATTTGCAGCTTACTACTAATACCCTCTCCCCCTTCTTTTCTTTAGCTAACCCCTAGCTAAGACCTACTTATTAGACTTGTCTGACGAGTTATTAGTGTTATCTCTCTAGATTAGCAACGGCCTGCGCGGTATAATTACTTGTAGTAAAGGTACTCTCTATTAATTTAGGCTAACTACTATTACAGGTTCTATTATTGCTTTATATTAATATTCTATTAGCCTTAATTCCCTGTAATTTAATTCTTAATCTTTAGTTAGATCGCGATATTGTTGTCTTTAATTTCTATCTAGGTTGCTACTATATAGCCTAGGGTAGATTATTATAATTAGTGCGTCCTTATTATAAGCTCTTATCCGTCTAAGTAGCTGTCGCCCTTTAATGCTAAGATCCCGTTATATAAATTTCTTTAAGCAATTGCTAGCAATTATGCTCTAAAAGGGCGTCCTATCTATGTCCTCTAAGTAGTAATATAAGTCAGCTAGGCCTTTGCGCCTAACTTAGTAAGGTCCTAACTATTAATTATTAAACTTCCTTGCTAACGTTATGTCCTTCTCCCTTACTAAATCCTAAACAAGCACTAGGTTGCCCTTCTAAAAGCCTGCTAAATGCAGGTCCTTTGTCGCATTCTATTCCTCTATCGCCTGCATTCTTAGTTAAATACTCCTTCTAATTACCTTTAATATATTCTTATTCTAGAACTCTAACTATTAGGCTCTAACCGCAAGCATGTTAGATGTTAACTAGATTTTATTCTATAAGAGGCTTTGCTAGGTTAGTACTAGGAGTTCTATTAGCAGAATTAGATTCTGGCCTAGAACTAGTTGCATTAGTAAGTATCTAGTGCTCCTTCTTATACTTACCTAATTAGCCTACAGGACTGTATATAATTTATTAACCTATTATCCTCTAAGTTTTGCTAACGCAGTAACTAGTTATTAGTGTCCTCTCTTAATTAGGCCCTAGGCCTTTAAATTGTAGGCTGATGTAACTACTATTATAATGCTAAATACCTTCGCAAGTATTTTAACTACCCCTTAGTTCTCTAATCCGCTATTAACTAACAGCTTTAAGAAGGTACCCTACTAACAAATAACTTCTTTGTATATAAATTAAGCTACTGCTAACAAGTTAGCTACCTTTAGTGCCCTTGCTTTAGCCTATCCTAATACGTATTCGCGTGCTATAACAAGATATTCAGCGCCTTCTTAGCCCTTTAGCATGTAGGTAATGTTAACTGTCTACTAGTCCTAGAGGGCCTTTGCAAAAGTAGTATAGAGTTGCGTTTGTATATAATAGCCCTGCTTCCTTTAGCAAGTATTACAACTAGTAAGCTATTATTAGGTAGTTCTATAAAGCCCTTCCTACTAATATTAAAGTAAGAGAGCCGCGAAGGTTGCCTAAATCCCCTAATAGGCAAGCTAAGTGTACACTTCCTCTACTAGAGCTAACTAAATATTAGGGTTATTAATAACTCTGCGGGGCGCAATATTCCTTAATGCCTTCTTAAATAGGTATCTGCCTCTTTTAAAGAAGCTTTAAGCTTTCCTCTAAAATTATTACTTCTCCTTCCTGTTTAACCTAGCTAGATAATTTATTATATAGAGGTACTAAGTAATCTCTTCTAATCCTTCTAAATAAGTGTTATAGAGTATGCGAGGTAATTGCACTTACTCCTCTCCTACGTGTACTACTCCTTACTCCTCCCCTTTCTCTATTATAGCCTTAATAAATAGTTCTAGGTTTTCTTTATCTAGCTTTAGTAGCTGCTATCCTTTAGACTAAGGGTATCGCGATAGAGCATTAGCAATAGTGTTCTTCTTCCCCTTAACATATTAGATCTTAAATTCCTAGAGAAGGATTACAGCTAGCTACTAGTTTATTACTAAGCTAGGGAGGTCCGTTAATAACCTGTTAAGTTAAGAGATAAGTGTCTAGGCATCTGTCTTAATTATAAATTAGGCTCTGTAGAGGTAGAGCTAATACTTCTTTAGTGCCTATAAGACTGCCTTATACTTAAGTTTAGTAGAGTGCTATTATAATTATTCCTTAGACTATAGGGTACTCTTAAAACAGATAGGGTGTTACTAGTTGTCCTCTCCCTCTTGTTTAAGGACTGCCCTAGCACTAATCTTACTAGCATCTACGCATAGATATACTATACGCCCTAATTTGCAGTTAAGGCAGGCTAATGCTAGTAGTAAAGTAATTACCCTTTTAAGATTGTTTATAGCCTCCTCTTAGTTTTCTCCCTATTCCTATAGCGCATCCTTGCGTAGCAGTTAGAATAGCAGCACTGCCTAGAATATAAAGCTAGGGATCTACTATTAGTAATACACACAGATGCTAATAAATTGTTAAACCTCCTTTACGCTCTTATAAGGGGGGTATCTTAATATCTTCTCTACCTTCTTACCCTTAGGGTATTAGCTATTACTATTAACTTTATAGCTAACGATCCTAAGTTGCTCTACTCCCTAAAATAATTTTAGGCCTAAGATTATTGCTTCTACTTATTTAATGTCTGCTAGCACGCAATTAATCTGCTGCTAGTGTTTAAGCACATATTATTAGACGCCTAGCCGCGCAAGTTTGTTGCTATACCTTAATTAAGGCCCGCCTACTACTATATTATTAATAAAGGGCGCTGCGTTAGGGAAGTATTCTTTAAGAATCTTTATTACTATCCTAATAAAGGCTTATACTAAGTTTGTTGCACCTATTAGCAGGGTATATTAACGGACTAAGCCTATTAGCGTTGCAAAGGCGGTTATATCCTAGCTCTTAGTATAGAGGGGCAGCTAGTTATAGCCTAAGAAGAAGTTAAAGAGGGAATAGATAGCTTAATTAGCAAGTCTCTCTAAGAATTTATTAGCTAATAGTAGCAGGTTTGCGTCCTAAATAGTATGGCTGTTTAGGATCTAGGCATTGTTAATTAATTAGTAGGTTCTAGGTTGTTTCTTTAGCGTTAGAAACTATAGGTTACAATACTAACTGTTAGCGAGTTTAAGGGTACCTTGCTTAATCCTCTCCTAAATTATCTTAATAGCAACGCGCTCTAATTATTAGGGATATTAAAAGCCTTTCTCCTGCTACGCATTGTAGGGTTTGGTACAAATCTTATATAGTAGTTAAACGTTAGGATAGATAGTAGTTATCTTAGAGAAGTCCTAGGTAATTGCGGCCTCCTAATTAAACATTAGCTTATAGAGTAATTCTATTTCCTTTAGCTATAGATCTTTACTAATGTGCATGTTCTCTAGTCTCGCTAGCGTTAATTAAGTGCCCCTTAGGAAAGAGACGTGGCGCTGCTTAAAGATATTATTATAGGGTTTAGAAACATAGGGCTTAGTACTATCCTTTGCTACCTATTACGCGATTGCACGCTGTTGCTAATCTAGATAGCCAAACTCTATTAGTGCATCCTCTTGTAGCTTATCTATAGGCTAGACCTTCTGCGCTACTATCTTATATAAAGTGTTTACTTCTCTGCTCCTAATCTGCTTATTAAAGACGCGTTAGGCTGCTGTACGTTATTACATTTCCTCCTGCATCTCTGCAAGGTTACGCTTAAGATTATCTTCTATTTCTAAGTCCTTATAAAGGATTATTAATTTATACTCTAGGTTTATTTAAACTAAGTACACCTCCCTAGTAGATGCACTTAGTTCCTATTTCCCTAAGGCTTATTTAGTACTGCATTAATAATTAGTATAGGATTTATCCCTAGGAATAATACCCTTACGTTGCCCTTTAGCGCCTAGATTTTGCATTTGCAGCGTCCTATAGTTAAGAATTCTAGTAATAGTCTTGCACTCGCACAGAATAGTGTTCTAAAGAGGAGGGCCTATTAAAGGTTCCTTACTACTTAAAAGTAGGTTGGGATAATAATCTAACTAATTATTACTAGGACTAACTAGCAGGTGCTAATAAAGAGATTAAGCCTACTATCTGCTAATATTATTCTAGTCCTTTAGCTTAGGGGTAGATAATCCTAAGTAATATCCTTAATCTAGAGGTTAAGTGCTTAGGCTAATACCAGCCTAATTACGTTTAACTGCAAACCTGTATTAAGCAGCCTACAGGCTATATAGCTATAGATGCTAACCTAGCAAACAGGAATCTCCCCTTAGATCTTTACTATCTAGTGTTAACGTTCCTAAGCATCCTAACGCGCTGTTGTTATCTCTCTATCTGCCTCTTTATAGCTAATATCCTCTTAGTCTAGGTTATACTATTAGAAGACACTAAGTTTACTAACATAACCCTAGCTATGCCCCCCTATAGCTTCCTTAATTATGCTTACTTTGCTACTGCCCCCTTAGTTTAACGGGCTTAAATAGTTTCTTGCTAATGCTAGTATTTGCGACGTTGCATTAATAATACTTAACTATAAAAGTAAGGACGTAATAGTAAGGCCTTAGACCTCTTAGGACAACGCTGCGCCTACTAGGGTGTTAACGCTTAATAATTAGAGAAGGTCTACTAGATCTTAATTAGATTAGGTAGTAACTATTCTGCGTGTTTTCTAAGGCTTTGCTAGTAGGGTACTTATGCTATGTTGCTCTTATTAAGGTGCGGCTAATTCTGCAGGATTATCTAGTTCTATGCTCTAAGGATCTATTGCAGGCGCAGAGGCGCGTTATAATAGGATGTTACTATTAGCTGTTAAGTCCTCTATACTTAGGGGAGGTGCCCCTAGGTACACGTTCTTTATGCGCGCCTTTAGTAGTAGTTTTTATACCTAGGCGTCCTTAACCTAGCTATTCCTGTCTATTAGAGACTAGCTCCTTATTGTGCTTTGTGTAGCAGCATATACTGCAGCGCCTTTAGTTAGTTCTTTAGTTACAGATTATAAGAAGCAGATAGCCTTTTAGAAGTCCTTAATTATCTATTACTAATAGTTAGTTGTAGTATCCTAATATTTAGCATTATGCGTTTTAGCACTTGGCTCTTGCTTATAAAGGCCTAGCGCTACTAGTTTCTTAAACCTATCTGCACAAATAACTTTAGCCCTGTCTCCTATCTAGTTATTAAAGACATTCTAGTAGTCCTTAATGCATTCGCGGAGCTATTAGAGTAACTCCCTAGGCCCCTAGAGTAGTTGTCTAGAAAGCTTCTCTTAAGGCGTAGTCTATCTGCTAAAGAAGTATTACTACTATCTATTTTTATCTTGTTAGTTATAAACCTATTTATTTGCTTTTAGGCCTAACATGTGCTTGCAGTTCTAAATTATATGCCTAACCTCCCTGCAGCATTTACAGACGTCTCTTTAAACCTCCTAATTCCTTACTACCTCTACATCTGCGTTTAGATTTATTATAGGGGTAAATAATAATTAGAATGTCCTATCTACCTATTCCTAGTGTAAGGTAGGTCTAATAAGGGCGCGCTAGGCATAATGCTAATTTGTAGGGTTTTTAAAGCTTTATTTAACGTTAGGTGCAGTCTTCTAATGCGCGAATTCTTATGCTGTTAAGGTTATGCCTTTTATTAAATTGCAGAGTTTTATAATCTAGGGGTTAACATTTGCAATTACATTAGCAACTACTAATATTCCTGCAGGTAGGTTTATTATTAGCTTAGTTAACTCCTGTCCTAGTGCACTAGTAATAAGCGGGTTTTTAAGCAGTCTTATCCCTAATACTTAATTATAGCAGCGTTAAACATAATTAAAGATTAGCTCTAGGTAGAAGGTCGTTGCATTATTAATATCTAGCCTATCTAGCATAGAAAACGCAACTAACTATTAATTACTTAGGTCTAATCCTTAGTAAAACAGGCTCCCCCCTTTATGCGCTATTACCTTATTCCTTACAAGGGCTATCTAAAAGTTAACTACGAACTAGTAATAGTACTCTAAAAGGTTAACTCTAGGTTGTCGCCTAGCTATCTAGGCAACAAAACTATTTAGGTATGCCTAAGTTCCTTTCTTAGCACTATTATCTGTATCCTAAAACCTCTTCTTTAGGATAGTTTTAAAGGCCTCCTACGAGACATAATCGTATAAATATTCTAGGATTATCTAAATAAAGTCTAACTAAGTCTGTTTACAGAAGTACAGTACTCTATCCTTCTAATTCTTAGCCCCCTAGCAGGCTCTAGCGCATGTAAAATTATATTAGTCTAGGAACTCTGTTATATTTATACTTAAGAAGCGTAGGGTATTACTATTTATTAGGCTAAGTTTAATAATTACCCTTTGCTCCTAAAGTCCTTCTGTTGTTAGTAGTACTGGCATTAGCGTAGCGCTAGGCTCTTAGGATACTAGAGGCAGTTTAACTAGCTAAGGGTTAGGGCCTATTTCCTTTTCTTTGCCCTCCCCTAATAGAGTACTATTATCTAAGGCTTCTAACGTATCCTTGTAATCCTTCCTATAACTCTAATTATCCTTTAGCACCTATAGCCTAGATGCTAATAGGCTAGTTAACCTTAAGAGGGTAGCTACATCCTTTACTAGTTTTAGGATTGCTAGTACGTAGTCTTTTAGCGTAGTTAATAGACCTAACATCTTCCTGCAGTATCTAGTTATTCTAGAAATAGTAGGTTAGGCAACAGTCTTTTAATGTTGTTAGGATAAAAGATCTAAAAGGTTTCTAGGAAAACACAAATAACAGTGTTAGTAATAGGTTAACAGATTTCTTCTAACTATTCCTGTAGTTATTAATTATTATCTTCCTGTTATCCTAATCTTACTTCGTTACAGTCCTTCTATCTCCCTTCCTTTAGCCTTTCTCTACCCCTTATTATTATTTTCTTTCTTAGCCTACTATTCTATCTGCTAATGCAACTCCTTGTTATATTAATTTATCTTATCTAATACCCTAAGGCCTTCTTAGTGTAGCCCCTTGCTACTTAGTAGTTAGCTCTTAGCGCCTTACTAGTACCTGTTCTTTTACTCGCCTTAAGTAACTTACTTACCTTAAGTAGATCTCCCTTTCTAATACGACGCCTTATTATCTCCTATTATCTACTAAGTCCTTATTAGTATCTACTAAGTTTTACACTAGTTTTAACTATCTGTCCTTAGTTAGTTTATTACATTTGCCTTCCTACCTAAGGCCTCCTAATAGCAATCCTGTATAGGGCCTCCCTAATAAGCCCTTATTATAGTCTGTTATTATTATTCTTCTGTTTGCTATTCTTAAGGTTTCCTCCTTTATCCTGTTTAATAGACTGTTAATAGCCCTATAGGCTTTGCTAAAAATTATAGTAGTGTGTAGGTGTTAGGGGGTTCTTAGCTGACTCGCAATTAAACAGTCTAAAGTAAGATTAAATAGTAACTTAAATTCTCTATGTAACAATGCATAATTATAAAAGGAAATTACCTCTAACACCTATCTATACCTATAAAACACGTGATCGCACTAACGCTATATTTACCAGCCACGTCCTGAACCACGATTGCACCTCGCTAATCACCTAACTACCTATCAACACCTGATTAGGTATCGTCTTGCCGACACCTCTTTACTACACTACACTAACACCTACACACTACTATAATTTTTAGCAAAGCCTATAGGGCTATTAACAGTCTATTAAACAGGATAAAGGAGGAAACCTTAAGAATAGCAAACAGAAGAATAATAATAACAGACTATAATAAGGGCTTATTAGGGAGGCCCTATATAGGATTGCTATTAGGAGGCCTTAGGTAGGAAGGCAAATATAATAAACTAACTAAGGACAGATAGTTAAAACTAGTATAAAACTTAGTAGATACTAATAAAGACTTAGTAGATAATAGGAGATAATAAGGCGTTGTATTAGAAAGGGAGATCTACTTAAGGCAAGTAAGTTACTTAAGGTAAGTAAAAGAACGGGTACTAGTAAGGCGCTAAGAGCTAACTACTAAGTAGTAAGGGGCTATACTAAGAAGGCCTTAGGGTATTAGATAAGATAAATTAATATAATAAGGAGTTGCATTAGCAGATAGAATAGTAGGCTAAAAAAGAAAATAATAATAAGAGGTAGAGAAAGGCTAAAGAAAGGGAGATAGAAGGACTGTAATAAAGCAAGATTAGGATAATAAAAAGATAATAATTAATAACTGTAGGAATAGTTAGAAGAGATCTGTTAACCTATTGCTAATACTATTATTTGTGTTTTCCTAGAAACCTTTTAGATCTTTTATCCTAATAATATTAAAAGACTGTTACCTAACCTACTATTTCTAGAATAACTAGATACTGCAGGAAGATGTTAGGTCTATTAACTACGCTAAAAGACTACATACTAGTAATCCTAAAACTAGTAAAGGATATAGCTACCCCCTTAAGGTTAACTAGCCTATTAGCATCTAGGCTATAGGTGCTAAAGGATAATTAGAGTTATAGGAAGGATTACAAGGATACGTTAGAAGCCTTAGATAATAGTACCCTATTAGAGGAGGGAAAAGAAAAGGAAATAGGCCCTAATCCTTAGCTAGTTAAACTGCCTCTAGTATCCTAAGAGCTTAGCGCTACTATAATGCTAGTACTGCTAATAATAGAAGAACTTTAGGAGTAAAGGGTAATTATTAAACTTAGCCTAATAAATAGTAATGCCCTACGCTTCTTAGGTATAAATATAATAGAGTTCCTAGACTAATATAATTTTGCATACGCTAGAGCCTGTTAGGGGGCTAAAGATTAGAAGGATAGAGTGCTGTACTTCTATAAACAGACTTAGTTAGACTTTATTTAGATAATCCTAGAATATTTATATAATTATGTCTTGTAGGAGGCCTTTAAAACTATCCTAAAGAAGAGGTTTTAGAATGCAGATAATAGTACTAGGAAAGGAACTTAGGCGTACCTAAATAGTTTTATTGCCTAGATAGCTAGGCGACAACCTAGCGTTAACCTTTTAGAGTACTATTACTAGTTTGTAGTTAACTTTTAGATAGCCCTTATAAGGAATAAGGTAATAGCGCATAAAGAGGGGAGCCTATTTTACTAAGGATTAGACCTAAGTAATTAATAGTTAGTCGCGTTTTCTATGCTAGATAGGCTAGATATTAATAATGCAATAACCTTCTACCTAGAGCTAATCTTTAATTATATTTAATGCTGCTATAATTAAGTATTAGGGATAAGACTACTTAAAAACCCGCTTATTACTAGTGCACTAGGACAGGAGTTAACTAAGCTAATAATAAACCTACCTGTAGGAATACTAGCAGTTACTAATATAGTTGTAAATGTTAACCCTTAGATTATAAAACTCTGTAATTTAATAAAAGGCATAACCTTAACAGTATAAGAATTCGCGCATTAGAAGACTGCACCTAATGTTAAATAAAGCTTTAAAAACCCTATAAATTAGTATTATACCTAGCGCGCCCTTATTAGACCTACCTTATACTAGAAATAGGTAGATAGGATATTCTAATTATTATTTGCCTTTATAATAAATCTAAACGCAGATGTAGAGGTAGTAAGGAATTAGGAGGTTTAAAGAGACGTCTGTAAATACTATAGGGAGGTTAGGCATATAATTTAGAACTGTAAGCACATGTTAGGCCTAAAAGCAAATAGATAGGTTTATAACTAATAAGATAAAAATAGATAGTAGTAATACTTCTTTAGTAGATAGACTACGCCTTAAGAGAAGCTTCCTAGATAACTACCTTAGAGGCCTAGGGAGTTACTCTAATAGCTCCGCGAATGCATTAAGGACTACTAGAATGTCTCTAATAACTAAATAGGAGATAGGGCTAAAGTTATTTATGCAGATAGGTTTAAGAAGCTAGTAGCACTAGGCCTTTATAAGCAGGAGCTAAGTGCTAAAACGTATAATGCTAAATATTAGGACACTATAACTAACTATTAGTAATAGATAATTAAGGACTTCTAAGAGGCTATCTGCTTTTTATAATCTATAACTAAAGAACTAACTAAAGGCGCTGCAGTATATACTGCTATATAAAGTATAATAAAGAGCTAGTCTCTAATAGATAGGAACAGCTAGGTTAAGGACGCCTAGGTGCAAAAACTACTACTAAAGGCGCGCATAAAGAACGTGTACCTAAAGGCACCTCCCCTAAGTATAGAAGACTTAATAGCTAATAGTAACATCCTGTTATAACGCGCCTCTACACCTATAATAGATCCTTAGAGTATAGAACTAGATAATCCTACAGAATTAGCTGCACCTTAATAAGAGTAATATAGCATAAGCGCCCTACTAGCAAAGCCTTAAAAAACACGCAGGATAGTTACTACCTAATTTAATTAAGATTTAGTAGACCTTCTCTAATTATTAAACGTTAACACCCTAGTAGGCGCAGCGTTATCCTAAAAGGTCTAAGGCCTTACTATTACGTCCTTACTTTTATAGTTAAGTATTATTAATATAACGTTGCAAATACTAGCATTAGCAAGGAACTATTTAAGCCTATTAAACTAAGGGGGCAGTAGTAAAGTAAGCATAATTAAGGAGGCTATAGGGGGGCATAGCTAGGGTTATATTAGTAAACTTAGTGTCTTCTAATAGTATAACCTAGACTAAGAGGATATTAGCTATAAAGAGGTAGATAGAGAGATAATAATAGCGCGTTAGGATGCTTAGGAACGTTAATACTAGATAGTAAAGATCTAAGGAGAGATCTCTGTTTGCTAGGTTAGCATCTATAGCTATATAGCCTATAGGCTGCTTAATACAGGTTTATAGTTAAACGTAATTAGGCTAGCCTTAGCCTAAGCACTTAACCTCTAGATTAAGGATATTACTTAGGATTATCTACTCCTAAGCTAAAGGACTAGAATAATATTAGCAGATAGTAGGCTTAATCCCTTTGTTAGTACCTGCTAGTTAGTCCTAGTAATAATTAGTTAGATTATTATCCTAACCTACTTTTAAGTAGTAAGGAACCTTTAATAGGCCCTCCTCTTTAGAATACTATTCTATGTAAGTATAAGACTATTACTAGAATTCTTAACTATAGGATGCTGTAAATATAAAATCTAGGCGCTAAAAGGCAACGTAAGGGTATTATTCCTAGGGATAGATCCTATACTAATTATTAATGCAGTACTAAATAAGCCTTAGGGAAATAGGAACTAAGTGCATCTACTAGAGAGGTGTACTTAGTTTAAATAAACCTAGAGTATAAATTAATAATCCTTTATAAGGACTTAGAAATAGAGGATAATCTTAAGCGTAACCTTATAGAGATGTAGGAGGAAATATAATAACGTATAGTAGCCTAACGCGTCTTTAATAAGCAGCTTAGAAGTAGAGAAGTAAACACCTTATATAAGATAGTAGCGTAGAAGGTCTAGCCTATAGATAAGCTATAAGAGGATATACTAATAGAGTTTAGCTATCTAGATTAGCAACAGCGTGCAATCGCGCAACAGGTAGCAAAGGACAGCACTAAGCCCTATATTCCTAGACCCTATAATAATATCTTTAAGCAGCGCTACGTCTCTTTCCTAAGGGGCACTTAATTAACGCTAGCGAGACTAAAGAACATGCACATTAGTAAAGATCTATAGCTAAAGGAAATAGAATTACTCTATAAGCTAATATTTAATTAGGAGGCTATAATTACCTAGGACTTCTCTAAGATAACTACTATCTATCCTAACGTTTAACTACTATATAAGATTTGTACTAAACCCTATAATGCGTAGTAGGAGAAAGGCTTTTAATATCCCTAATAATTAGAGCGCGTCGCTATTAAGATAATTTAGGAGAAGATTAAGTAAGGCACCCTTAAACTCGCTAATAGTTAGTATTATAACCTATAGTTTCTAACGCTAAAGAAACAGCCTAGAACCTACTAATTAATTAATAATGCCTAGATCCTAAACAGCTATACTATTTAGGACGCAAACCTGCTACTATTAGCTAATAAATTCTTAGAGAGACTTACTAATTAAGCTATCTATTCCCTCTTTAACTTCTTTTTAGGCTATAACTAGCTGCCCCTTTATACTAAAAGCTAGGATATAACCGCCTTTATAACGCTAATAGGCTTAGTCTATTAATATACCTTACTAATAGGTGTAATAAACTTAGTATAAGCCTTTATTAAGATAGTAATAAAGATTCTTAAAGAATACTTCCTTAACGCAGCGCCCTTTATTAATAATATAGTAGTAGGCAGGCTCTAATTAAGGTATAGTAACGAACTTGCGTAGCTAGGCGTCTAATAATATGTGCTTAAATACTAGCAGCAGATTAACTGCGTGCTAGCAGACATTAAACAAGCAGAAGCAACAATCTTAAGCCTAAAATTATTTTAGGGAGTAGAGCAACTTAGGATTGTTAGCTATAAAGTTAATAGTAATAGCTAACACCCTAAGAGTAAGAAGGTAGAGAAGATATTAAGGTACCCCCCTTATAGGAGCGTAAAGGAGGTTTAATAATTTATTAGCATCTATATATATTACTAATAGTAGATCCCTAGCTTTACATTCTAGGTAGTGCTGCTATTCTAACTGCTACGCAAGGATGCGCTATAGAAATAAGGAGAAAACTAAGAGAAGGCTATAAATAATCTTAAAAGGGTAATTACTTTACTACTAGCATTAGCCTGCCTTAACTATAAATTAGGGCGTATAGTATATCTATATATAGATGCTAGTAAGATTAGTGCTAGGGCAGTCCTTAAATAAGAAGGAGAGGATAACTAGCAATACCCTATCTATTTTAAGAGTACCCTGTAGTCTAAGGAATAATTATAATAGCACTCTACTAAACTTAAGTATAAGGCAGTCCTATAGGCACTAAAGAAGTATTAGCTCTACCTCTATAGAGCCTAATTTATAATTAAGACAGATGCCTAGATACTTATCTCTTAACTTAACAGGTTATTAATAGACCTCCCTAGCTTAGTAATAAACTAGTAGCTAGCTGCAATCCTTCTCTAGGAATTTAAGATCTAATATATTAAGGGGAAGAAGAATACTATTACTAATACTCTATCGCGATACCCTTAGTCTAAAGGATAGCAGCTACTAGAGCTAGATAAAGAAAACCTAGAACTATTTATTAAAGCTATAATAAAGAAAGGGGAGGAGTAAGGAGTAGTATATATAGAAGAGGAGTAAGTGCTATTATCTTACATACTCTATAACACCTATTTAGAAGGATTAGAAGAGATTACTTAGTACCTCTATATAATAAATTATTTAGCTAGGTTAAATAGAAAGAAGAAGCAATAATTTTAGAGGAAAGCTTAAAGTTTCTTTAAAAGAGGCGGATACCTATTTAAGAAGGCATTAAGGAATATTATGCCCTACAGAGTTATTAATAACCCTAATATTTAGCTAGCCCTAGTAGAAGAAGTATATACTTAGCTTGCCTATTAGGGGATTTAGGTAACCTTTGCAGCTCTCTTACTTTAATATTAGTAGAAAGGGCTTTATAAAACTACCTAATAATAGCTTGCTAGTTATAATACTTACTAAAGGAAGTAGGGCTATTATATATAAACGCAACTCTATACTACTTTTATAAAGGCCTTTTAGGACTAGTAGATAGTTAATATTACCTACATACTAAAGGGCTAAGGAGGCGCTAAATATCTTATTATAGCACGCGAATACGCGTTAGGATAGGCTAAAGCAAGGGTATTAAAGGTAGCTAACTTATTAGTAGTAGCTTAATTTATATACGAAGAAGTTATTTATTAGTAGGGTACCTTCTTAAAGCTATTAGTTAATAGTAGATTAGAGAACTAAGAGGTAGTTAAAATACTTGTAAAGGTGTTTAGCATTATAATAGTAGTTATATTAGCCTATAATTTAAAGGCCTAGGGCCTAATTAAGAGAGGGCACTAATAACTAGTTGCTGCATTAGTAAAACTTAGAGGATAATAGGTTAATAAATTATGTATAGTCCTATAGGCTAATTAGGTAAGCATAAGAAGGAGCACTAGATACTTACTAATATAACTAGTTCTAGGCTAGAATCTAATTCTGCTAATAGAACTCCTAGTACTAACCTAGTAAAGCCTTCTATAGAATAAAATCTAGTTAACATCTAATATACTTGCAGTTAGAGCCTAATAGTTAGAGTTCTAGAATAAGGATATATTAGAGGCGCTTAGAAGAAGTATTTAACTAAGAATGCAGGCGATAGAGGAATAGAATGCGACAAAGGACCTGCATACAGCAGGCTTTTAGGAGGGCAACCTAGTACTTATTTAGAATTTAGTAAGGGAGAAGGACATAACGTTAGTAAGGAAGTTTAATAATTAATAGTTAAGACCTTACTAAGTTAGGCGTAAAGGCCTAGCTAACTTATATTACTACTTAGAGGATATAGATAGGACGCCCTTTTAGAGTATAATTACTAGTAATTGCTTAAAGAGGTTTATATAACGCGATCTTAGCATTAAAGGGCAACAGCTACTTAGATAGATAAAAACTTATAATAAGGAGGTACTAATTATAATAATCTACCCTAGGCTATACACTAGTAACCTAGATAGAAATTAAAGATAATAATATCGCGTTTTAATTAAAGATTAGAAATTAAACTATAGGGAGTTAAGGCTAATAGAATATTAACATAAAGTAATAATAGAACCTATAATAGTAGTTAGCCTAAATTAATAAAGAGTACCTTTACTAAGAGTAATTATACCGCGCAGGCTATTACTAATCTAGAGGGATAACACTAACAACTTATTAGATAAGTCTAATAAGTAGGTCTTAGCTAAGAGTTAGCTAAGGAAAAGAAGGGGAAGGAGGTATTAGTAGTAAGCTATAAATAGGGATAGGGCGTTATAATAAGGGATTACACACTAGGAAGGTTAAGAAGAGGAAAGTCTTTTAGATAGGCTATAGCTAGATATTTATAATATAGTTAAGAAAGAAGTAGAAGGTAAATAGTCTTAAAGGACTGTTGCAGGACATTAAGGCCTAATTAAGAAAAGCAAAACACTACCTAAAGGAAGCTATTACTAAGGAAAACGCCTAAAGGTTACCCTAATCTATTACTAGTTAATAGATTACCCTATTTCTTGCTAGATTTATTATCCTTCTTGCCCTTTCCCTTGCGGGAGGACGAGGGGCTCTTAGGCGGACTAGTAACTTAGGAAAGGGTGCTAGTATAATAGTAATATCCTAAAGGACTATTAACTTATATAGGCGAACTGCTATAAGTAGAACCTCTAGTCTATATAGGAGAACTATAACAGGACTTGTAAGGGGGACTACCTATATTAGAGAAACCTTAGAAAGTACTAGAGTTAGAAATATAGTTAGAACTATTACTATAGACTAAAGCCTTATTAGAACTACCCTTGTTACTATTACTAGCGGTATAGGAACGAGTAATTATCTAGCCTAGTAGGGAGACCTGCAAACTAGCATTCTAATAACAAACTAGGGTTAAGGTATTATCCTTAGATAAGATAGGTGCTAACTTATAAGAGGTAGACATAGGGGTAGACAAGAAGTTATTAGCTGCATCTTGCAAAAGATTACTATCTAGACGCCCTATATAGGATAATTAGAAGATAGAAAAGAAGGAAAAGAGATAAGGATACTTATAATATATAGAGTAGTAGTTAGCATTTCTGTTATAAGCATAATTATTACAAGCCCTATAGTTTAATAAGTAATTATTAGAGGTGTATAACTGTTAATAGCTACTAAAGATAAAGGAACCTTAACCTAAAGATGTATAGTAAGAGTAACGCAAGTAGCTAGTATACTTAAAGTTCCTAGCAGCTATCTATTAAATAATTACCTTTATATTAGTCTTATAGAAGCTGCAGGCTAAGGGCTTATTACAAGTACCTATGCTAAAGAACTTAGGGATAGTTACTCTAGGTTAGATATTAAGCTAGCCTTAAGCAGCTAGACTATGCTCTATATTATTAGGATTAATAGTAAAAGGGAGTAGGTAAGTAGGTAATAGGACACTATTACACTAGAGAGTCTAGATAAAGCGCTGCAGGGTGCAAACGCTAAGGGCATTAAGAGGTTTATTAGCGTTTTAATAAACTATTAGAGGTTAGTAGAAAGGAAACTATAAAAAGAAAGAGAGATATAAACGCTACTTAAGGATAAACTACTTTATAGTCTTAAAAGGGTAACTATAAAGGTCTAAGTTAATATTACTGCAACCTAGGGGGCTGTTACTATAGGGATTCTTCTTACTACTACTACTACTACCCTTATTACTACCTATGCTAGAGGTAGTAGAGCTAGTACTAAAGTTAATAGAGGTTATAAGTGCAAGTAGGTATTGCGAGGAAGTATAAGTTAGGGAAGAAGTTAATAAGGGGAATTTAGCTAAAGAAGAAGGGAGGTAGTAAGGTAGAGGAAAGAAGGAGAGTAAGAGGAGATTAACGTCCTTTTATATTTATAGGCACTAGTACCTAAGAAGCCTCTTTTACTTATGCCTTAGCGTTTCCCTTAGGAAAATATTATAAGCTTACTGCTATGTTAGTAAGATATAGTAAATATAGGTAATTATTAGTAGTAAGTTATAATTTCCTTAGGTAACTATACACCTAATTACCTATAATATAACACTAGACCTATAATACGTAGTTAGCAAGATAATATTACTTAACTCTAACTATCTTAACATTAAAATAAGTATAAGGAGCCTAAAGGATAAAGCTAAGAATAAGATAATAAGAAAACCTAACTACTCTGCGCTAGCAGTAGTATCCTCCTCTAAAAACCTATTAAAATTACTTACTAAGAAACTATTAAACTCGTCCTCCTCCTTATTATTAATCCTAGTAAGGCTGGCTAGAAGAGTAAATAGAGTATAAAAAGAGGTTAGCACTTAACTAGCAGAACGCAAAGTCCTTAAAGAGACTAATAGAAAGGGTAAACTATTATTAGAGTTACTAATAGCCTCCTTACTAAGAGCCTTACAAGCCTTTTAGGGGCGGCTAATAAGAGCTAGAGAAGGGGTTAGTAACTAAGGAATAGACTATAGGAGAGACCTGTACTTATAACCTAACGCTGCATTAAGCATTTCCCCCCTCTACTATTAAAAGCATAGGTATTATAAGCACCTTAGTTAGTAAGTTTATTACTAATATAGGACTATTAACAGCTAAGTAAGATAGCTTAATTCCTAGCTGCACACTAATTACACTGTAAAAGCCTATAATAGTAGTAATTACCTACAGCTACCTATTAGACAGCTGCTTTAATATTAGTATTATAGTATCTGCGTTTATTAGGAGCTTCTAGTAAACCTATGCTAAAGAATTAATACACTGTTGCCGCTAGGGATAGATTAAAAGCACCTTAAGGAGCTATTAGGTCTTTATTATTATCTAGATTAATTGCTAGAGGAAGCAGGTAAGCTAAGAGGCTAACTCTAGCTTAGCGTAATTCCTAGAGAAGGGCCTAAAGGTTATACATAAATTAAGTATTTAGAGGCTAATTAGCATTATTATAAAGCTAGTAGAGGATATAGTCCTTAGTAGTCCTTATAAAATACTTATATAGATTAGAAAGAGTATTACCCTTTTAGTAGGTAGTAGGCTATTTCTTTAGTAGCGTAGGGTTATTAGGGGGTAAGGCGTATAAGGGTATGCTATTAGAGAGTTAGATAGAGGTAAGAAGAGATAAAGGGTATAGGAAGGCAAGAGGATATAGCCTAAAGATATATTATAGGTTACTAAGATATAGATAGGGCTGCGTATTATTACTTAGCATAATTACTGCGTTATAAATCCCTTAGCATAAAAATTTAGATAAAGCTCCTAGACTATAGCTAATAAGGTAGTAAGTAGGTATTAAAGGAGGGGAGGAGCTTAAGGGGGCTAAGCTTTAAGAAGGGGAGGCAAACTATAGTGTAGTAAAGGGGTGTTAGTAGGGCAACACCTAATTAGGTGTTAATAAGTAGTTAGGTAATTAGTAAGGTGTAATTATAGTTTAGGACGTAGCTAGTAAATATAGAGTTAGCGTAATTACGTGTTTTATAGGTATAGATAGGTGTTAGAGGTAATTTCCTTTTATAATTATACATTATTATATAGAGAATTTAAGTTACTATTTAATCTTACTTTAGACTA
This sequence comes from Pleomassaria siparia CBS 279.74, assembly GCA_010093715.1. Classification (NCBI taxonomy): domain Eukaryota; kingdom Fungi; phylum Ascomycota; class Dothideomycetes; order Pleosporales; family Pleomassariaceae; genus Pleomassaria; species Pleomassaria siparia. The sequence goes on along the minus strand of MU005776.1, from coordinate 524,701 downwards.
TTTAATTACAAGTTAGCTAAGAACCCCCTAATACCTATACACTACTACATTGCCTAAGAGATATTAATTACAAGTGCTTAAGGGATATTAATTATAATTACTTAAGGGATATTACTTAGTTACCTAAGAGATATTAATTATAATTACTTAAGGGATATTAATTATAATTGCCTCTTACCTAATATTTTAAGAAGTGCTTAAATACCTTAGCGTTAATTAAGCCCTAATATATTATATAGGTAATATATCCGTTAATTATTATAGCTAGAAGTAAACTCTATCTCTTAGAGCGTTTAACAGAGTAGGAAGCAGCGCAAGGCCTATTTACTAGAGCCTACCTACGCTTTCTATTACCTATACGTTTATTAGCTGCTAACTTGTTAATACAGATAATCTAATTAGGTCTCTATTCTTAAAGGCGTGCCTGCTAGGTTGTTAATATAGTAATTAGATCTCCCTTATTAATAAGGCCTGCCTTAAATACTTAGCGGAGAGGCTTACTACGCTTACGCGTAGATTGCTTAGCTACCTTATAACTCTATTAAATCTCTGCTAAGAATCTCTATATAGTTCTATTACTTATATTAAGGGTAAACTTATTAAATAGGAAGCCTTAGAGCTCTTGTAAATATAAGGTCTTTTAGATAGAAATATACTTAATTAGTGCCCGCTTATGTATCTTTAATAGATAAGGCTCTAGACTAGGCTAGATTTAGTATGTAGATAGAGGATAGGGTAATCTATACAACTTAAGGCTTATTTAGATGCCCCTAATATACTTCTGCGTAATACTAAGCTCCCTTAATATTATACGCAGTAAGTAATTAGCCTCTAGCCTTATTAATACCTTACTAAGCATCTCTAGCTTAAGTTAATTGCCTTTATGCGCTATAACGTATTAGGAAATAATAGTAAATAATTATATTATAAAATAAGGAGATACAGCACTATAAATATAGTAGATTTATTAAGATTTATTAGTTTTATATCTGCCTATACTAAAACGTATAGTAATTAATAATCTTAGCGAAAATCTATTTATACTCCCTTGGCGGGGGGGGGTACCTAACATCCTGCCAGTCACAATATTTGTTTGTACGTTCGCAGCTCTATCTAAAAGCCTTAGCGTGTATTGCCCCATACATATATAGGGCAGATATCGTACATCCATACATTCACCGTAATCAGGTGACTTATTCATCCAAGGAGTCAACTGATTGAACACCCCCTGTGTTCCCATCTCTAAGATCTGATCAATTGCAAGCTCAGGCCGCACCTACGCGCCACCCAACGTACAAAACAAAGTCAGCTCCGCTACACAACATCGCCGCGATCCGACCCACTACATAGGTACTGCGCCGCACTAATTAACAGCTACGCCTCATCCAGAGTGTTGCGCATTACGCAATCCCTATTAAGTACGTGCATCTTGCTTGTCTACATATGACACAGTACCTTTAACCAGCTGTCGACCTTCCGACGTTGTCCCAACCTTTTTTTGCAGTTTTGTTCGACTTGCCAATCAATCGTTCATCTTTGTTACCTACGTACGGCAATAAACAACGGACAAGTCACGGCCTTTTCTTCAGCTTTGTGTAATTATCCCGTTTATGAATAATAGTGAGATCGAGCACTATGGAGGCCACTCATGATTATGATGAACGACAAGAATATCAATCAAATGACTTACTCCCGAGCGAATCCTCCGTCCTGTCTACTGGTACCACTACGATGACAACGGCAACGGCAACGGCAACATCATCAACATCAATATCAACATCAATATCAATATCAACAGCCCCCCATGAGCAGCAGCCCTACTCCAGCGACCCCTTCTCCCCAAACTACCGCCATATCTGCCCTTGGAACGAGGAGAAAAAGGCCGATTTCATCGCTACCTGGCCGCTGCCCCTGCGCGCCGACTCCTTCCAAGTGTACGAGTCAGCCGAACATGCTGAGCACACGCGGCCGTGGGATCAGCTGCTTGTGCTACTGCATCGGCGCGGGTTGGAGGATGAGTTTTTGAGGATTATAATGGGTGGTCGTGATGATGAAGTGGAAGGGGAGGGGGAGAAGACGCAGACGCAGACACAATCGCCATTCTCAGACGAGCGCGATAAGGAGATTCATGAAAAGATGAGGACGTTGCTCAGGGATGCGGGCGAGGGGGGGGGGAGAGTTGCTGGAGAGAATGGAGGAGATTTGGCGGAGGGGGAAGGTGAGGTGGCAGGTTTTGAGCGGGGCGATTGGGGTGGAGAGGTTGTTGGAGGCGGGAGATGTAGCGGGGTATAATTGGATTCGGACGAATCCGAAAATGGTCGAGGGTAGTAAGAATGGTACGACTGGAGGACAGCAGGGCGGTGCTGCACGGGGAAAGGGGGGGAGTAGTTTAGATGGTGTGGTGGAGAGAGGTCATGTGTGGATGGGGTCGAAAGATGTATGTTGCATGTCTCCCTTCTCGTCCTTGCTTACGCACGTATCTTATCTCTAGGAAGAATATACTAACTTCCCCTCTATATGTCGTACTGTGTTATGGTGGTTGTGTGAGAAGAAGAAGAAGAAGAAGAAGAAGAAGAAGAGAATGACAATGTTGATGAGACAGAAAATTGCACTAATCTATTAACATGTACAATGTGAGGAAGGCTGGGTATCTACGCGAATGATTGCGCGAGTAGAGGGGCCGCTTCAAGTAAGAGAGATGGAGTTAATTGGTTGAGTAAGAAGGCAGCAAACTAGACAATTTTGAACAAAAGTTCAGTAGAGATAAGATGAAACAACATGGATAGCATCGACTACGACCAGACTCCTGCCCCCAAAGAAGCCCATCTAGGGTTATTTGCTGATGCATTCAGCAAAAGTCTACGTTGGGTTAATATGCCAACAGTAGGTCACTACCAGAAGGAGAGATGCTTACTGTGCCAAATGAAGTGTCTATCCATCCGCCCCCCCCTCTCCGGGCAATTGTCCTAGATCTTCACCATGTCGTCATGACACTCCGTAAAGGTAATCAAGTGATTGGGGCCCCCATCGCCCCTGTCGATGCGGTGGTTGCCTACAAACAACATGTATCAGCAAACCTTCGGTATCTAGCCAGCTCTCTCTTCACACCCACGTATCACTCACCCCAGAAGTACTGGTTGTCACCAAAGCCGTCTGGCACTAACATCTTCCCCCCAGTAGAGTCACCGGCTGGAAGAACACGTCCCGGATCGTACATATCGCAGTAGTAATTCACAAGGTTCTTCCAGTGGTTGCCGTCTTTGAAGATACACATCTTGCCGGTACTGTCGTCTTTTGCTGCGAGTTAGCGATGGGAGTGTCGATTGCGTCGTCGTTTGACCTCGTCGACTTACCCTCGGTATGACATCCGTCGGCCGCTGCTTAGGCGGCTAGGCCTGCAGTCATGACGAGGAGAGGCTTGGAAAAGTACATGATGGCTCAAAATAGTTTGCGGGGAAAGATGAGGTAGAGAAGTGAAGAGGGGCGAGCTGGTTCTCTTTATATATATACATCTACTGGAGGTATCTTGGCCGAATTGGGATCATAGAAGAATACGACTGGATACAGGTGGAATGAGAATAAGAATACACGCTGTGCTGTGAGTAGACCTACCTCCTTTAAGCCCATGGGTGGAGAACTATTACTGCTAGAAGTGTTAGGCGCTGCTGTACCTCGGGAAGATTTGCTCGTGCTGTTATACAATGGTAACATGGATTGAGTGGGTCCGCCTGCGGCACAGTACAGGCCCAATTGTGAAGTCCGCCAATAGATCGCGCTATTGCTAGATCGTTGGTCGTCGTTGTTCCTTGGATGCCCTTTGGCTGCGACCATACCCACCTGGCTATGTAATTAAGCAGTGAAGGGCGTTTACATATTGTCACGGACACAGCATCTCTGCAGCGTGCTTGCCTCGCCTAAATTAGTAAAAATATCCATCCGAGAGCCTGACTACTACAGTATGTATGTAGGGCGTGAGCATGTCTCTTTCTTTTCAATCATTACCTTCAGGTTCCAAACCCCATGAGTATCGATATGAGAGAAATCGCCCGTGGCTTCTGGCCTTTTGCGTCGTTGCCTGCATGCTAGTAGTACTTATTACGACAACTATCTTTACGAACATCGGTTTTGGCGCCTCCGTTCCGCCTTCACTCAGGGAGACAAAGATGGGCGGATATTCATGAAGTAAAGTGGAAGAACCGCACCGATGTTGCGGCAGGTTCTGCGGGGTTGGCTTTGTCTCTAGCAGATCATTGTCGCCACCAGTTCCTTATATACACTGAGGGTCTGTCTACCTTCCTAATATTCCTGGATCCTGTGTGCAATTGCAATAGCTAAATTCAGGCTTTTTGTAGGGCGAAGTTACTCTGGCCGTGGCAAGTATCTCCTCAACTGCGAATCAATAACCATCATGCACAATAAAACAAGCGTTATTACTACAATATCCTCTGTCCTTTTTGTTAACTCATCCATCCCAACCACGATACAACACCATCTCTACCAATCTACTCACTCTCGCTGTGTACAAATGTGGGGCGGTTAAGCTGTGCATAACAATTGATGAGTAGAATAATGCTCATGAGACATGCATAGTTGACGGTAGTGAATGTAACTTAGCCTAACGGCGCTTGCATGTGGGCTTTACATACATACGAGTCTCCAACCTAGGGCTTACACACAGTCCGAACCAGATCCTTGCACAAGTCATATATGTGTGTAGAAGTCGATTGTTGCACGGCATCGTATATAACCCTTTTCCCGTCTTCGAATTAGATTAGCGGGCAGGAGACCAGGCTGGCTGAGCGAGTGGCTTCTGCGGCGCCGCACGCACCACTTGGGACGAAGAATGGGGGCGTTTTTTTTTGGTTTGGTTTGGCATATTGATAGACTGACTGCTCATGTATTGCTGGTTACATAGAATACGCTTGAGGGTCACTCACGGCTTGATTAAAACATACTAGTATAGTAATAATATATCAGACATTAGTGTTGCATACATACATACATACACTATTCAATGCTACACTAGAAAAGTATTCATATCTCCGTTACCGCATACGAATCAAAATGCAAACAAGATGAGTATCCAGCATCCTCAACATATAAACTATCCTACCTCCCAAGCAAGTCCAAGATACTGTCTGCCATGTCTCAAAACGCTATTCCAGAGAATCACGAATCCGCTCCTCGTCTTGCCGCTGCATGTACCTCAATCCTGACATCAAATAAAATATCGTCCAGCTCCCTCTCTTCGGCCTTTCCCAGCACCAGATTCTTGCAGCTGCGGAAAAGATCGCGGACACCCTTGAGCTGGTCGATGATGCTCCGCGGTGTGAGGATGACGCGCTCGGCGAGGGATCGACGGGGTGTTGATGATGTGGGAACCACCTCTTGCGACTGGCTTTGGACGGGTTCTTGTCGTGCTATCGTTTCGAGCTGTAGTTGTTGTGATGCATCTGCCACTTCTCCCTTGAGAGCGGATATGGATTCGACAGGGTTTCCATCGGCAGTCTCGTCCATGGGGATTGGATCCGCAGCAACCGCCTCTTCGACCGCCCCCGGCGCTCTAAGAGCAGAGGACGGTACAGATGACAGCGAGGAACAGCTCTTGGGCGTAACTTGCACGTGACTGAGACGTTTCTTTTGAGAACCGTGATTGCCGCTTGGGGTAGTTATAGCAGCATCGCTCACACCCTTGCTGTTGCTTCTTCGAGCTCGCTTGGACACAGGCATATCCTCGACAAGTACATTCTCGGAATTTGTCTCCACTTGGCTAAGACGTGAATTGGACCGTAGCATAGACAGCTTGCGTGTCGCCTCGGGTACAACGGACTGGCTATCTGCGGAACTTTGCGATAAACCACGCGACTTCCGTTTCCGACCTCTCTTTTTCGCGGACTCCTGGACTTGGGGTGATGCAACAATGATGCTTTCTTCGTCTTCATCGTGCTGCACGTTATCGGATGGCACTGGATGTGTTGACACTGCCTTCTTGCCTGTCTGGACTTTGCTCGGGGTGTCTACGCGATGTTGCTTACGTTTCTTTGAGCTTGAACGAGTTACCGGACTGCAACCTGCGTTTCGTGGTGAACGACGAACTTCTTGTGAGTGAAATTCATCATGCGTCGCCGGATTCGAGAAAGAATCTTCAACGCGGCTGGTGTTGCTGGGCCTAACTTCAACTTCGTCGTTATCCATATCAACTGTTGTCCCCTCAAACTCGGCAACTATTGCATCGGGCGCATGAGACGGAGCGTCAACAAACACATTGTTTAACTCTTCCTGTGCTTCTTTGGATCGATCATCAACAGCCATCTCGGTCTGGGTGTTGAGCTCCGCATCAAGTTGAGCAGTGAGCTGCAGCTCGATTGTCGAGCTTGGCATATCAGACGGCGCGGAATCGGTTGGCAGCTCATCCTCGAGGTCGTCTCCATCGCGTGTGTCCGCAATCGTGAACATATCTTCGTCAATAGTGGTACCGCCGTCGAAAGACTCGGAGAATGAAGGTTGTCTAAATTCGAAACTGTCCGCGGCGATATCCGTAATCGCATCTTCTCTGGTAATATCCCCTGCAGTGATACCCCGTTCTTTCTCGAACCTCGGAGGAGATGACCCAAGCTCCTCCACCTCGTTTACCAACCGGACTGATCGCACGGCGTCTGGGGTTGCCACATTGCTGTCGTCGAAAGCAACCTGTTGACTTGGGTTCCGAGCCTGAGGGGTAGGTGAGGATCCCAGGAAAACATCCATCGGGCCTAGATTGGCTCGCGACTTGATGGGGGTGCGAGTGTCTTTGGTCGATAACTTCTTCTTTGGGGAAGAGGTCAGTTCTAGCCCAGATGGAGCTCCAAGGTCTGAAAAGATGTTCTCGCCCCGTTGACGTTCGATCATTTCTTTTTGCCGTTCAGTCAAAATTTGCGAGTCCTGATCGTGGGGATTGCTAGGCGAAGAGATAATCGGCTCAAACAAGACCTGTGAATCATCATGTCGAAGACGGACCTTCGGAGTAAGGCGACGAGAAGATATACGTCTATTTCCGGTGCTGGCAACAGCGGGAGATTGAGAGTTGCGCGGAGACTTGCGGGTAGCTTTGACAACTCGGAAAGGTGATTCCTTCACACGGGGGCTCTTGGTCTTCTTCATGGATTCGACGGTGCTGGTGTCAGACTCGTAGAAGGTGATTTGATCATCCTAAGGCCGAACGTTAGTTGTGTCATTATCATGCTAATTGATTTCACTAACCAAGTCGTTCACTGAAGCCGTCAGTGATGGAACAGACAGGTCCACAGTATTTTGCAACCGCTGCAGAGCTTTCTCCAATCGAAAGGGATAGCGCAGGCTACTCTCTTTGCCAAAGGTAGCGTTCCAGGTTTTGATAGATATATTGACGATGCCACGCCGTCGGCTCATGAAACCAGCAGTCAGCAATGACTCAAGCGCCGAAAGCATCGAGCTATCCTTTCGAGGTAGCCTGTCAATTGCATCGCTTATAGCCTGCCATAAAATGATCACCTGCACTATGTCAGTATTGCCACTTGAGTGCAGAAGCTCACACAAACCTCCTTGTACAATTCCTTGATCTGCGGATCCTTTCTTTGCAATTTGGCATCCGGATCCTCAATCCAGAGGCTTAGGAACTCCTGGATCTTACGGAGATAAACAGCTAAAAGTGAGATTGAGCATTGTTGGATCGAAGTTCCCAATGCGGCAAGAAAGTCTCGTGTACTCTCGACATCGTTGATATCTAGATCACGATAAGTCGATAACCCTATCAACACAATGGCGGCGTAGAAGTTCTTGTAAGGGTCGAATTCGGCATTTCGCGCCGGAGTGAGAGAGGATGGCGACAGGTTCTGTTTGCCCAATTCGAGAGTCCGCCTAGTGAGCACAGTTGGAAGACTTCTCAGCAAGATGCTAACATAAGGAAGACAGCGACGGCTGTCTTCTCCAGCCCCGATGACGCGTTTCAGAACCGATTTAGAAACCTGCTCAACGACGGCGATGACAACTGCACCGTCACCAGCTTCCTGTTGAACGGTGTCCACAAACGTAGAGAGGACCTCACATCCACGGGGCGTGTCGAGAAGGTAGGAAGATCCCAAAGCGAGTATGTCAACGACTACCTCATACTCCTTGCCAAGCTGCCGGGAAACACGCTCATTCGAATCGGAGGTTTGTTCATGAATGCAAGATCTTGTCAAAGTCGCGATGCGTGCCCAGAAGTTGAAGGTCACAACAGTCTTGGACGCCGGATCAACAGCGGTAGAGCAGTCCTTCAATAATTCCAACTTCCCCAAGCGGGTATTTTGCACTCTGAGACAAGGCTCGAGGACCAGTTCCACGACTCGCAATCGGACCGGGTCCGATAACTTTCCTTCGGATCGACTAACGAGGAGCTCCACAAAGTACAATAGGGGGGATATCCGAGGTCCATGTTGTCGAGATCGGTGGGATGGAGTCGGGGCGACCTCGAATTCATCCTCTCTGTTCCGTGTGAGGCACTTGTCTGCGAATTGGAAAGCGCCGAGCTTCTCAACCACCGTTTCGACCATGAAGCAGAATTTGTCCGCCCAATTATCCTCCTTTTGCTGTGACATGGCCAACTTGGCGGTGTGTCCATCCCACATTCGCCGGAGTAGGTTTACAATGTGAGCTACAGCATCCTTCGTTTCAGTAGATGCCATAATCTCCTTGCTGCTAGCCTCGATCAAGGAGTCTAAAAGTGAAGTCCACATGGTCTTTACTGGTTCGTCTTCTCCAACATCCGGATTCCACGGGGTTGCGTCGAGGAGTGCTTCAATAAACTTCAGTATCGTCGAGAGAGATTTCCGGACCCATTTTGGATCCAAGACGGGGAGTTCTTCGCGTTGAACCATTAGGTTTGCTTTCAAGTCCAACGCTCGGTATTGGTCCCATGTTCTTCTCGAGCCCCGCAAAAGTGCGGACACGATGCGGCACGCAGCGACAGCGTGTTTTGGCGATGGCTGTTGTATTAGCGGCTTCCAGAAATCCACAACAAACTCTCCCCAGTACCGATCGAGCTGCTCATGAGTTGCTGTGGGTCGAAGCGAGTAGTACAGTAATGTAAAATATCCAGACGTAGCAGCATCCAATTCGGCCTTTTTCCATTGGGTACGTCGCTGAAGCTGCTGTTGGGGGATGTTGATCAACATCTTGGACCAATTTGGAGTGGTTGAGCATGTTAGGTTTGAGGCGTATACGAGAAATCCAAATGCAACATTTGCGTGAACCTTGACCATATCGTGCTCGGAAGAAAAGGTCTTCTCAAACACCTTTGCCCAGTCCACTAGAGTCGTGAATGTCGTCACTTGCAAAGAATCGTACAGAAGCGCTGTTATAGCAGCCCAAACCTGTGGGACCATGGCTGCGGAGTCCGACGCCAGAAGCCTTTCAAGCTGCTGCGCGACCACCTTGGCGACTGTATTTCCGTCCGTCTTTTCGCGATTCAAGACAGCTAGGACCGACTTGATGACGAGACGGTCTGTGCCGATCGTCTTGATGGCACAAATGGCCATGTCCAAGGCACTTTGGTTGATATCCTTTTGGGTGTTAAGCATAGCCGTGATTGTGTGTTTGAACCAGCGTTCGGTGTGTCTGATCATAACGTCTGGCCGTTGCTGGACCAACTTCCGGTATACACGCAGTCTATATGCATGTACCGAGTTGCCGCTGACACGATCCTGGATGCTTTCTAGTAAATCCATGATCTTCTCCACACGAACGACCGTCATAGTCTTGGGACGAAAGTTCTGCTGCATGAGCACAGCCAGATGGGTGTTGATTACGGTTTTTGGCATGTTCGGGTCGGCTGCAACCTGGATTATGCGGTCGACGACGAAGTTGCAAAACGTATCGTCCATGGCAGGCCTCAGCTCCGGTACGCGAAGAAGAGCCATGAGAAGTCGCAGGGCTTGTGCGATGAGTTGAGAGTCGGGACCAGTGCCCATTATGCTAATGGCCTGCATGTCCCTCTGTATAAATTGGGACAAAAGTCCCATCTTGTGCACCAAAGACGGAGTATCGGGTATCTTGTCGTAGGCTTGCAATGTCCTCGTCAATGATATGTAGGCATCCAGCCTAGAAGCACGCTTATCCTGAGCAAGCTGCTTCACGATTGACTCCAACATATCGGCGAATGTGTCGAACTCGGGTGCTTCGCCTGCGTGTTGCTGGAGGAGAGTGGAGGCCGGATCGCAAGCCTTGAGAATGGATTTCAATGGCTTCAACAGTCGGGTTTGGGGTAAAGGTCGTAGCGGTGAGCTATGGCGAGGGGTCCATTTCGTAGGAGATAGACCCTTGTGCTTTGCGGCGCTCGTCTGTAGGCCAAAGCTGACTCGTTTTCTGCTGCTTCCAACGCTCCCTATTTCCGACGAAGGCGATTGATCAGGCGTGCTGAGAAGGGGTTGTTTCGCAACGACTTTGGATGCGAGGGTCTGGGTCTTGGTGCCAAAGGGATCACTGAGGAACTGGGCGGCAATGTCGGCGTCCTGGTCCTGGTCCTGGTCCTGGTCCTGGTCCTGGACGTCTTTCGGGGGTGTGGGAGGGCGGAGGGATATGGACTCGAACTTTGAAGTGGAAAACACCATGGCTATGCTGGAACAACTACGAAAGATAAGAAACAGAAGAAGAAGAAGGAGAAGAAGAAGAAGAAGAAGAAGAAGAAGGCGGCGGCGGCGGCTGCTCTGGCATTGCGGGTTACGGTGGAGAGGGAGCGGCCGTGCGTGCAGTTGACGCTGAAATGGCTGGCACGTCGTTCACGCGACGCGCACCTTGCAACTTGGAGAGAGATCGCGTCGACGTGCAGGGGTCGTGCTAAAGTGCTGCCAAGCTTCCACCACTTATGTATTCTCTTTGCACAGCAAACACTCTTCATAATACTCTAGACAATACTGGAAGCATATATACCTACAGAGGTAGTTCGTTTCATTCTATGCGTGTCCCTGGACAAGGGAGAGTCGGCGTTGAGTGAGACTCCAAAGGTGCGTCTATGATCATACAAGGGTAACTAATCAGAATTCGACAAGAATTGGTGTCATATTCGTCAGGCCAACCTTTTGATATAATGATTACGAGGCAAATCAAACATTTCAAGCAACAGCCTGCTCGTTCTCATGTACGACCAAAACGCGCTCATCAACCTTTCATCCAACCCTGACAATCTGTAATCTGTAGCGGGGTCGATCGATCAATGATCCACCAACGTTCCAAAGCTCATCACTCCTGAGTCCTGACGTCTGCACAAACTCCGCCAACCGTCAACCAAGACCATACTTACAGTACACGCCGACCTCTGTCACTCTTTTAGACTCAACTCCCAATCTACCATGCTGTCAAAGTTCAACTCCAAGGCGAGCGACGACAGGTGTACGTACTAATCCTTTTTCTACGGGAAATGGAAGAACCCTCGCTGACCCCCTGCAGCAAAGCTCGAGCAGGTCACCGAGCTACTGTCCAAGTTGAAAGCCGATCTCGACGCGAACAAACTCTCTGCGAAGCGTAAGCTAGGGCTTCAAGTACATTTGGAAAACTTGGACTTACACATTCACCAGAGCGGAAGCAACTGCTCGAGGAGCTCAAAGTCCACGGACGATCGGCCGAGAACGCAGACCCCATATTCACGAAAGATGTACGTCGAAACCTCGCCATATAACGACTTCCTCAGAGCAACCCGGCTTATACGAGGAACAACTTAGGGCCTACACACTCTCTCCCGCTATGCCTTCGACGACCAGCCCGCACCCACGTCACAAGAAGCCATGCGCTGCATAGCCAACGCGCTCCTCATCAATCAAAAGATGTGCCAAATCTTCGTAGACCTAGGCTATGCGCCCCAGGCAGCGAAAAAGCTGAAGGCGGGTACGCATTGCCCTGCATCAGCTGGGTGTCATGCTAACGGAACGACAGAACGACAACATCGATGACGAGTTCCTCGCCTCGCGCATCCTGTTCCTCATGACATACGAGACGAACCTCGACTACGCCCAGCTCGTCGACGAACACGGCCTCGCCGAAAGCATAAATTCAGCCATCACGAGACATGCGAAGCGGTACTCCAAATCCGCGAGGCGGCTCTCCCAGTTGCACACAAACCCCATAGACCTGATGGCTCTGTCGGAAACGCTGAAATTGCTCTTCAACATAACCCACTTCTACCCCGATCTCAGCGAGCACTTCTCCAAATCCATCCCGCACATCTTCAAGATCCTCGTGCGGCGAAAGATTCCCAGCCCGCCGCTCCAAGCGCCGATAAACTACCTGGTGAACGCGCTCATCAACCTAGATCTGGAAGACCAAAAGGGCCACCAGCTCAAGTTCTTCGGCATGAACGCCGTCTTCCCCACCTTCGACGCCAATTGCAACGTAGAGCACCTGATCAACATCCTGGACAATGCAATCGTCGCGTATACCGAAACAGAGCTCGACAACACGATATCTCCGGTTCTAACGCTCATCCGGCGCATCTACGAGATCGCTCCCGAGAGCGTGCAAAAGTACATGGAATGGCTTCTCCTCCCCACAGACGAAGAGCGCAGCCGGCCCCTGGGGAAATCAGATACGCTCTCCTCCCGACTCCTCCGACTCTCGACATCGGCCACGACGCCCAACCTCCGCGGATCCATATCCGCCATGATGTTCGAGCTCTCGGGCAAAGACGCGACCAAGTTTGTGCAAAACGTCGGCTACGGCTTTGCCTCGGGCTTCCTCGTCTCCAACAACATCCAGATGCCGGAAAGCGCGCTGGAAGCTCACTCCACGACGACGACGACGACGACGGCTGACCAGGAGGAACGCCGCGTCCCCGTCAACCCAATCACCGGCCAGAGACTGGACATGGAAGAAGAGCCCGACCACCAGACGGAACCCATGACGGAGGCGGAGAAGGAGAGAGAAGCAGAGCGCTTGTTTGTCCTGTTCGAACGGTACGTCCACATTCCATTCCATTCCCGTTGTTTTCCCATACTACATCTACATCTACATCTACATCTACATCTACATCTACATCTACATCTACATCTACATCTACATCTACATCTAAATCTAAATCTTTGCATTGTCGACATGAACTGATGTTTTTTTTTTGTGAATAGCCTCAAAGCAACTGGCATCGTCGACGTCAAGAACCCCGTCGAAGAAGCGTTCCGGTCGGGAAGGATCGAGGAGCTACCCGACGACCACGACCAAGATTGAAGACTGAAAAAATCAATCAAACATTGGATTCCTTTATTCTATAAAAAAAAAAAAAAAAAAAAAAGAGGCGCCATTGACATTACATTTTACTGGATTCGGCAAGAATTTGTGCCATTATTTATTTGATCGCGCATATGGCGAGCGAGCGCGCAGGTTAGCTTAGCATGGGCGTCTCGGTTTGCTGTCCGGATGATGGATGATGCTGATTCTTCAGGGCGTCAATGTGGTGGTGCTGCGAGCAAATATCTAGATGTCTTTTCAATGGAAAGGCACGCAATCCCTCTCGTGCGTCAGGGGGCTTGTTGTTGTTGTATTTTGGAAACTTTGGCAACAAGTCAGGGTGGAAATAGACTTTTTTTTTTGAAAGGAAGAAAGAAGAAAAGCTCAACCCATTCATTTCATATTCCCTCGCTAGATAAGACTCCGCAAACCCGTAACACGCAGCGCCGAAAATGCTCACGCCTCACTTCACATCATTTGCCACAGGCCCGAATCCACAAAAGTCCCCTTCCGAATCCCCTCCCATTTCAGTCTAATCCCATCCCTCCATTGTAAACCCAAAACGCCGCTTGAGAAAGCAGGAAACCAAAAACTAGCTGAAATATATGTTCGCAAAACTCCCCCCCCCCCCCCCCCCGCCCCACCAAAAAAAAAATTCTTCGCTGCGAATAGAACCTTTACGCGTACATGATAATCGTGTCGTGGTCTCTTGATGTAGGAAAGACGTACAATCTCTGATGCCGGATACTCCATGCAAGATGTAAATGCCATCCCCCCTGGTCCCCACACTCAGCCCCCGTAATTTCTCCCACTCCTCTCCACCGAAAAAAGTACTCTCAAAGAACGCTTTCGCTTTTAAAATTGACGCACGCAATTCAACGTATCCGTGTAAATTCCTCGTCAGTCGTACTCTCACACCGCCACCTCCGTACTTCCTGTAATGGGCGTAAGCGCCCCGTCATCGATAAACTCATCAATGAGCATACTCTCGCCATCAAAATCTGTGGCATCGAAGTCATCCGTGTCGATATCCGCATCGTCGCCATCGTCAGGGGTCAAGTCATGCGTGTCCGTCTCCATGGAAACGTCGATCGCGACGGATACTTCGGTAGGAACGGTGCTGTCTAGCAGTGCGGGGCCCATGTTTAGCATGTTCTGGTTCTGGTCTTCGAGCGTCCCTGCTTCGAATTCGATGCCGTCGATAGAGGATGGTGGTAGTTGGGTTGATGTGCCATCGGCGGTGCCACCTTCACCACCTGTTATGGTAGTGGTGTTGCTCGGCTCCTCGCTAACACCAAATTCGGTTGTGACTGTGATCGAATCGGGGCTAGAAACAACCAGCTCGACCGCAGCATCCATGCCATGTACACTTTCATCCTCGTTGTCATCTATACCCATGTAGGCGACGGCATCAATTAATTCAGGAGCCAGCGTCTCATAGAGCGAAGTGAAGAATTCGTATACAGTTTCTGCCATGTCATCCGCGAGGTTCTTCTCCTCTTGTTCTTTCACCTTTTTCATCTCTGCGCGCTTTTCGGCTTCAATCCTGGCTTGGTTTTCGTCTTCGAGGCGGCACAGGGCTTTGACTTCCTTCTTGCGGGAGCAGTGTGGGCAGTGAAAGTTGACGGTACAGAACGAGCACGTGCATGTTGGATTCAGGCCAGAGCATTGCTAGATATGTTAGCTTTGAGACCATTGATAGCACTGGGGTATGGCGAGAAACTTACATCACAAACAAACACGCCGCAATCCGTGCACTCTTTCAAGACGGCTGGGCATTGATTTCGGTTGTCGCCAACTGGTCTGGGGTATTGACAGAAGTAGGCTCCACAACCTTCCCACTGAACAGGATGACGTGGATGGCAAGGAAGTGGTAAAGGGTTGGCGATGGGATTAGGAACGCGAGATGAATTCGCCCACGACCCGGAATTACGACTGCGAACACCAGATGCACTGAAAGAACGCGGACGAGACTGACTGACGGGAACGAAAGGCAATGTACCAGAACCTAGGAAGGCATCGACGTTCGAAGCGTGAGAACTCAACGATGTTGAAGCGGACATGTCAACGGCAGCAGGCGCGGTGGGTGGAAAGAGGATCTGTGACTGTGACATTAGAGTTGTTTCGAGTATGTCAAGATCATCCACTGCCTGTTGTGAAGATGACGATGCGGTAGGTGTCTGCTCCGAGTCTTTTGTACTTGTACTGTTCGGATTGAACTCAGGGATGACGAGGCGTGGACTTTGGTTGTGCGTTCGTGCATACTCTCGTTCAGTATGCATGTCTCTGAAGCCGCATTTCCGGAACTTGAGCGCTCTAAAGTCATGCTCTTTGCACAGAGGGTTCTTGCAGGCCCGACAAGAAACCTTCCATCGGAAACTCCGGTGGCAATCTTGACAGAGCCCTCGCGGACATGTATGGGCCTGGAGATCTAGGCTGTCTTGCTTGAGATAAGAGAGGATATCAACATCCTCGCCCAAGACATATTCGTAGAGCCCGTTGTTCTTCAGCTCCCTGACATAGTCGACGGGTCGGAGTTGATTGGCAAAATCTGGATCCTCAAACTGCTTGGTCCGAGGCAGGGGCGCCGCTCGAATCTTGTCCGCACCTCTACCACCTAGCCCAATTCCGAGAACGGCGATGCCTCCACCACCCGAAAAGATGGGCTCCAAACAACACCAGTGCATGTTCAACTTGGGCGGTTCTCTGTTTAGGGGTATGGGAAGTCCGTTATGCATGTTGCCTCCATCCTCGGAATCTGAAGAGTCCTCATCATGGGCACTCTCGTTCATGAGATTGGGTGACCGTGTAGATCCAGGGGCCCACCAAAACCTGTTCGTTGGCGGTGGCTTCGCATGTCGATTGTGGTCCTCCAGGGACATTGGTGATCCAGAGGCTTGACTCAGAGTGCTACCCAATGTTGCGCCAGGTCCAAAGGCGAGATTTGTGAAATGTCGCGTCTTCACTCGCTTCCTGGGCATCGGCCTGTTGAAAGCGCAACTCGCGCAGAGGGTCTTGCGGCATCCCATGCAGTGCATCCGCACACTACAAGACTCACATCGTTCCAGGATGACGTCGCTGCACTGTGCGCATTTTATCTCATCGACAAAGATACGGTGGCTCTTGCGGTCGTGCGCCGGAACATGTTTGCCCTCTCCTTTGGACATGCCACCCTCTGTGCCTAGCGGTTCCCCATCTTGACCGGTCTCGGATATCTCCCATAATCTACCGTCTGTGTCTCCAAGCATCTTTCCGCTGTCAACAGGCCCTAGGCGATTGCTAGATCGCCAAAGCCTATCAAAAGGTACCCATACCTCCATATTCTGCGGCCCTGCTCTTCCCGCGTGGTAGTCTTTCCGCCGGAAGCATCTCCCACCGGGGGTCGGACACCATGCCGTATCCGTCCATATACCCAGTTGGTGACATATCTCGATAAGCTGGTGTGTGGGGTCGGAATCGGAGTCCCTCCGGATGAGGGAGGAGGGAAGGTAAGGTCTCCGGCGGTGATGACGACACCGATATGTGTAGAGGCTCTTGAGAGCTAGGTCGTTTTTCGTCCATGGGGAGTCCTTTAGTGTGTAGGGCTCCAAGAATGGCACAATGTGATATTTGATCGAAACGTTCTTGCAGCCTCGTACCGACAAGTGCTGGAGCGTGTCGAGCCGGGGCGCAAGCACACTACCGACCAGCGCAATACCCGACACGGCAGTATTGCAGAGGTCTAGTCTTGTCAATATCTTTCCATATGGTTGTACCACCATTTTCAGCAGGGCATCGAATGAGTAGGCCTTGGACTGCCTCTCTCTACCATCTGGTGTTTCATTACCCGGCGAGCCCACGACGACAGCGGGCTGGGGCAGCCGGAAAGACAGTGTCTTCCATGCGAGCGGATAGTTTCGAAGGAAATCGCGGAGGTATGGGGACGTGTGGTAAAGGTCGAGGAGAGCGGTGGTGGCTATCTGTGAGAGGAGGGATTCGAGAACGGGTGGGTAAGTGGTGATGATGGCCTCGAAGAGACTCAGCGTCGTCATGGGCTCGGCGGACTCGTTGTGCGAGACTGTTTCAGTGATGGATGTGGTCGACGAGGCATCCTCATGGGCGTCGGTGTCCCAGACCAGATCCTGCGACTCAGACTGGCTGCTCATGGCGCTGGTGTTGTCTCCCGTCAACGGTGAGGCTCTGGGCAAAGTCGATCCGCTGGACAGTGCTGGCATCGGCGGTGGCAGAGCGACATGCGAGAGATTCATGCAAAGGAGGCTCGAGGCGGCTCCGGCGCCAGTATGGGATTGGGTGGTGAAGCAGAGAGTGTGGGATATGTGGGATGGCAATGGGTCGTGTGCCTGCGAGAGTGTCGGTGTTTCCGAAGCTCGCCGCTCGGATCAGTCGCAAGCGTAACGCGGCGGGAGCACAAGAATTGGCAGCGTTTTGGGGGTTGTGGAGCGAGCGAGCGAGCGAGCGAGCGAGAGAGAGTGTGTGTGTATGTGTGTGTGCGTGGAAGAAGGCTTGCTGGCATCCGACGCCTCACTTCCGTGTCAAACGAGACGATTCACAGGCTGCCAACAGATGCCGCCGTCCCTGGTTGCTAATGCTAATCTCGTCACGTGATGCTGCACAAGGTTCTCTCACTTCTAGTCACGACGACAACAACAACAACAACAATAACAACACAATGAGATACGTTTTTCATTAATCTGCCTTCACTCGGGGATATCTTGCGCTATGTGGAGAAAGAGAAGAGAAAGAGAAGAGAAAAGAAAAGAAAAGAAATAAAATAGAAACCGAAAAGGAAAAGGAAAAGGAAAAGGAAAAGAAAAGGGGAAAAGAAAAGAAAAGAGAAGAAAACGCTAATTAACTGTGCCGACCCAAGCAAACTCCTGGTTGTCCCATCTGTGGGGCGCGTGTACCCGTGGCAAACGCAAAATGCCACTCCACTTGTAATTACCCAAACATATGAGACGCGTGCCGAGTTGAGGCAATGCCACATACAAGAACTAATTAGGAAATCCCCTTCCACTTCTGGATCTGGAAGCTCTGGTGTAAACGCAAAAAGGGCCTCCTCTGTGCTTCGGGCCATTCAAAACACCCAATTACCCTCGGTATCCCTATCCTCCAGCCCATCAAACAGCACAATATCGAACTCCAAATCATCTATGCTGTTGCCCTCGCTCGGCGGCCACAGCGCATTACTAATAAAGGAAAACACGGGCAGATGGTGCCCCGTAGGCGTGCTGTTCAACTTCTTCCCCGTATCCGAGTCGAGATCGAAAGCCGGCCTGGCAGGCGGTTTATGATACGCCACCTCGATAGTCCCAAAGTAAGGGATCGTGAGTCGTGTTTTCCCGGCTTGTTTCCTGCTGGGGTCCAACGACGACAGGAGCTTCTTGATCACTACGGCGCTCTGCGCTGCGATCTTTTCTCGCGAGCTAGCTTTGGCGAGCTTTTCCATTTCTCCAATGACGCGGCAGACCATGGCAAAGTCGCTTCCTCTTGTTTTCTGGACCTCGCTCTTCTCCTTTGTGCCCATTTCGATCAGAATGTCCAGCGCAATGGTCACGGTCGCGATAAAGACACCCAATTCCGCGAATCGACAGCATGCTTGCGTGATGCCGGCATTTCGTAGCGCAAACCATCTCATGACCACATTCCGACTTGCTTGCAGTCCCGTGAGCTTGGAGTATTCGTATCGACTATCCATGGCTGCCCGGAGTAGAAAGGGGAGGTGGATAAAGATCTTCAGTTCGAAATGCCATATATGTGTGATCAATCTCTCCAAGCAAGCGGCGGATTCCGGGGACCGTGCTGTGGATGGGATGTTGGGGACTTCCCAGAAATCCTTGGATCGTTGTCTCATCACACCCTCTAGTTTTTCGTCGAGGGCGAGTGCTTGGACGTAGGTTTGAGGTGTGACTTCTTGATCGAGATCGGAAACCTGTCGACATATTGTGGCTAGCTGATATCGATGGATGAGGTGGGCGTCGGCATAATCGGGACATGGATAGTCGTCCGAGGCGAACGGGAGTCGAAGGTGTAGACCAATATATCTATCCAAATCAACCAATATGCGCCACAATCTCTTCGCTGACTCGACAGCTTGCACCGGCCGAGATTGTGTGGGTTGGACAATGATACGATGGAAGCCCATAAGGTGGGCCAAGTTCATGGCCCGTCGGATGATGAGCCATGATTGTCGGAGGTTAGCGCTGTTCATGTGGTATGTAGCAAGTAACAGAAGAGTCTCGAGGCCGGGAAGCGTTGACATTTGTTCGTCGGAAGAAGTCACCAGGGAGGTGACAGTGGTGACATAGTTCTGCATGGCGGCATCGAGAGACCAGATGTTTGTGAGGCATGTAGTTGCGTCGAACTCGGGCGGCATTGAGCCCATACAGATGGCGATATGGAGAAGGGTCCGTGCTATGACGATGATGTGTTCTTGTGCGATGGCTGACATGTCGAGAGCATAGGACTGTGCATCTCTGTGGACGAAGAGATCCTTGGCAGGCGTATACATGTTGTTGAGGATTGTCCAACCGTTAGTAGTCTCGAAGATGACATTGGCGTCATGCTGAGAAGGCAAGAGGGCGACCAGCGACCGTCGAACAGTCTCGGCTGCGCGAGTCTGGTCGTTTTCCACTCTATCGACTAGTGTTCTAAATGAAGGTGCCGAATTCCACGCTGCGTGCTGTGCCGCAAGCTGAGATTTTGTTTTTTATCATCAGTATTATTCCCCTCAAAACTTTGAAAAATACAAAAAAGAGCAGGAAAGACTAACGATTCCATGGCCGATTGACGAGATGCTCTGCGTGTCGCTCTCGAATTCAGGAAGATCAAAGATGACTTTGGGCTTCTCCGTGTCCACCAAAGTCGGACTGCGAGAGACATATAGGTCCAGACTGGTGGGCTTTCGACACACAAACTTCTCAAACAGTTGCTCCAGCTTGTTGAATCGCTCTCCCAGATGCGCGGCGCAACCACAGTCGGCGGCTCCCTTGACGCTGGAACTATCCTGCAATTTCCGCCTCTTGCCTAGCAGACCAAGTTAGTTCTCGCTGTCAAAGTGCGTTACGGGCGTCTGGAAGTGTCATACAGGCCCAGCAGGCCCGAAAGCCCTGAATGGGTCTCTTCTTGCCACATTCGTCCTGCGTGAGGCCATTCGAATCCATGGCTATGAGCTAGCGAGGCGGATTCTTTGTTCTTGTCGACGACGGTGATTATGCGTACAGCGAGATCGACACATACGGAGTCCAGGGCGTTGCTTGTCTTTCATACTAGAAGTGGGTTCTGTAGGGTGTTGTGAAGGGTGACGGACGAATGCCGGCGTTTTAGGAATGGGAGCCGAGGGCATTACCGAACGAACGAACAATAATCATCATTCTCGACCCTTACGCGTACCGAAAGACGACCAATCCTTAGACGACGACGACGACGACGACGACTTGTGTAATAAGCCTTTGCTCTTATTCGCAAACTCCATGTCGAAAAAAAAGCCGAGGTCGCCCTCGAATCTCGAATCTCGAATCTCGAATCCCGCAAGCAGACTCTGCTCGTACGCGGTGCAGTAGTTCACCATGATGATGATAATTATTAGTTGATCCGACGCGGACGTATTGATGCGTCGGCATAAACCTGATATCAGCCAATGGCAACATTCCGGCTCACGGAGTCACTCCGAAGCCGACCAAATCCAAAGTTTTGTATGATTACACGAGTACAAATAAGTGTAAAGGTAATATAGGTAATAGTAATAGTAATTAATAGTTGGGTCCGGACATAAGAATACACTAGAAAATACGGGCCGAAAAACACGTAGCAGATTACCTATCCTAACATGTACGAATTCCCCCTCCCCCTCCTCCCTTGTGTGCTGCCACAAAACTGCACATGTTTTTGCGACGGCTTTGCGAAGTCACAGGACGGATGAATGCATATCGATGATTCGGCCCATGATTAGATTATGATTATGATGATGATGATGTGGTGGTGGTGGTTGCTGACGTTACGAGAATGTGAACAACAGCCACTAATTAGCACGAATTGGGCACTAGACATAAAATACCGAAAACTGTCCGTAGAGGCGTTTTGTTTGTGAATGTCCTAGACAAGCAAGGAAACATACAGTCCTCGTGTTCTGCGACTATACAAGCCTTGCCAAGGTAGCAGTTCTGCGTGCTAGCCCTTGGTGCTGGCTCTTTAGGTCAGGTGTACTGTCATGGTATGTATGTACAGCACAACACCGCCATGATTACTGTTCGTCCGTAGAGACTATAAATCCGGGCCGTCGGTGTCTTGCAGGCTCTGAGATGGACGATTCGATCGGACGAACTCGGTGGTGATTGGGTCCAAGACTTTGCTGAAAACACGAGATATATTGAGAGCGGGATAATATAACTGTGTGTACACAAGGCGCAAAAAAGACTACTAGTTGGTTGGAAATAGTGAATTTCAGAACATCTTGCATGTATGAAATTGATTCTGGAACCATGCGCAATGGAGCTGACACTCAGTCTTTGAAAACAATTGATTACATGTCACGCCACGGGTTGTGGATGACAGTCGGACACCAATTCAGCATTTTGACGACGTCCACGGGTCCATGGCTGACACAAACCACCAACTGTGCCACCGTCCCAAATGAGGCAACTCTTTAATAATACGGTTGAGGATCTACGAATCCGACAACGAGTGCGAGGGCTCTGTGGAACTTGGTATTCATATACGACAATTTGTATTGTAGGAGGGCATGGTATAGATATGAGTCGGGTAGAGCACAGAACGATCATGCGTACATTTCGTCGTAATCCTCCTCGTCGTCGTCTACCGGAGGTGGCGGCGGCGGCTTCTTCTTATAAACCTCTTTTCGATCAAAGGGACATGAGTTGTTAAGCTTGAGCCATGGGCGTATGCAGTCAAAGTCGAACCGGTGATCTTTGTGGCATGGGAGACGCACGACCAATGGATATTTGTCTGATGGCAAGTTGGGTCAGTCAAACTGTCAAAATGCCAGGCACCTGATTATGGAGCATACCATCGAGAAACGGGTTGAGACACAAAGGGCACGAATCCGTCTCCTTCAGTGACTTCTTGGGAACACGCTCCAGATCGTCCAGGAAGCTGTCTGGGCAGCCCTTCAACTCTGCCGGAGGATCGTTTGCGGTCTGCTGCAAGGTTGTGATCATGCGGGCTATTAAGTCATACTCTACGTTGCTACTGCGAACATTCTCATCCTCGGGCCTTTGTATGGGCGCGTTGTCGCGCATCACCTCCAAGGCATTTGCCAGCAACCGGAAGGCAGCTGACATGTTCTCGGGCTGGGGAAGAGCATTTTCGTTGGTGTGTTCTTGGGGATCCGAGGTATCGACAAGCTCGAGTGTGGAGAAGAAGGTGGAAAGGTCTGGTCGGCGAGAGGGTTGCGCTGGTTGCCCCTCGTTGGTGGAGATGTTGTGTTCGACTGAAAGGCGTCAATTGAATCGGTCTGTAGATGGGGGGCAGTGCTGAAACTCGCCTTCGTAGCCAGACATGGCAGCAGTAACGGTGGTATTTGAGAACCGAGCTTGGCCGATGATATGTATGATGTTGTTAATTAGCGATTTTAAAGTATGTGTACTGTGTAGGTGAATGGGGCGTCGTCATTGGCGGTGCCTGGGCCGGCAAAGGCGATACCCCACCAACTGACTTGCTTTGTGGCGCAGGCTGTGTGTGTGTGTGTGTGTGTGTGGCGTTTATTTGTCGATCTCTCCTGTCCAATCCATCATTTTTACTATTGTACTAGTATTACATATTACAAACTCTAGTGTAGATTAAAATGATAGCATTGTAATTCCATTGTGATTAGTATATGCACTTGTAAATATCGTATACCGCATACTTGTACCTTGTCCAGCTGGTTGTGTTGTGCTCTTCTTTTCGACTTGTTGTGTCCAGCCACCAGCCACATCAGCCACTCCATCCACTCCAGCCACTCCAGCCACTCCATCCACCACTCCAGCCACACCGAGTTCATCGAGCCGCGAATACAAAATGTCTACGATCTACATACCCTTTCCTTTGTACAATGGTACGATATTCACCCACGCGTCTCGTTGACCGAGGACCAATTCCACTGCTCAGTCAGGTATCCTTGTATGTAATAGCTAGCACTCGGAGGACACACTCCACAAAACCACCGGTACGCAGGATACAAAGGTACCGTTTGGAGGGATTTTGAGAATCGAATTGGTCAGTTCCATCCCTGCTAGGGGTTGCTTTGATCTACTGTCTATGTAATCACAAAGGCAATAAATACTCTCTTTGTATTCAAATTGAACATGTGTCGAGGACTCCTCCTTTGTACACAGTCTCTATTACCTACATAGTACCCTTTGTATGTATGAACAAATTCAAATAACACGAATACACACGTGCCAGCAATGCGTTTTGCCTTCTAGACGTCCGACTTGTTTGACCAGTGGTGCATACAAAACCCTTGTACCTTTGTATCCTTGTTCAATCGGCGCTATGCCGTGTGACGTCGGTATCTGTATGGGTGGCGGACGCCAATGCAAACCCTGCGTGTAGGGTAACCATTGTTACCTTTGTAACTCTGGAGCCATCTTCCTAGCCATCATCCTAGCCATCATCCTGGCCATCGAGACGGCATCCGATGCTACCTCGTCCACCGATTTCAGTTGAGCAGGCCTTTTTTTTTCCCGCCATTACTGTACACAGTCATGAGAGCCGGCGTCGTGTCATGAAATCTCGTATGTACAAGGGTATCAACCTCGGAGATCGATCCCACCATCGAGTCAGTGTACTCCGTAAGAATCATACCCACAACAGCTTGCTGTGCATGTCTTGTTGTCCCTTTAGAATTCTGCGTGGCACCTATCAAGTGTAGCAGGCTTCGATAGTGAAGCACACCGATGCCTCCATCTACAAAGCTACCTACCCCTTGGTATACATACGCATCAAGCATTTGTATAATAAACTATGTTCTGATTCGCCATCATCACCATCATGGTGAAGTGAAGTGAAGAGAATGAATGTCGCACAGGGGGGGCTCTGGCGCAGGGTCCTCTTTAGCGAGAGATTTGACTCTCGCTGTGTTTGGCTAGATTGGCTAGATTGGCTAGATTCCATACGACAATCAGAACACAGCCACGCGCTATCCACTCCACGTCACTCCTTACGCTGCCTCCTCATTAGACTTTGCCCTCCGGCTTCTGACAGTAGGCCGACGCCGGGAGTGTTGGAGGCAAAGACAGGGCGCAGTCTATCATACGGCGGTAAAGTTCATGTCCGGCGCGTGTTGTCAAAAGGCAAATATATCTATACTCCATCACTCGCCTTTTTCTTCTTCTTCTCGTACTTCTTCCCTGCACCTAAATTCTCACCACCGAAAATCTGACCACCCCTTCTAAAAAACGCCCATGTCGTTCCTCATCATGTCCACAGAAACTCCCTCCTCGCCAAAGGAGTCGCCATCAAAGAGTTTGACACCATCATGGGCCCTCTCATTTTATCGAAGGCAAAGATCGCCGCGCCAATCGCAGTCGGCCCTGGACCTGAAGAAGAGATCGCAATCAGTGTCGCAATCAGCGTCGCCATCAGCGTCGCAATCCCAACCCGGAGGATTGCTTGTTCCTCAGCTCACATCAATATCCACCAGTGACAGCGATGAGTCGCCCTCCATACGCTCCAGTCGATCGCGCGGCCGGGGCTCCTTCAAGGATATGATGAACAGATTACGATCTTCTTCCAGCGTCACATTAGTCGACGAAGGAATTCAAGAGTCGGATTTCAAGCACATCGATAACTGGTATCATGGATTCGATCGATATAACCAGCTCGTCACCACGCAAACATCACCAAACCAGTCATATGAATCTGAAGAATTCTCCAGGATATCAAACACACTCACCAAAAACTGCGGAGGCCGATTTCTCCACGGACTTCCAGAGGCCGTTTTCGACTTTTCCCTACTGTGGTGCCCCGCCGGATCTCTAACGAGGAAAGATTCGCAAGAACCCAGCTGGAGCTGGACAGGCTGGGAAGGCCCAGTCAACTTTCCATTCGACGTTACAAACTCCCCGGACCTTCAAAGCACGCCCAAGAGCGATGGCCAATTATTCAGATCGGAAGTTACTCAGTATCACGTGGGTCCTCAATCGGCACCCTACACAGTACGAAGAGAGAAGAAGGAGGCGGACCTCCGAATCCAATTCCCACCCTATTTCCACGCGCCTCGAGGCTCAGATGCGAGCGTCGACTCCAACACACTTTTTTTCACCGCCTACACCATTCCGGCCGAAGGATTTTCAATCGAACAACTTACCTACGAGAACAAGGAAATTCCGTGCTCGCATCTCATCAACGAGAGCAAGCAGCACTGCGGTGTGATAATGGACTTTGAGGAAGCCATTTCGGCTCCCAGCTCAACAGGGCCCTTTGAATTCATTCTCGTATCCCGAAATCTGCGCCGCGAACCTCTGACTCACACCCGAAGACCTGCCGTTCCTACCATCCACCCGCCTGGGACGCCAATCTGGGACGGAACTCGTTTTGTCTGGGATCAAGAGGTTGTAGACTTTGACGAGGAAGTTTTCGCGACCGGACCATGGAAAGTGCTGAATGTGGTTCTGATCAAGTGGGTTGGCGATCACGCCGAGCGCGTCGCAGTCGCGAGGATCCATGAAGATGCTTGGTTGAAGCTGAGCCCGGTCAAGAAACACATTGTTTTAAGATGAAAGCCGCTCGACATCGACGCAGGAATTCTTATCAGAATCGTTGCTCATACACACAAACACACATCACACATCACAGCCATACCAGAGTCGCTCCGAGCACATACATGGGAACACAACCTCCCTTCTCAACTCCTTGTCGGGAACGTCAAAGAACGGTCCGAACGAAGACAAGGGAGAAAAGCGTAGTCTGAAGAGGCAAGACCCGCTCATTGGTCCACTTTACTTTATTTTTCTTTTCTTTTCTCTTCTCTTCTGGGTCTTTGCGGGGTGGGTGGGTGGGTGGGTATCTGGCACGGGCAAGCAAGCAACGAGGGAGCGGGAGCAAAGCACTCTCCATTGCTTTTCCATGTTTTCAATTTCTTTTCTCTTTCTTTCTTTCTCTCTGTACTATACCATAACATTGCTGTATTATATCCATGGACCATCTTCCAACGACGAGATATCCCAAAGAATGATTATCTTCTTCTTCTTTTTCTTCTTCTTCTTCTTCTTCTTCTTCTCCAAGTAACTACATAAGCTTTATTTATTTATTTATTTAGCCTCGGAATCAAAAAAAAAATTCAAAAGTGTAATACATATATATTTTTTTTCAGTCCTCTGTACTATTATATTATACTATATTATATTACATGCAATCGATATAATACTACTCCAGATTCGAGTTTAATCTCTACCATACATGATGATGATAATTAATTACCACACAACAATATCGTCAATCGCCAAATCAGCCCCCCCCATGATCATCATCCTCATGCCCCGACAACCGCTCGCTCGCTCGCTTGTCCGCCAGCCAGCCATTCATTCATCAGCCCCACCACTAATCAATCACTACAGTGTACATATACCATCATCCCTCCCTCTCCCTCTCCTCCTCCTCCTCCTCCCACCACGGGACAGACAAACCCTTGTACATACACACCGCCAAGTCCCAGGAGGCCCAAACCCCGCCACAACCTTTTCGGGCCCGAGAAAAACGGGTGTGCTTACTGTACTGTACTGTACTAACTAACCGACTAGGGTTGCGTTGCGTTGCGTTGCGTTGCGTTGCGTCGCGTCTGACCAGGTCTCAGACCTCCTCAGGCCTCCTACAGTATGTACATACATCAGGCCTCCCCATGCCATCCTTCGAACACGAGCAAATTTCGTACATACATACTGTGTATGTACAAAAGGGTGATTGATTGATTGATTGATTGATTGATTAATCACGAGCATCGCCGACTATGTATGCACGGTATGTATGTACAGTACACAGAGAGAGAGAGAGGGGGGGGGGGGTGAGGGGTGGTAATTAGAACTAGGCACACCTATGCCATGCGTAAAAGAAAAAAAGATTTCTATTTAGGTATGTATGTATGTATGTATGTATGTATGTATGTATGTATACCGCGAGGTCTGTCCAAAACATCCATCCATGATCCATCTATCCATCTACCTACCTATCTACCTATCCACCGATGCATGCATCCTGGATCCATAGCCACGACGTTGAAAAATCGAAATCGAAATCGAAACTGGCTAGTATTGTAGTAGCCTACATACATACATACATACATACAGTGGTAGTAGTAGTGATACATAAGCACTTATGCATACTACTTGTCCCTTGTGGATTAACTTGGACAGATAGGTAGATAGATAGAACGACGGGGCTGACTCGAGCCTCGCGCGGCTGTGTTGCGAAGTTGCGAGGTTGGGCTGATTTTTGGCTATGTATGAATATTAATGATTAGAGGGTGCACCGCCCATCTAGATGGGCTTGGTTCGGCTGGGACTGACTGTGTATGTATGTAGGTGAGCTGGAGGGAAGTATGTAGGGGAGTGCGGATAAGAGAGAGAGAGAGAGAGAGAGGCATGTGTGAGGCTGGGATAATTATTACTATTAAGTTTCACTTGTTGATTATACATGCCATGGAGTATTCGCGTGTGCATAGTGTACTGTACAACACCTCGTTACCGGAGAGAAAAACTACAGCTGCGTGGTATAAGGATAAATCCCTCTCCGATAAACCCCTATATATCTACCAAGAGTGTCTTTGCAAAGTATTCCTCCTCGACTCGCCTCACGTGCGATGACACGCACCCTTGCGTAAGGTTCTGCTTCCATCTACCACTTCACGCCCACCAAGCGTTCCTTTTCTTCCATAGAGTCCTGGAACCAAGTGCCCTGGGCCATTGTATTATCTTCCAACGGTCCCCATCCTCTCTTCCCTTTTCCTTGCCCCTGGCATCCTTTTGCTCTATCGCTCAGCGTCCTGCATTTCATCCTACACATGCCCGTGCACCTCGGCGCAAAATGCTCTGCCGGATCCCAATCGTTATCCTTCAGCGTATCCCCCGTCTTCCCCCGATTCTGAATCGCCGCGATATCAGGATCATATGTAAACCCTGGCTCCCTGCGATGTCGCTCGAAAATCGAAGTCCATTTCTCCCGCACCCAGTCCTGCATGTGGCCCTCGAGTGTGATGGAGGATAAGTGCTGCAGGTACTTTCCGCTCCAAGCAAACGAGAGAATCCAGTCAATGACCAGACCGTGGCTGCACACTTGCTCCCTAAAACGGGGATTCCATGTTGGATCAGGAGGAGGATGGCCAGTTTTGCATTTGCGGCTTCTACGACTGCCGCGGTTTTCGCGAGGTTTTCGCTTCTTTTTGGGAGGGTTTGATGGGTCGGAGCCTGGGCGGAAGAAGGTCCAACGATCATCGTTGCAATCGCACCAGGGATCTGTAAAGGAGGAATTGAAGCGTAAAACGATATGTCTTGTACGTCTTAACATGCTGGAGTGTTGTGCCATACTCTGATCCATTTCGTCAAATGGTGGGAGCATGACATTGAAAAACTTCATGTAATCTTCAGAAGGGAAATCGAAGATTACTTTACTCAAGCCGTGAAGTTGGGTTCCAAATGTAGGTTTCCTTGGCTCTGCGTCCCCGACCGCAAAACGGATAGAATCGGTTGATTCACAGGCTTGAACAACTTCGGCAAAGTGGGAGGCCGAGTTGAATATCTTCCAAGAGCAGAAAATATGCCGATCAGTCTCTTCAAGGAGAAATGGTGAAAAGAAGCGTACTGTGTCCAGGGCCGGATCCGTGTCTATTTCCATGTCTGATGAAGGCTCGCCGTTGTTGTAGAGGACGTTGAGGTATACTTCTCCTGGTATGAAGGATTTGGCAATGTTGGATTGAATTTCCAAGGGGAGTTCGAGTATGGGGTAGCATTGGTGTGGTGAACTAGCAGTAACGCTAACCTCGTTGGTATTCATGTTGAGTATGTATGGTAAAAGGTGAACTTTGAGTATGAATGAAGTATGAGGCTTGAGTGGAGTGCAATGTTGAAAGTGAAGAGAGAATGAATGTTAAGGAAGGGAAACTATGATATTTATAAAAGAATATAATATGAGTGAATGGCGACGCTAGTCCCAACAACCGTACAATTTTCACCATGTTCCGTGGATCACAACTTCCAAAGATGGCAATTTTCACCATGTTCCGTGGATCGCAGATTCCGCAGATTACAAAACGGTATTTTCACCACGTTCCGTGGATCGCAGATTCCAAACATGGTACAGAACGACGCGAATATAGGAGTGTGACCGAAAGTGACCAAACGGTTATCTATGGCCTTCTCTTCACAGGGCCCGGGGTCCACGACTCGGGCTGCCACTGTTCACCAGGGTTTCCAGATGTGGATTGTTTCCATGGTGAGTCTTTTGCCTTGGGTTCACCCCTTAGCTTTCTGGTCCGTAATGCTGGAGCACCATGAGATGGTTCTGATTCCTCTATCACGTCTTCGCTCTCTTTCGTCACTCGCGGGGGTTGCACGTTATTTCTGGTGTCCTGATCCACAGCTGCTGGCCGTATGCCGGCGTTCGGATGTTTCGATTGCAGCATGTGTGCTGGTTGCTGCTTGTCCGGAGCGTCTAGGAACGATGGCTTCGCTGCCCATCTAGCATCTGCCTGAGCAGCTAACGTCTTCATTTGCTGTTGTCTATATATATCGGCCTGCTGTTCGGCGAGGGTGGGAGGTTCGTATCGGGTATGACGCAGCCACTGCATCCATTGTGCTGGCAGTAATAGTCAGTTTGCGAGTCTGCGCTGGGTGATGGGCCTTCACCAACGTGGAACTTTGACATCGTCATAATGCGTCGAACGAGCATACTTCACGATTCTTCGTCGTCGACCTGCATTGAGGGCATCTTTGAATTCCCAGAAGGTGTTGCCTTCAAGGTCGAAGCCTGGAAACATATTGTTAGTGGCGGGCCTTTGCTATGGCAATGAGCAGGTCGCGTTTGGCCGCCGGACGTGCCTATCAGCCATTGACTCCTCCAGGGAAGCTGCTTCATCTTCCAATTGTACCATAGCTGGCGTATCGGGCCGGGCGCTCGCGACATGGCTGTGTGGTCGAAGATTTGATGATGTTTACTTGTGTAGAGTTGCGAATTGACTCGCGGGCTGGTGACGTTTTTCGAGTGGCTGAAGAGGACGACGCCACTCGAGTTCTCGAGTCCGCTATTCCCCACCAACAACCAACAACCAACACCTTCTCCATCTCTCTGCTGGTATGCAACATACTCAGCACCCACCACTACAACAACACCAAATCCAAACACTAATACGATACCTAATCTGCCATAACAGGCGTAATCCTATCCACCGTATCTCAATACTGAATAGTTAATTCACCGCATCGCCCCTCCACCGCCCCCGACCCCGACCCCGACCCAAGGCGTAAGCCCAGTTCGCTCCCAACACCTCCACGATGGCGTCCGTCACATCGCTGGATCAAGATATGAAGAAGCTGCGCATGGGAAGATACACACCGCAGGCAGCGAACGAAGCAAGAAGTTGGATTGAAGACATTCTGGGCGAGCGACTGCCTCCTGGGGATTTGTTGGATGCGCTGAAAGATGGCACAGTGTTATGCAGGTACGCTCTACGTCACGGAAATCTTCTTTTGTTTGCGTTCAGGCTACTAACTATCCTAAAGACTTGTAAACCTCGCAGTCCCAAACCCCGGCGTCAAGTTCAAGAAGTCGCACATGCCCTTCATACAGATGGAAAACATATCACACTTCCTCCGCGCATGCGAACAACCGCCCCTGGGCATGCCCTCACACGACAGGTTTCTTACCGTTGACCTTTTCGAGTCCAAGGATCCCACGCAGGTTTTACAATGTCTAGGTGCTTTCAGCCGAGTCGCCAACTTGGTAAACCCATCCAATTTCCCGACCACGATTGGCCCCAAGCGCGGAGGTGGAGGCCCTCTAAGCCCGACAGCCACAGGACCAGGGACGTATGCGAATGGAAGCTCACTCGCCTCTCCCGGTTTCGGACGAAGCAGGGGTCCCAGCACAAACAGTACCGCTAGCGCGTCGACCACATTCAATCCTCTTGCTCGACCACCTCCGGCCGACAGAGCACTGAGTCCGGCGCTCACGGGAGGCTCTACATCTTCAAGGGCTTCCAATGGTATGCCTAAGTCGCCCCCAGGTCCTGTAAGTAGCTGGAGTAAGAAGATTGACGAGGGTATGACAGCGCCGGCATGGAACATTCACCAGTATGGATACATGGGCGGTGCAAGTCAAGGCAACCAAGGTATCTCCTTCGGCGCCCGACGACAAATCACTAGCGCGGGACCTCACGTGCCGAATATGGCCGAGAAGGAGCGAAAACGAAGGGAGAAGGAGGCAGAAGAGGAGCGTGTGCGTGTCCTAGCAGAAGAGGCCGAGCACAAGCGTCGTGTTGAGCGAGAAGCTGAAGAAGAGCTTGCTCGTGTAGAGGAAGAACGACGGTGGGAAGAAGAATCGCGCAAGCAGCGACAGACAGAGCAGCGTCGACTCGAAAAACAGAAGCGGGAATGGGAAGATCAAGAGAGACGGTGGAAGTTGGAGGAGGAGCAGAGGCAAACAGAAGAGCGTGAGGCTTTGGAGATGATTGAACAGGAATCGCGGCGGAAGCGAGCTGGGAGCGATGCTCGACTAAAGGGACAATATCTCAGCCAGTATCAGGCGGAGGAGGCAAGCAAACCCCGTAGCCGGCGGAGTAGCCAGCATGGGGGTGACCGAGTTGCCGAGTTGGAGCGCCAACTGGAGGAGGCCAAAGAACGCGAGCGGCAGTACCAGCTCGAGCGCGAGGATCGTTTCAAAGATGATGAGCGCCGCAAAGTGCGCTCCAGATCTAAGAGTCGCGTTCGAGAACCGTCCCGCAGTCGCCCACGCCCTCCGCCCCGAGCGCCATCACCGCAAGACAGTCAGGCATCGTGGGCGAATGCTGATGATCGCGATTACCTCCGTCAGCAACGTCAAGAGTCGTTGCGGAAGCCATCACGTCCTCTACCCGAGCCAGCTGCGCCGACTTTACCGGTACGCCCGCTACCAGAACCGTCGGTCTCAACGCGGCCTCTTCCAGACCCAGCGGCCTACTCCAAGACTAGCCGTACCAACCACTTTCTCGCCTCCATTCCTGCGCCTGTGGCCTCGAAACCGGCGAGTTATGCTCCTCCTCAACCCACATCTACATCCGAGCGTGCCGGCGAAGAGGCTCGTCATGTAACCCCCCAGACGAAGCTGCAACCGGGTGGAAAGGCTTCCAAGCTGCTAGAGAAAGAGATGGAGCGAGAACGAGAACGGCAACGAGAGTGGGAAGAGACGCAACGCGCGTTACAGAACGCGCCAAGAGACCCAAATGCCGGGCCAGGCGAGGGCCAGAGCTGGGACGTCAACCAGTACGGTTACACTGGCGGTGATAGTCAGAACAAGGTCGGCTCTGGGATTGGAATGGGCGGGAGAAGGCAGATTCTTGGGCCTCGGCCGTTTGGTCCAAGATGAAAAGTCATGAATAAACAACGTCTGTATGAACAATTGGGTCGCAACGAAGGGATTTTTGACTTTTGGGTGTTTTGGACTCACTTGGATGGTGGCCACGGCTGGTTCAAACTCTCGCAGTTGCGATTGATATCCATAATTTCTACTTTTCATTATCATAGATCTTGATAGAACAACCGAGTTATGAAAAAAAGATGCCTTGAGCGTCTGTCGTAATAATTAAAACATTTTCGCGCACGGTCGGACCTGATTGGGTGACTGCCAAGCTCACGGGTAGACCTCGGAATGAAAGTGTAGCTCGAGGCTCCGACATCTTGCGACTTTCAACATTCATCTTGACGCGACAGCCATCTCTGAAGCATCCACTCACGAACCTCAAGAGCCCCCATATCACATCCTATTATGCCGAAATATAAGTCTTGTCCCCTCTCACCTTTTTGACTTTTGCTAACCTACCCTCACTCTTCTGTAGGTTTCTCCATTATCCCACGCGATGCGCCGGCGCAGAAGAAGATCCGAAAGCTAATTGAACAGGCGACTATTGCGATGTCTACCTCACTCACGACTCTATGAGCGTCAGGAAGGCCCACAACAACGGCCGAAATCATCTGCGAAACGTCCAATCATATTACGAGCGTACGGAGGTCTACACGACGCACGAGGAGGCAACTAGAGCTAACAAACTGTACAGAGATCTCCAGCGAACAGACACAGCTTGTCATCAATTCCATCACCGATGCATACAACTCAGAAGGACAGGCAAACCCGCTGAACCAGAACCTGAATCCCATGGGTGGCATGGGCGGCTTTGGCCCACCTCCCTTCCCACCACACGGCTTTCCCCCACCAGGTAATACACACGCAGGCATAAAAGCGCGTCAAGTGAATATTGACTGGTTCTAGGTATGCCGATGCCAGGAATGCCGGGTATGCCACCACCTCCGTTTATGCAGGGAGGACGAGGAGGACGTAAGTAGTCTTACAACATCTAGAGTTCGAGCCTGACTTGTCTTAGCCCCGATGCCACCAAACATGCCACCATTTCCACCTCCAAACATGGGACCAGGAGGACCTGGAGGCCCTATGCCTCCTATGGGATTTCCACCGCCAATGGGAGCACCGCCCTTCCCATTCCCTCCACCACAACACGCTGGCTCACCCCCCGGAGGCATGCCCCCTTTCCCGCCGCCAGGTGGAATGCCCGGAATGCCTCCTCGATTTCCACCCAATGGATTCCCGCCCAACGGCCCTCCTGGACGTTAGTGACGTTTGGGGTTGGATCAAGGGTCGACAAATCCTGGACATTGGGGGTCATCATTAAAAGTTCAATCACAGAAGCTACAAAGTGTACATACAGCATAGCCACTTTGGCTAGGAAAGAACGCGAGGTCTATAAAGACATTTATGGATGGGGAAGCAGGATAGCCTAGCGTACGTTTTGCTCCTCCTTTTCTAGCCACTTGCTGAAATCCTGCAGTGGCTCAAGGCGTTTTGGGCGTGTGGTGTATGATAAGAGAATGATATCCCTAGAATGAAAGATGCTCTCTGGCATATGTTTCCACATCAGTGACCGGGATTTCCAGCTGGTGATTGACTGTGAGTTGCTTGTCCCAAGACACGCCGTGCCCAGCGAACACCACCCGATATTTCTTGGTCAAATTGTCCGGGTCTTTTGCCAACTCCTCTTTCAAGTGCGGCATGGTCCACACTTGTTCGTGTACGTACTCTCCCGTGGCGCGCCTGATGATATCTGCCAGCTGCTTGTAACTGACAGTGTCCCCAGCGACGTATAGAATGCGATCTTCGCTCTCAATGGCGCCAGCCATGATTCTCGCCAGCACCTTCCCGATGTCTGAGACATCTGTAACGGTCACCTTATGGTCCAAGTCTCGTAATGCGCTCACATTGATCTTTCTCGTGTTGGATACGTTCTCGCTCTCTTTTTCGATGACACCCCAGGTCTGCTGGAAAAGGAAGCTCATGAAGATGCCCGTTGATAGGATGGTCCACTTGACGTTCGACTCTTTCGCTTTTGACCTGAGTAGATTCCGCACATGAACTTGTTGCCCAAATAGTGGCATTAGGCCGTCCGCATCCCCCGTAATATCGTAGTCAACACCCCACTGCCAGGGGAAGAACCACAGCTTCCCCTTGCCCAAGCTCTCTCTCAATTTTCCCGCAGCGAGGATCTGACGCGCAAGGTCCATCAGTCTTCCGGGCTCCTGGCCGAATCCAGTGCACGAGATCACCACATCGAATTGCGCGAATTTTTCTGTGAGCAATAGTTCGGGTCCGGTGATGTCGAGAAACTGTATAGCAGTGTTGAGAGAGCCTAGATGCGTGTATTTGGTGACAGAGCGGACGCCGACTGTGATGAAGACGTTGGGTAGTAACTGGAGATGTGGTAGGATGGCACTGCCAAGTTCGCCTGCGCCGATGAGGAGGATCCTCTGCGAGGTGTCGTCCTGGAAAGACATGTTTGGTGTTTGTGTTGTATTTGGGGACTGCCCTGTTATATGGTTGTTGCAGTGGACGTTGGTGAGGTTACTTAAGGCTCGAAAGTGACGGGGATGTCGTGCTTAGTGGCTATCGGAGCATGTGGAGTTAGGAGAGGACTTTACTGAAATTATTCAGCGGTGCAATATTGTCGTGGTTTGGAGAGATGATGACGAAGGCAAAGTTGTGATTAGAAGATGATGTAACATGGTCACCTCTGCGGAAAAAGTGTGCGGCACTTGAAGGAAGATGCCTTGAGCGGAGATGATTGGATTGGTAGGAGTCTGATCTTTATCCTTTGTTGTTACATTCGAGACGTTTTAATTCCAATGCAAAACAGCGCGTTCAAAATAGACACAATAATGATTAATTACTAATTAATACTGCAGAAATATTTTTGTGCAATGTCTTCAAGTCAGGCCTCATCACCGAGGTGCTCAAGTGCTGCCCTGGGCTGTGGCTAGCGCCTCGCTTATGGCTGAGAAAGGACTAGTCTCCACAACGAAATTTCGCGACTCTCCAAGCTCCAACTACTTCACGTCGCCAGTCCCTCCGTCAATACTTCTCACGAGTGCGAACCGACTCCATCACCAGCTTCAGCCACCCTATACACATCATGGCCGAGCAGTTGGTACTCCGTGGCACCCTTGAGGGCCACTCAGGTTGGGTCACCTCCCTGGCCACATCCCTCGAGAAGTGCGTCCATCACAACACTGCATCGCAATGCGCCCGCAGCATGCTAACATACCGGCAGCCCGAACATGCTCCTGTCCGGATCTCGAGACAAGACTCTCATCATCTGGAACCTTACCCGCGATGAGACCTCGTACGGATACCCCAAGCGTAGTCTCCACGGCCACTCTCACATCGTCTCCGACTGCGTACGTGTTCTACCCTCGACCGCGAGCAATTGGCTGGCTAGGAAGTCGTTGGACGGCTGAGCTGACAATTGTCTGAATACAGGTCATCTCCTCCGACGGAGCGTACGCGCTTTCCTCGTCCTGGGACAAGACCCTCCGCCTGTGGGAGCTCTCCACTGGTGTCACCACCCGCCGATTCGTCGGACACACCAACGATGTTCTCTCCGTCTCCTTCTCCGCCGACAACCGTCAGATCGTCTCCGGATCGCGCGACCGAACGATCAAGCTCTGGAACACCCTCGGAGACTGCAAATTCACCATCACCGACAAGGGCCACACTGAGTGGGTGTCCTGCGTGAGGTTCAGCCCGAACCCCCAGAACCCCGTCATTGTCAGCGCTGGATGGGACAAGATGGTCAAGGTACGTGCCGAATTATTGATATTGTTACGCGCACAATTTCTGTTCATGATGATTTATTGAATTTCTAAAGTATTTGCTACTTCAGAGCCTTCGGGCGATGAGACAAACATTCACCTTTTTCCTGATACGACAACTTTGTTTATCCTTCTCCTCCAGACTTTTTCCTCCAACAAGGGGCTAACAATGAACAATAGGTCTGGGAACTCGCTTCCTGCCGCATCCAAACCGACCACATCGGCCACACCGGCTACATCAACACCGTCACCATCTCCCCCGACGGTTCCCTGTGTGCGTCTGGAGGCAAGGACGGAACCACCATGCTGTGGGACCTGAACGAGTCAAAGCACCTGTACTCTCTCACCGCTGGCGACGAGATCCACGCACTCGTCTTCTCCCCCAACCGCTACTGGCTGTGCGCCGCCACCGCCTCTAGCATCATCATCTTCGATCTCGAGAAGAAGAGCAAGGTTGACGAGCTCAAGCCCGAGTACATGGAGGTTGGCAAGAAGAGCCGGGAGCCCGAGTGCGTCTCCCTGGCCTGGAGCGCTGATGGACAGACTCTGTTCGCTGGTTACACTGACAACCGTATTCGCTGCTGGGGCGTTATGGCGAGGGCATAAGGGATTCTCGTGATGGAACGGGAGGCTCTGGTGATGACGGGGATGAAGTCATGATTAAAATAAATTACATCTGTGGCACGCCATAGGGGACATATGCTCATGCGGTGGGTTTTGGGAACGGAACAATTCCTCCGGCATTAGCACTTCACGGCGCTCAGAGTCAATGAAAAAATATTTCAATCCAACCAAATCAGAATGATGTACTCATGCTCGCTATACTTGATTGGGTTACCGTCTCAACTTTTGTTGATTGGACCTGATGACATGTACAAGATATAATTCCACTTTTGCTAATTGAATCGCACATACTCGCCGTACAGTACGGTATCTTACAGCTTCGCAAACTTGGGCGTTCTTCTTTGCAACCCACTCAGCATAGCATCTTTAACATCCTGCGTCTGCAACATGGCGGCGTTCCAAATAGCCGTATAATTTAGTCCATCCGCAATCGTCTTATCCCGCGAATAGTTCAAGATCTCCTTGGTGCCCAAGACAGCAACAGGGCTCTTTGACGCAATCAGACTCGCCAGCTTCAAGCCCTATATCTCACTATCAGTACAAATTTCTACAAACTGACGTTAAAATCGGGAAACACATACCTCAGCAACAGCCTCCTTCTTATCCTTATACACGCCACTGACAAGCCCCACCCTCAAGGCCTCCTCGCTCCCAAATATACGCGCGGACAGGGCTACCTCTTTAACCCAACTCTGATTCCCCACCGCACGGGGCAGTCGCGATAAAGTGCCAATATCAGCGGCGAGGCCAATGTCAACTTCCTTGACGGAGAACCTGGTGTCGGATGTGCTGAGTCGGATGTCGCACGCCAGCGACATGTCGAGCGCGAGACCGAAGGAGATGCCGTGTAGGACGGCGATGACGGGTTTCTCGCACTTCTCGATGTTGGTAATGCAGTCTTGGAATTCGACTATGTGTCTGCGTATGCCGTTGGCTTTGCGGGCCCCGTCTACACCGTCGGGCTTGTCCGAGAGTATGCCTTCGGATGCGGCTTGCACGTCGAGACCCGCTGTGAAGGCGCGGTCGCCGGCGCCGGTTAGTATGACGGCCCGGACGGCCGGGTCATGCGAGAGGCGCTTGAATATGGAGGATATGTTGAGCCACATTCTGAGAACATGTTGGGTTAGTGTCGTGTTGGAGCTCTGAGAAGCTGTTCGTGTAGACAGTGAGGACGTATGATGCGATTATATCATAGATAGCTGTGGACTTGGATGAAATAGAAATACAAAAGGGAGGGGACCGTTCCCCAAACAAGAGAGATTTGAAGCACTATGATAGGGTAGGAAATAACATGGACACGGAATGGGAATGGGAATGGGAATGGAAATTGTAACTCCGCGGTTGAGATATGAAATGTGGTTTCTTGTGTAAGGAGGGCATCTCGTGCCTATCCTCTACAATGTTCTTATAGAGATTGAACACAATAAGAAAACGCACTTCCAAATGAGAGCCTCGGAGAAGAAAAGAAAGAAAGAAAGAAAGAAAGAAGAAGAAGAAAAGACCCACGAAAGAGGCAGTACTCACACCTCCTTGAACGCATTCATCTTCTCCGGCCTATTGATTTCCACATGCGCGACCCATTCCACGGGGAACGTGACGTTGAAGAACTCGTAGTTGTAGTCGTCGGTCGCCATCTTGTTCCGTCTCTCTTTTCTTTTTCCCCTACTGCTTTCTTTATTTCACTTCACGTGGATGGTAGGAACGAGAAGAAGAAGAAGAAGAAGAAGAAGAAGAAGAAGAAGATGTTGATGACAATGTAAGTAGAATGTTCAACGGAAGAGTGGAAAGTGTTCGGTCGGCATTGTTGCATCTGACGTTCACGCACGAGTCGTTGATACGCGGAGACCTATGGGGCCTGGGCCGAGGTTGTCTGGATACAGTTAGCGTGCTTTGGAGACGATGCAGGTGGACGGGTGAGAGGTGCACGACATGCGACTACCAAAATGACAAAATTACTTGCCGTTCAACCCGATTTCCTTTTGGGGGTTAGACCGAAAGGAAAGTTTGAGATTTCGACAGGCGGGTAAAACTCGAGCGTTAGAACTCGCTCCGTCGAGGTGCTACTACCCTTCATGCGAGTTTTGAGTAGCATTTAAATTTTTGCCCCAGTGAAGTGACAGTCAAGACAGGAATTAGAAGGCTATGATTTCAGGTGTTGTTGTTGGCGGGGGGGGGGGGAAGAGATGTTAACCAACACACACCTTTGCCGTGCGTTGTTTGGGGATAGATATATATCCTCCCAGTATCAGATAATCAATCAATCAAGAGAGCAGCGAATGGTGAATGTTCATATACTTT
The DNA here is from genome assembly GCA_010093715.1 of Pleomassaria siparia CBS 279.74. Taxonomy (NCBI): domain Eukaryota; kingdom Fungi; phylum Ascomycota; class Dothideomycetes; order Pleosporales; family Pleomassariaceae; genus Pleomassaria; species Pleomassaria siparia. The sequence goes on along the minus strand of MU005776.1, from coordinate 485,237 downwards.
GTCAAAGTCTCCCCTACAAAGTAAGTCAGTCGGTAGACTTTATGCAGGAAGGAAAATGAAACCCAACTCCGGTCTATGTATAATTGGTTGTTGGGCTTGTCATATCCTATAACACCATATCATCCCCCTCTATTTAGTAGAAGGTCATGTAAGTGATCGTCTGGGCATGTTCAGCTTTTTCCATTATCCAGCAGCCAGTTGGAGGGTCGTTTTTGCAAACCGCTTGAGTAGGACTCTCGCTCGAGGGCCTGGTATCCTTCTCTGGCTTAGCTACAGCTGGCTCTTCAACCTTCAACCGTCTTGGGTATGGACGCCATGTCCACGACTGCCGCTATTCACAGATCTTTTGATTGATGTTTATGAGATGCGAGCCGAACTTCTTCACTTCTCCCTCACGCAGGAACCGAGCTCATTAGTTCCAGTGAGTACTGGCTTTGGGGGTTTGAACAAGATACGTTAATAAATCATTTGGAGCAGGCACGGAGAGCACTCGATTGCAACTTCATCACACATACTCAATCCATACGCCCCCAACATCTCCTTCTCCATCCCCGTGATCAACTCTACGCCTGTCTCCAGCGTTGCGTCCACCACCCGCCTTCGCACCCAAAGTAACATCGCCAAACCAATACCCCTTCTCCTTGACCTTCTCCACCTCTTCACCCGCGACAATTCTCAATTTCACCAGCGCTCCCTGTCCCTCCAAGCCAAGCCACCCGTTCACGTCCTTGACTCTCCCCGCTTGGAACACAGCCTCATCTACACTTTTCTCCCCGACCTCTTGTCCAAGAATCGTAGCATACACAGACCTCGTAGCCACAAAAGTTTCCTGATCCTTAACGAGCACCGTGATGCTATACACGCCCAGCGCACCCGAGTCATGCTTAGTCTTTTCCTCACTGATGGGAACTCTCAAATGTCTCGCCGTGATGGGGTCATCATGGCAGAAGAATGGAATTCTGCCCCTCTTATCCTGGCCCCCATTCTCTCCCTCGGGAAACGTGACGCTCCACTTGACCTGCACGCCATCCGGTCTCAGTCTCCCTCCAGCTCGTGGGCGAACATGACTCCCTCCTCCCTCTTTCCCCTTCAACCTCCCCTCGTAATTCTCCAGAGCACTTTCTTGCGTAGTCAGACACCAGTCCGCCCACCCTCTTCGGTTGAAGTCGGGACCCCACCAGTGATTTGATATGTCAGGTGTGAGAAAACTGATTAGCTCAATGTAGCAGCCATCGGCGAGGAGTATTAGGGTGTTGGCTGTTAGGTTGTCGGCGTGCTTTCCACCGGGTGTTAGGGTGAATGCTGTCGAGATAGAGGTTGGGATCTGGGGTGTGGAGTCCGAAGAGAGTGGGAGGAAGAGGATTAGGTGGTCGAGTGAGGGTAAGGGCGCTGCCATGATTCGTATTGTGGTGTGAGCTGGTAATTGTCAGATGTTTTGGTCATATTGCATTCATCTCTGGACTAGAGACGAGCCTGTACTGGCATCGAGATCAACTCGTACGTACATTAACAACACTACTAAAACCTGCGTTATGTCCCTACCAATGCGATCTTAAAAATGATGGAACTTCCAATACTACAATCCGAGGGAGCTTCGGACAAGGACTAAAAGTTTGCGAAGTCGGGGATGTACTGTACATGTCTTCAATATCTGAAAGCGTGACTCAATATGATGGTAGAGTGGGGTGGATCCTCGCACGTGCAATGGCGTCTTCTATCCGCTGCGGGTCGAATTACCCAATTCGAATATGACGGTGGTCTTAAAAGCATATGTGTGCATTCTCTTCAACATACAAGAGACAGTTTCTATCTAGTAATTTAATATCTTCGTCTTTGTTTTCTATTGCGAGAATTTACTCACTAATACTCAGGAACGAGCCCTCACATACACACATACATACATACATACATACATACATACATACATACACCATCTCAAGCAGAACAGAGAACAAAATATACACCTTGATATAGCAATTCAAAGCTTAATATTTGTTTCTTCCCCCTTCCAACTACACAACTGAAGCCATCTCCCTTCGTCTAAGCCTTCCCAGCCTGCGCCCCGGCCTCAAAGAAATTGATGACCCCATCCCCGTTCAAATCGTCCTCATTTCCGGGCCCTACTGGTGTGCCGTTCGGATTATCCCTATTGAACGTATTCTGCAAGTCTGCTACCGTCGCCCCTCCTGCATTTCCGCTAGTAGCTGTTCCGGCATTGGCATTGGCATTGGTATTGGTATTGGCCTTGGCATTTGCGTTTGCATTTGCGTTTGCATTTGCGTTAACCTTCCCATTCCCACACGCCTGCCTCTTCGCCTTACCAGCCTGCGCCCCCGCCTCAAACACATTGATCACACCATCGCCGTTCAAGTCGTCGGGATCACCAGCACTTGTCGGTGTGCCGTTGGGATTGTTTCTGTTGAAAGTGTTTTGCAGGTCTGCGATGGTGGTAGCGCCCGCGTTGCCATTACTATTAGCGTTGGCTTTAGTATTGGCGGTATTGGCGGTGTTACAATTGGTTTGAGGAACGGGCGCGGAGGCGGCGAGGCCGATGAGGAGGGTAGTTGTGGTGAGGAGGGTGAGTCTCATTGTTGTGGTTGGGGTTGTGGTGGGAGGGGATCGAATGGCGTCTGAGTAGGAGAACAGAAACGACCGTGGGTATCACTCAAGAAAATAATAGGTGAAAGCAACAACTACTGCCAGAGTAGTCCGAGAAGAGAATATAATACCACAAGTCGAAGATGCAGGACCTGGGCCCGACCTTCTTATACTTATACCATCCTTCGAAGCTACTTACTCTAAAAGGTCCGACAACAACATTTCGCATTTCAATATCTGATCCGTTAAACCAGGCATCTTGCTAGATTCTCCTTATTTCTCAGGCTTCCCCACATATATTGATATGTTGCCAAGATCGCGGTTAGCACGATTTCTTTCACGCTCCGAGTTTCAGCCTGAGAAACATGGTTGCGATCCAACACAATAGGTAGGGGCCAAGAAGCTCTAGCCTCAGAATCAAAGGTAAGGGTTTTGTAGATCAATCGTAGGGAGTGGCAAGATTAAGCGTGTGACGTTGCACTTACCTTATGCCAACTGTGAGGGGAGTGTCAGGTAGTGATTTTGCTGTCATGTCAAACGTCACTTACCTCAGAGAGAGGGTTCGGGCCGATACGTTGTGCACGTCCAGTATATATGCACTGCGGCCAAGATTGATGTAACGTACAGCGAAGTTGAGATGCTATTGAATCATCCCCTAGTCTCTCAGCGCTTCGATGTCGACAATCTACAACTGTTAGCCCAACAACTACACCGATTTTCGGGATACTCACCTCCTTAACCGCCTCTGTCGTCAACACATAAGGCCCCTCCTCATCCACACAAATACTATCTTCGATCCTCATCCCCATGCCTCTCGCCCACGCAGGCCACCTCTCATCATCCGGCACATAGACCCCAGGTTCGACCGTAACACACATACCCTTCTCAAACGGTCTACTCCTCGGGAATCCAGGGCAGTCATGGACATCCAATCCCACATAGTGTCCGACGTGATGCGGGAACAGCGTATCGATAGCACTGCCACTCATATCGAAGCCGAGATCTTTGAGCCCGTTTGATAAAGTGGAGGAAGCGATTCTGTGTAGTTTGTCGAGGTTGAGACCCGAGTCAACGCGGCAGAGAGCGACACAACTTCTTTGGACGGCGAGGAGTGTGGCGTAGAGATCACGTTGCGCCGCCGAGAACTTGCCGTTTACTGGCCATGTTCGTGATATGTCGGTAATGTAGCCGCCGTACTCGGCGCCCGCGTCTACAAGGACGAGGTCTCCGGATTTGAGAAGCATATCGTTGGAAACGTAGTGGATCGTGTTCGCGTTGATGCCGCCCGCGACCACAGGGACGTATGCAGGGCCATCGCAGCCGTCTTGCTTGAACCAGTAGTCTAGGAAGGAGTCTAGATCTTTCTCTGCTGTGAAGCTCTGCCGCATGGCGTCTGTAATGGCGCGGCCGGAATGCTTACCCACTCTCCGCATATTTTTGATCTCGGCCTTGCTCTTTATCGCCCTCAGCTCGTTTACGAGTGGTCGTAACGGCTTGACCTTGACACCCTCCGCATCGCGAAAGACTTGCGCCAAACCTCCCGTCCTTGCTGGTTCCATACCAGATAGATACCTCGACAACAAGTTCTTCGTTATCCGTCCGTTGGGTAGATCTGTGTACACCTCTCTCGATCTCCCCACCACCTCGGGAAGTATTTTGTACAAATCGCCCACCTCTCCTGCGATATCTGCATTAAAGACATCCTCGGCGGCTTGGACACCCGACCGTGCGCCTTCCCAGAGCTCAGCTTTGGTATCCTTCGGACGCACGTAGAGATGGAAGTTGTGTTCGTCATCGTCGGTCTTTTCTAGAGTCCATCAACTTCGGGGTTTCTTGCTCGAGGGTGTGTGTGGTGGTGGTGGTGGTAAGGTCGTACCTATTATTGCAAGGGCGTCTGGTTCGTTGAAGCCTGAGACGATTAGCCTTCGTTTACCATTATCTACATGAGGAGACGCTTACCAGTGAGGTACAAAAAGTCTGGGTCCTGGTGAAATTTGTAAAAGACAGCGCCGGAGCGATATTTGACATCGGACGCAGCGAGAATCGCAATCGAGTTCGCGGGAAGAGCTTTCGCAAGCTTTGCTCTCCGGTCGTAGTATTCCTGTGCAGTGATACCGGGTGTTACTATCTCATGGTTAGAATTGTGAGGGAATCTGAAAGGGAAAAAGTCGCACTTTCGCCGGCTTGCAGCAGATGTTGATGCGTCTCATGTAGTGGCTGTCCAAACTTGAGCTCCGCTGCAGAAACGACACTCAATTGCCTTGTTGCACACCAATTCGGCACACTGCGCCACCGTACCCGTGTCGTAGATCGTAGTAATAGTAAATAGGAAGACATTGTGTAGTAAGGAGTAGGTAATCAAATCATCACATAGAGGAAGCCGTGCGGGAAGACATTTCCTCGTTAGGCTTCGTTAGGTCAGCACCCCAGTCGTTGCCGTTGCCGCTTGACGTGTTGCGGGGCACCTCACTACGCCCCTACTACTATCCCCCCCCCCCTCCTTTGTACCACACACATTTCCGTACCTCCCTCACGCGTTTGTCTAGAATAACTGACGCACGCATACATGACCGCCTCTTCCCTCCACCCCTCTGCTTCCTTTTTCTTTTTCTTTTCCATCTCCTCACAACCCTCACATTGTCCCTCAAGTATCTCATTACCAGGATGGCCTCCACGGCCGCCCGACCCAGTGTCAACGGCATTGTTCCGCAGAAGGATCTCGAGAGCTTCCAGTTTCACCTGGCCAAATCGACACGGATAATTGCACTGCTAGGTGCTGGCGTGTCTGCGTCCTCAGGATTACCTACATTTCGAGGTGCAGGGGGAATGTGGAGAACCCATGAGGCTACGGATCTGGCGACGCCCGAGGCTTTCGCCGCGGACCCGGGACTCGTATGGCAGTTCTACAACTATAGGAGACATATGGCGCTGAATGTGAAGCCAAATCCTGCACATTATGCGCTGGCCGAGTTGGCGCGAAAGAAACAAGGCTTCATTACCTTGAGCCAGAATGTTGACGGTACCATTCCCTTCCCCCATTGTATAAACGCTGGACTCGACTGACACGGCAAACTTAGGGCTCTCCCCACGCGCTGGCCACCCCTCCCAATCCCTCAAGCTCCTCCACGGCTCCCTCTTCGACGTTAAATGCTCAGACTTCTTCTGCAAGTACACGCAGATAGACAACTACACCGACCCCATCGTGCCCGCCCTCACGATCCCCACGACGGCCGACGGCGACGAGGTAGACCCTACATCTAAAGCTATCCTCGCCTCGAAAGACCTCGACATATCCGACGTGAATGTTAAGATCCCCGAAATCGACACCGCCCATCTGCCCAGCTGTCCCTCATGTAAAGGACTACTGAGACCAGGCGTGGTATGGTTCGGCGAGCGGCTGCCGGGCGACGTAATGAGTGATATAGAAACTTGGCTGGATGAGAGCGAGACGATCGATCTGATCATGGTTATCGGGACCAGTGCAAAGGTCTACCCTGCAGCTGGGTATGTCGACATGGCAAGGGAGAAGGGGGCACGAGTTGCAGTCATCAACATGGACAAGAAGGATGTACCCGCCAGTGGAGTATATTCCCAGGACTGGTTCTTCGAGGGAGATGCGGCAAAGATTGTACCCGAGCTGTTCAAGAATGAGATTGGGGAGATTACGGAAATGCCCGATGCTGCGGACTCACGTTGAGTCGAAGGGGAAGTTTGATCACGAGGGATCGAAAGAAGGACTTTGTTGTGTTGTGTTTGGTTTGGAGTATGTATGGGGCATATGGTTTTGATAAAACTATGCGAGTGCCCATGATTAACGATATTTATATACCTACAGAGTAAGCAAACAATGTTCTCATGTCGATCGAGTACGAGTACGGTGCAAGAAAGACTTTGACTAGTCATGACCCGGACGAAAAGGAGTGACGAGATAGGTTCAAACGACCTGAATTGATTTATACAGTCAAGCAGGCAGATGTAACCCATCTTTAACCCATCTTATATCCATTTCCGCAAACCCAGGGGTCATCCACTGCAGTGTTAAGAAACTCAGGTGCCCATTGCTTCCCATTGTGCCATCCCAATTCCATTCCATCATTTCTTCTTCCTTCTCCCTGTTCACGCCCCACCAAATCTGTACAGTAAAACTCCAAAGCCAACATAGCATTCTCCCGGCCTCAGCGAGTGATAGCGTCACTGTCCAAGACAAGATGCACCAAAAAGAGTAAATTTCGCCACTTTTTGAATATCCTCCGCGCAGAAGAAACAAAGTGTTTATAGAGCAGAGACGAGACCGCCATATTCCACGTTTACATGGGCTAGCAAAGCCCACCCAAAAATATACCAGTGCGCCGGTTCCGGGGTCTCAATGCAGTCCTCCTTCGTTCGTTCCAGCGCACAAATCGAATCGAATTGGAAAAAGATCGCAAGATCAATCACATTAGCGGGCCGTTGGGGAAGCGCTTGAGCGCTGCTTCAACGTCCTTGTGATCGACCACGACGCCACTTTCTGAGCAGCGGGCTTTGGCTCGGAGCTCGGAACAGAGGTTGTCGATGTCGATTGTGCCATCCTTGAAGTCGGCGCGCTTTGCGAGTTTGTCCCTGGTCAATGTTAATTTTGTTTCAAGGCTGACGTGTGGAGGTATACTTGCCAGATCTTATGACAATTCAACATCTGCGTCGTGTCTTCACCCGGAACGACCTCCTCATCGCCGTCTTGGATCCGCTCAATCTCCTCGAGAGGATTCGACTTTTGCACCACGGGGGTATCGCCGAAGTGGAATGGGCTGCCAAAGTCCGCCACCGGGAAAGCCTCGTTGAAGAAACCGCCAGTAAATTCACCATCGCCAACAATGGCATTCTGAGAATCGCGATAATCGCCGAAGAGGGTTGGATCGAATTGCCCTCCGTTCTGGTTGGCGAAGAAGTCGATGCTATTAACGTCTGCGGCCGGTGCCGGGGTCTTTACGGGAGCTGCGGGGGACAGATGGGCGTCAGACTGTGACATGGCACGGGGGATGGGATTGCGAGGGTTCCCGCAAGCCATGTTAAGCTTTTCGCAGAAAGTAATCTCACCTTCCGAGTTTCCATGACACACATAACCATCCGCGATTGTATCCGGATTGTTGGGCGAATTATGACTTGGCTCTGGTGAAGTATCGCATGATGAATTCAACCCGCCTTGGGAATTCGTCGATGACGGGGGTGAGTCAGAATGTGTAGACGAGCCGCTGTTGAATTGGAAGACACGAGACTGCGGCGTTGATGAGTCGGTGTTGCTGCGTGCTGGCTTGGTTGTCGTCGAAGCGGGCACGGGGCTGTAGTCGAATTGATTGAACAGCCCATTGATGTTACTAGAACTACCATTGAACGCATTCGTATTATTACTCTGGATAGGAGATTGAGTAATTGAGCCGGTAGCCTGACTTCTCGGACTAAGACTGGTAATAGTGCTATCTTGTCGGGTCGGTGCAGCGGCTGGTGTGCCAGATGTGGGCTTGATTGCATTCTTCGCGAGAGGTCCATTTTCAACCAGATGCGCACCAGGAAGTCCGCCAAAACGGGGGAACTCGAACTGGAAACTGGAGTTGACTGATCCACTACCGCTGATCAGAGAACCGAAACCTGGGACTACAGGGGATGATCGATTGACACTGGTACTGTTGAGTGACAAGCGCTTTCGGTATTCACGCAGCTCCATCTGAAGTCGTTGCACTTGAGCTCGTAGGAGGCCATTCTCGTGGTTGGTGGCATCCGATGCCTTTTCGAGTTCTCCGACCTTGATCTCGAGATCCTTGAGATGTTTCTCCTTGCGTTCACGGAACGCTCTTTGTGCCGCACGGTTCTGGGCCTTGCGTTTCTAGTGGCTGTCAGTAACACTATTCGTTAGATTAAACAGCTGTAGCGCCATTCGCAACCTACCGTTGTGGGTTCTGATGTGAGGGGTTTCCTTCCTGGCTTCTTGGCCTGTTTGTCCTCTGGTTCCCTCCTCTTTCCACCACCATCTGGATCCTCGACATCATCGTCGGGGCTCTTCCGCTTCTCGGGGGATTCTTCGCCATCGTGTTCCGGGCTGTCGCCTGGAAGGCCGCCGATCATCAGATCACTGTTATCCGCATTGTCAAAGTCGAAGGTGTCACCGTCAAGGTAGTCGACATATGGGCTCTCGTCGATTCCAATGCCATTCAAACTATTTTGCTGCGGGGAGGTGAAGAATGAGGGGTCGATGCCGTCACCGGTGTAGGGGAATTGGGAGTTCATGGTTCCTTTGGCATCGGCGCCCGTAGCGAAGAGGTCGTTTGAGTTTTGCGTGTTGGACGCGAGGGCAGCAAGGAGGAGGTCTTGTTGGTTGGGATCGAGATAAAATGGAGCACCGTTCTGGAAGTCGTTGGTTGACGTTCCCGCCATTCCGAGTCTCGATGCGGGGTTCAAGGATCAAGCGCAGACAAGGCGGATCGCGATAACAGCCACCGGACAGTGAATATGCGTCGAGGACTGAGCGCTCGTGGAGGTTATCAAGTGGCAGAAGAGTAAACTTGAGGGTTTGGAGCGTCGGATGATGCTAGAGAGAGAAAGAGGTTAGTTGTATTCAAGTATATTGGTATTTGCCACACCCAGGCAGCGAGGCAGCGGATGAAGGAAGAGCCAGTCGTCGTGGATATCAAATTTTGGGATTCGCAACAATGACGCTGGAGGGAGCACGACGGCAGCGACACAGGCAGGGTACTGCGGGTCGAAACGGACGGACGGACGGTTTGGGGTATAAGGGCCCAGGGTAGTCTGTACCTTTCCGGCGTCGACGAGAGACGGCGAACACGACAAAAGCTCAATGCAGGTTCGAAGTCGAGAGGGGCACGGGCGTTCACAGAACTGAGGCGTGAGGGTGTAGGAGACAAGGCGAGCGCGAGCGACGGAGCAAATTCGTCGATGCGTGTATGTAGTCTGCCTGCGGACGGCCCTAACCCTTGTAGCAGATGATCAGGTCGGAATTCAGATAGGAGTGGGCGAGAATAATTATCGGAGCTTAGACGGGTATGTACAAGCCGCGGGTTTGAGGTTCTGGGGTCGTGGTTGGCTGCATGCGAGCATGTGTCTGGGATTGGAGAGGGATGATGCTCACGGCGTAGTCTGTCTATGGATGGGAAAGATGAGTCTTGGTGGTGCTTAGAAATCGAGTGCTAGGGTGGTGGGGGGAGGGGGGAGGGGGGGAAGAGGAGGGGCTGGCCGGCCAGGAACAAGCAATGGCGAACGTCGAGGAACGCCATCGAAGGCGAAACTGCCCTCCAAGGCAGATCAGCAGGCCTAAGGGGCCTAATTATTGGCCTGGACCGGGTTATGTCCATGTAATATGTACGAAGTATGTAAAGTACAGTACATACAGTGTATGTAAGCCCTGGAGGGAGAGGTGGCATATGCCATGGTTGGCTTTCTTCTTTTTCTTCTTGCGTGATGGAAGCAGCTTGTCAGCATGCACCATGTACTCTGTACCATGCACCAGCACCATGCACTATGCAGCGAGTTGAAGAGAAAACAACTATGCGTATGTACAAACACCACTGTACAGTACATGCCCTTTGTAAGAGTCACACAACATGCAGTGATCAGCGTTTGCTGCAGGCTTACAAAGGTTACTACACACCAGTAGTGGTATGTACATACATGGACGCATATTATGTCATCATGGAACGGCATGTACAGTACCTTTGTAGGAATTTGATATATATTGCAACTTCATGTTATAATTATGTGAGATACGAGTACATACGTGAGACGGCAGATATGGGTACAGCACCATTCGTTACAGGCTTTGGCATAGACTGCAATGAGCTCTTCCTTTTGCAGAGCATGCCAAGCTGACACCAGGCTTCCAGATAGGACACTCGACATCTGGAACATCTCGAAGCTCATGGACTGTCATGAACCTTTGTCATCTTCATCAACTGTACATCTGATGAACCTTCGTCCTATCCATCCATTGTATAACCTGATACATAACTGAAAGTCAAGATCACGTGACAAACGTCTCAATCCGTGCGCGCTAGTCGCGTCAACTGATCGATTTCCCCAAACGCAACTGGAACTGGAACTCACCTCCGCCTGCCGCAACCCCACCAACTCCAACTACATTTCTCCACACGCCACAAGCACACAGCAACCATGGCAGATATCCAAGCGTTGAAAGATGCCATCTGGCTGTTCAAGCGCGACAAGCTCGCCCCTGCACAGACCGATTATGCTGAGTGGACTGCTCAGGTGAGAGACATTGTACTCGTCTGACCTTACCGGAGTCGCATGGCTAATCTTTATTCTACAGCTCGCTATCGTTGATGGGTTCCTCGAGAAAGGCATAGGAAATGCGGCTGAGAATGAGGCAACAAGAGAGGAGGTCCTCGCAAACGTGGTCGAGACCGAAACACAGCTGTCAAAGGTTCGCGAGGAGCTTGCCGCTCTTGAAGCGCAACTCCCGGAAACCCAGAAACCAAAGTTTGACCCAGAGAAGCACCCGCTGCTCAAGAAGGCTGTGGAAAAGGCTGAGCCGGTTAAAGCTGTCGTCTTCAACACTGGCGACATCTGCGAGGCCCTCTGGACAGACAAACAGTGGTACAAGGCTAAGATTCAAACCATTCTAGGTGCCGCATCTGCCCCCAAGTATCACGTCAAATTCATCGAGTATGACGACTCAATGACTGTGGACCGCGATGCCATCCGACCCCTCATCAACAAGAGGAAACGCGAGCCCGAGACTGCCCCATCAACCCCAACCGTCGTTCCAACCACCAGCTCGCCGCACGTCATCTCGGCACCAGCAAGCATTAATCCTGATGCCCAGCGTGTTAACCAGGCATCCGAGGCTGGGAAACCCATTCCTCACAAGCGCACCATTGGGAGCAACAAAGCTCTTGGAAATAGGGTCGACAGCTGGAAGAACTGGAACAGCAAGGGCGTTGGCAAGAAGATCGCGAAGAAGGACTCCATGTTCCGCTCTGGTACGACCGTCAACAGCAGAGGTAAAGTTCGGCAATCTGCAGTAGAGTGTACTATTTGCTAACTATTGTCAGTTGGTTTCACCGGATCTGGCGCGGGCATGAGAGAGACCACCAAGCGCGTTCGGCACAATACCAAGGCAGATGCTGAGGAGGAGGAGGCTACAGAGGGCGGCAGTGCTGGCCGAGTTCGTGAGGATCGACGTCAGGACAACCACCCCCGTACGCGCTTCTAAGCAACACGCACTTGGAGAGTGAACTCTACGAGGTCAGTTGTTGTTTCGACTTCATCCACTCTCCACCTCTTGCACGAATTCTAATTCTCGCTAGGTGATTGAATATACCAAACTGGAAAGTTCCTCACATTACTGTCGAATAATTCCAGACTTGCATCCATCGAACACCACCTTTTGCTTTCAGCATATCTTCGGCGTTACGGTTTCTCCTCACGGTATGGCATCCACTATCGAGTTTCAGGCCTCCCAGGTCTTAATCCGCAAGAGCAGACATAGCGAACGATACCCACACCTTTTCGGCAACTCCTTTGGTGCCTGGATGAGGAACGAGAAGACTCTGTCTTAATTCAAGGTAAGCTCCAATTGTTCGTTTCGTTTTCCATGTCTGCATGGGGGCTACCACCCAACTGCATTGGAGGAGGCGAATGGGATTTTATGGGGTTTCATGGGGATTTGGGAATGCATACCCACTGGGCAGGAGATGATGGGTTTTTATGAATGAATCACTACCGAGTCCATGACTCACCCCTGTTTGCGAATTGGTGTTATGTGTGCAAGTCTTGGTCTCGTTGGCAGCTACGAAGTCGCAAAGGGGCGAGATTCTGATAAGTCATGCGAGGCATTTCCAGTAATGGGTCAAAACTCTCGCATGGGCTTTACAACGCCCTATCCTATTTGCCACAGGGCGTTTTGTTTATTATCTTGCGTTTTACTCTTCATTTGAAAATCTTATTTTTCACCACCGTAATAGTCAATTCGTAATAAAGATTTCTTCGCATTATATGCATGCACATATAACTGACGGCAAGTGCCCCGCCCTCGCCAATCAAGTGCTAGCTTGTCGCGCTTTGTATGAGCTCCTCCGTACCCCATAAATGCATCATGTCTTGTGAATTACACACGCGCCACGAAGAACACGAGTAGGACCCGAGGGATGCCGGAGTCGTCATTTAGGAGTAAAGAGTCGGTGAAAGCGCCTTCATTATGGAGGCCGATTGGGACGAGGTATGGCCCATCCTCCCCACAACCCTCCCTCCGCGCATGCGCTCAACACTTCCGCAACTGGACCAGGACGTGGATACTCTCTCCGTTCTTGCGATGCTGATTACCCCATAGATCACAATCGTTCAGCTCCCTCCCCCAGGCCCCCGCCATCCCGCCACCCAGGTAACAACTTTCGCTTTTGACACTACACAAGAACTGCTGTGGACAGGCAACGAGTATGTGAGTACGTTCGGCAGCCTCATCTTGAGCGATCCTCTGAACTAACATGGTGAACAGGGCCGAGTAACCTCCTTCTACGGGCCAAGCCTCGAACGCTATACCTCCTACCGTGCACATGCAGCCACCGAAGGCGCCGTTAACCAGTTTCTCTTTACCGACAAGGGTATCCTTTCCATATCCAAGCAGAGCGCGCACTATTCCATACGCCGAGGGATAACACAATGGCATCTAACGTATGTTCGAGAATTTAAAGTGGTTGCAGGGCTGTAGATGGTTTGGAAGCATAGCTAACTGATAGCATGCAGATGCCCCGACTTTACGGATCTCAGATGCATGAATTTCACGTCAAAGGGAACACGGGAGATATTAGTCGCAGGGGGCCAGGAACAGATGTTCAAGATTGACGTGGAGAAGGGGACCATCACAGATACAGTGAGACTGCTGAGCTAAGGGTGCCAGATCACTATGCTGACCCGAAGCAGCTCGTTGCTGAGGCTCAATACACAACCTTGAAGCGGGCAGGCCAATACCTATGCGCCGCGACAAAGACTGGCGGTATACACATCTTGGATTCGGGCACGTTGAGCGTGCTCAAGGTCTTTGATGGACATACAGGCAGTATCAGTGACATGGATGCCAAAGGCGATTTTTTGGCAACGTGTGGATGGTCACCAAGACAGCAGTTTGGGTTCATGCTCGATCCTTTTACCAACGTCTTCTCCCTGAAGACTCTGAAACAACTTCCCCCCATACCATTTCATACCGGAGCCGCCTTTGTACGCATGCATCCACGCATGTCGACCACGAGCATCATTGCTTCGCAGAATGGCCAGATGCAAGTTATCGACTTGATGAACCCCGACTCGGCCAATTTGCGGCAGATCAATCTGTATGATGCCTACTTGACTGGCTTCGAAATGGCCCCTTCTGGAGAAGCTTTCGCTTTGACAGACTCCAACTGCCATATACATCTGTGGGGTTCGCCGTCCAAAATTCATTTTCCCGAGTATAGTAACCAAACAGAGTTCGCCGGTGCTGTCATGCCTCCACCTTCTATGGACTGGTCGTTAGATACGTAAGTAGATACGCACTACCCATGATGGTAGACACCTCTCACCGTGCATAGGCCTTTGAGCACGGTTGGAATGCCATACTACAAGGAGAGTCTGCTCTCCGGTTGGCCAAGTCACATGATATTTGAAGTGGGCGCTCCGCCCCCGAAGATCGATGTAACGATTCTGAACAGCATGACCCGAACTGAAATGGGCTTCTTCGCCAAAAATCCTCGGACGAAGCGGAGGAATCAGGCCGAGGTTGCTAGACACTCTGATCGAGCCAATGACTCGTTGTCGGCTCCCAAATTCCTGAGCGAGAAGGCTCGGGCTGCACAATCTTCAAGCGAATCAGATAGGAAGACTGCGGAGACCATGGAAACCCTAACTGACTTACATCTCGACGACGTGACACGGAAAGATGTACCGGCCATGTACGGAAATGTAGAGATCAAGTATAGCAAGTTCGGCGTTGACGATTTTGACTTTGCGTGAGTAAACCGTAGCTCTTTCCTATGGATCGATTTCTAACACTCGTACAGATACTACAACCAAACCCAGTATTCTGGGTTAGAGACGCACATCACAAATTCGTATGCGAATCCACTTCTGCAACTCTGCCGCTTCACTCCCTTGATTCGAAATCTGGCGCTACGGCATACGGCTTCGCCCTGTCTCTTCGAAGCCTGTCTTCTCTGCGAACTTGGCTTCCTTATTGACATGCTTGAGAAGGCTGCCGGACTCAATTGCCAGGCTTCCAACTTCCTGAAGACCTTTAGTGGATTGTCGAACGCTGTGTCGCTCAATCTGCTAGAAGAGTTTGCGCCTAATGTACCTTTGACCAGCATGATCCAGAACTTCAATAGATTTCTGCTCGAAAAGATATCAGAAGAGTTTCGCAGAATGATGCCCAGTCAAGGCGGGCCCTCATTGTTGGATCAGGTCCTAGAAACTCAGGCACGAGCCAGCATGCGGTGCGCGCAATGTGCGAACGAAACCGTAAGAGGAGGGAAGACATTTGTGAACGAGCTAGTGTATCCGGCGAAGCACGTGGTTAGGAACTCACGCGGACCCCGGCCTACTTTCTCTCAGATCCTAAAAGCTAGCGTGGAACGACAAGATCAGACCAAAGGCTGGTGCGACAAGTGCAACCGATATCAACAAATGAACCAGCGAAAGACTATTCAGTCAGTACCTGGGGTGCTGTTGCTCAATGCGGCAATCCAGACACACGAAGCCAAGCTTCTATGGTCCATACCTAACTGGCTTCCTCGGGAGATCGGCATCATTGTTGATCAAGGCCAATTCTATTGCTTCGAGGGCCAAGATCTGAAGTTGCACCTCCAGCGCGGCGTTTTCAACATCATGGTGTATGAGCTTATCGGCATTGTCGCCGATATAAACAGTGGCGAACATCAGAAGCCGCATCTAGTCGCTTGTATCAATACTGCGCCCTCATCGCGTGAAATTAATACCGATGAAAAGTGGCATCTATTCAACGATTTCCTAGTCCGTCCAATACCAAAGGAGGAAGCACTGCGCTTCGAACCTAGCTGGAAATTACCTTCAGTTTTAACATTTCAACTGAAAGCTGCCAGAAACTCGATAGATGATTCATGGAAAGACACTTTAGACACTCAAATTTTGTATCGCTGGTGGTCGTCTAGCGCTGAACCTCCGGATATGGAGTGTAAACTTCTCGACGCCGCTTCCGAAGTCCCGCGTCCCGGATACCCAGTCGCCATCGATGCAGAGTTCATTCGACTCCAATCCGAAGAAATCGAAATGAAGGCTGATGGGACACGCGAGACGATTCGACCTGATCGCAAAGGTCTTGCTCGCGTATCCGTGTGTCGCGGCGCCGGCGAGCTTGCCGGTGTACCGTTCATCGACGACTACATAGCCGTCGCCGAGCCCGTGGTCGACTACCTGACCGCATGGTCTGGAATTTCTCCTGGAGATCTTGATCGCACGACCTCTCCCCACGCCCTCGTGGGTCTCAAACACGCATACAAAAAGCTTTGGATCCTGTTGAATTCGGGCTGCATATTCGTCGGCCATTCACTCGCCAACGACTTCCGCACTATCAACATCCACGTCCCTAAGCGGCAAGTCGTTGACACAGTAGATCTCTTCTTCAAGCCCTCCCTCCATCGGAAACTTAATCTAAAGTTCCTCGCTTGGTGCGTGCTCAAAGAGAAAATCCAAGAAGACACGCATGATTCCATCGAAGACGCTACAACGGCACTGAAGCTCTGGAGAAAGTACGAAGAGTTCATGGACGCGGGGGTCCTTGAGCAGATGCTGAATGATATCTATGCGACAGGCAGAGAAGTCGGTTTCAGAGCTCCGAATAGCGGGCATAGGGGAGGTGGTGGCAAAGGGCCTGCGCCTAGTACGGGCAGGGATACGCCCGAGCCGGCGGAGAACCCTGGGCAGACGACGCCGGCGAGGAGGGCGGGGGCGTTTGGGAGAGTGGATTTTAGGAGCCCGATGAGGTGAAATAAGGTCAGTGTTGTTAGTTGGGACGAGGGAAAAATATGGGATTGAGGTATCTATGTCTGGCTACATGAATATAGGGAATATGGATTTGAGGTCGTGGAACTTGGACGCGTTGAAATGGACATGGAGATATGGAAAGGGGCTTGGGGTCGGTATACTATTGTCACTCTTTGACGTGCTTTGGCAGAAGTGTATTATGAAGTTTAGACCCATATCTATCTCCGGGCTGTGTACCCCATGCAGTGCTTAGGCCATGTGTAATATATATGCCATGTAACACAGTATATGTGTATGTATGTGAATGCCCGGCGCTATTGCAGTTAATGAACGAGGGTCTGTCAGGGAGTACGTCTATCCCTGTTCCCCCCCCCACCCCGCCAACAATAGACATTGGCTTTCGTCAAATGTCGGGAAATGATGACCAAAACAACAACAACAACAACGATGTCCAGTTCCATAAGAGCCTGTTTTGAGAAGACCCCGCTCTCTACAGAAATGAGAAGAAGAATAAGAAAAAGATAAACCACAACACTCGCACATGCGCTCTAGATGTCGTTTTCTCTTCAGTATTAATTATCACCAGAGAAAGACTTGTTTATCTGTGTACATGTTAATTCAAGTCAAATCAAGTCAAATCAAGTCAAGTCAAGTCAAGTCAAGTCAAGTCAAGTAATGGAGACTGGCGACGCTATTATCTATATCAATTAATTGTTCGCCGTATCTATCGTCAAAACGTCAAACGTCGATTGGATTATGACATTTCTTCTTCTTCTTCTTCTTCTTCTTCTTCTTCTTCTTCTTCTTCTTCTTCTTCTTCTTCTTCTTGTTCTTCTTCTTCTTCTCCTGCCGTTTTTGGACTGGAAGCAGACGGTTATATAAATACTATTGGGGTTCTTTGGCGGCGTCCGTCTTATTTGTGTAGATTGTGTAGATGTCTTAGGAAAAGGAAGGGATCGAGGAGTGCTTGTTTTGTGTGCTGTGTTCATGTGCTGTGTTTATGTAGGTGTGTTTGTATATTAATCATCAACCAAAGAAAAGAAATCATGCAAGAACGAGCTTGTCTTGTCTTGTCTTGTCTTGTCTTGTCTGAGCAAACTGATAGACAGACAGATAGATAGATAGATAGACTGCTGCTCGCTCGCTTAAGAGTTATGTATTCTTCATTTCCCTTTCCCGTCGGCTGGTGATTGGGATCCGGTCTTTTGCGACGTCTTCTTCGGCCGATGGTGGTTGGTTGAGACATGGTTAACCGTATCCACCCCTGATCTCCCCCACAGTTAAACCTTGATTTGAGTTTCTATGCTCATAATTAAATCTATTCTTCCATGTTCATTCCTGGGCAGAGTGATTTATTATATTTTTCTTTTTAGAAAAAAAAAACTTGGCTATCTGATATGTGTTGGAGAGACTGGCGACTATGAAGCTTTTAGCCCATGAGTGTGCTTTTAAACAATCTCAGGACAGACTAATATCTGACTTGGAGCTGTGTGTGTGAATATTTACGATATGAGAAGCCTTGGGAATGAGAGTCACGGGCGTAGCGGAGACTTAAAAGGCAGTTGCATCGGTGATATATGCGGACAGGGCATGTATGCGCGATTGGTACTTCGAGGAGTATACAATGAGGTGTTGATGTCGCCTTCTTGCTCCTACTCACAGACAGATGCTTTTCCACTTCTCTAAGAGCAAGAGCTCTGAAAGTTGGTGTTCTGGGTCTGAGTGGTAGACTCAAGTATGCACATTATGGACGACATGCTTTGGCAGTAGTAGACGTGGTTGTCTACAAAGCGAGCAACAGACGCGTAATTATTCGGTTTCGAGGTCATGTTCGTAGGTTTTTAGGTTGTGGCGATCGGTGGGAAGCCATCATCCCTTTTGATCCTTTGCTTACAAGTACGTATCCGTAAATCATGTCCACAACCAGACATACATGGGTTGAAGTGGGTCCCCCGAGAGGGAGGTATACAAACTCAATCAACACCTTCTTTACCCTTTCACCCTTTCACCCAACACCCTCATACATTTTTAGAAAGAACAAAAAAAGAAAATAAAGCCATGATGTTTCCGTGCCAAGGAGTAGAGCCCGTTATCAAGATCTGCACGTGCCACTCAAAGAGAGGCGGTGTTTGTAGCACAAGCCAGTGCGTGAACGACGCTCGGTAATGCAGTATGTACTGTGTACAGTCAGATGCTATTTTGCAAGTTAGTCATGTCTTTTCTATTAAGTTCCGACAAATATTCTTGATATAAAGAAGGACATATGTTTGAAATTGTATACTTCTACCGTTCGTTTTGGTAAATGCGCATGAGATGTGAGAGGGGGAAGGCGTAAATTTTGTAAAGGGAATTCATCAATCTCTGCATCTAACATGGAAATATCAATAAGCTTCAAGGGAAGGAGTGCTAGAGGGGGCACAGCACTTGGCGCTAACATGGCACGCTTCAGCGTTGAAACAATTCACCATCTACCGCTCGAGTCATGATAGTGGAACAGAAATCCTAGGCGGTAATTATGTACATATGTACAATAGAGTAAGGTATGTAAAGGGTTTTTCTGCAAGTACTATAAATAATCCTTAAGGGAGCGACTACACTAGTAAAGGGCCGATTGTGAGAGTCACGTAAATACCATTGTACGACGTACATAGTAATCGTCGGAACTGCCAAACCCCGGAGAATCGGAGTTTACTGCCTATGTACAAGTAAGCTGCGAGGATGTTGATGGGGGCTTAAGATCTGCGATCCACTAATCGTTGCATCTGGTTTCCTCTTAGCGACCTCTCGGGCGCAGAATTCTTGGACGACAAGGCTTGAAATGGGAAGCAGCAAGAGTGGTCTTGTGACCTTTAGAAGATGGAACAACTTGGCTGTGCGTGAATAGAGGCGGGTAACCAAAGCAAAGCAGAAACAAAACTTGAGATCTGCTTCTTGCGCTACGGAAAGGATAACAGTTCAAGACCCACTACTGCACGGTCCTCACTCATCTCCATAGCCGATGCGAAGCTGAATGGATATTTACAGTACAAGAAGAGTACGGGCTATTGTACGCCTAACAGACGACTCCACTTTGTAAGCTCCTTTGGTACTACGGAAAGATTCTCACATGGCTTTGCACGGTATCTGCCATTCGAGTTTGGAAGTCGAGTTGAGGACCGCGAGTATAAGTGTAACCACCTCTCCACGTCTTGGTATATACAAATCAGTCCTTCATTTCCAATCCGACCTTCTTTCCTGATTAGCCTTTGTTTCCTTCATTCGCTTCTCATATACACCTGTTTGATACAGGCACCCACTCTTTTATCTTTGCTTTTCTTTATTTCCCTCTATAGACTCAATTACCTCATACACACACATCCATTTACGCAATGCGAGCCGGTTTTCTTTCTAGCGTTGGCGCTATCCTCAGCCTGAGTGCCTCGAGCACGTTTGCAAATGTCATTTGCAACACCGAGGACCTGCTCGGTGTCGACGCCAACTACGTTTCCAGGGATTTACAACAGGAATCGACCCAATCCTGCATCCGACATGTCTGCACTACTGGACTCGAGAGTGGGGAGCCTGATGGTTTCGCAACAGACCGATGCGGATCGTTTATATTGACCATCACCAATACTGATGAAACTCCAACCGACATCGAGGATTGCATCGCTCAATTCTCCGACATTATCAACCAATGTATTGCAACGGATGGCCTTCGAGGCGGTACTTCTCTGATTGACCAGGTCTTGTACGACGTCCTTCCAGCCGACGACAGCAAGAGTTCGACACTCGAGGCGCGAGCCAATACAAAGAAGTCAGCGAGCAAACCAAAGTCCAAAACAACGACTAAGCCCAAGACCAAGTCCAAGACCAAGACCAAGACCAAGACCAAGACCAAGACCAAGACCAAGACCAAGTCCAAATCAAAGCCAAAGGCGAATACCAAGACCAAAGGAAAGACAACGACAACTGATTGCACCAAGACCACGTCCAAGACCAAGACCAAGGGCAAGGGCAAGACAAGTGGGACTGCAAAGAAGGGCAAGAAAACCGTCCGAGATGTTGTGGACAGCTTCCTTCCGCAATTCGTACGCAGAGTACCAGAACCCGCTTCCTGCCCAGCACCTGTAACACATTACAAGAAAAGCAACTACGAGAAAACTGTCTGGAACTACCACTTCGATTCGAGTGCAGGCTGGAAAAATACAGTCACTGATGAGAGGGCCTTGCAGGTGCTGGCAAAGATGCCCCAAGATGGCCACTTCAACGTAGTCGTGATGCAGGGATTATCCACCTATTGTGTGGGCGAAGAGGGAGGAAACAACCCTAGCACTCTAGTAGCGAAAGAAATGGCGGCGGGTGGCAAATGCCTCCTCACCAACGGCAACTTCTTCATCATGGGCGGCGAGACACTGAGCTGGGAGGCTGGAGGTCCCATTGTCAACAACATCCAGGACTACACCAAATATTCGGTCGGATTCTCTACCACGACGTCAAAGCAGGTCAAGATCCCCGATGCTCATCTGCAGTACTATGAGCAGCTCCAAGGCAACGATGGGAGCTCTTTGATGTGCGGACCGGGTCTCAAAGATCGACTAGACCTCGAGCAACCAGAGCTGCAATACTGGTGCAAAAGCACGCCTGAAGTAGAAACATCCACCACAGAGCCGACGATGCCCGCGTTCGTCAGAAGTGTCTACTCCAAGATCCCCGGCGGTGTTGCCACGTCAAACCAACCCAACGAGCGTCTCGTGACCGCCGTCATGGGCGGCAACACCAAGTTTGTCTTCTCATACACATCCAAAAGAAGCAAAGGCGTCGACATGAATCACATGAGGGACCTTGTCGAACTCTATATCACTCAGTTTACAGGGAAAGGCCTCGGTAGCGTAGAGCAAGTCCTGAACCTGGATGGTGGCGGCAGCATCTTCGTGGCTTGGGTTTATGATGGCAAAGTCAAGCTTCTAGCAGCGGGTGGAGTGGATGGCGACGTCACCAAGGCGAAGAAGTTCAGAACCGTGCAGACCATGGTGAAATTTGGCCTGGTTGAAAAGTAAATCATGGAGCGACTGAGAGAGGAGACATTCATATTGCAGCTGGGGGCTTGCACAGAGACTTTACATGTAGATAAACGACTTTATAGATTTATAGATTTCAACCTCATTTTGCCTTTTTTCCTTTCCTTTCTTTTCTTTTCTTTTTTTTTACACCAAATGGCTTGCAGCAGCCGCCGCCTCTCAGCCTCTGTTCGAAATTCAACTTGACTCCCAAGTCCGAGCTAATAAGCCTAACATATGCATGGATGGGAATCCAATTTGTTCTTATCAATTAATAACTTTTTCCGCAAATGTCTCGCTCGTTGCGGGATTTGGGCTAGTCTGCTTCACCTCTCGAATAAGCACGAAAAGCTCAGCCGCTGAAACACTTTTGTGTACTGTCGTGTATATAGGCGCAGCGTAACTAGATCAGAACACGTAAGTATATTAAGATGGTAAGTGTCCACGTGTCTATATGTATACAACTGCTCATCATAATCCCTTAGACGGCAGGGACTTTTCGCCCTAATCCGTGCTGCTACAAAGGTATTGGCTGGATCTATAGAGAACGCCGACTATCCTTTAGACTAGCTCGTGGAGCTAGCTGGAGTGTGAACATGTCAAGTTTCACATCTATAAATTTCGGGTGTCAAAAAGGAGTGAATTTGATAGCTTGCCGAAGCTCAGCCAAAGTTTTTATAGCCGCCCATTGTTCCATCAAAGGTCAGCCATGTCAGCTATATCGGCTTGTGACTGCCCGCTCTGCAAGATGGTGTTCTTCTCTCTTACGAATGACAGCCGTCTTCCATTTGGATAATGTATAGACAATAAGTGCTGCACGATTGGAGAGATCGCCGTTGACGTTGCGCTCAGCGCCAAGAAATTCGACCTGCTGAACTAAGCTATGCTTGTGGAAAATATTCACCACCTTTGCCCTGAGGAGGTCGAGCTGCCAGGAGGTAGGGAAAGAGGAGAGATTCAGGCGTAGGCTAAGCTGTGCGCGAGGATGTGGGTGGAATCCCTGTGGTGCGTCATGGGCCACAAATCTTGAGGTGCCAAGAGGAGAGAGACGTATATGCCGTTCGTATCCCGGATCCTGCCACCAGAGATGGATCGATGTATGCCTAAATTCGGGAATGTTCTGTATAGCTTGTTGGAGCTGGACTGTAGTGAATGGATTGAGAAAGTGCTGAACGAGAACGTGGGAGAGGGAAGTGGACAGAGCTTCTGTGAGGAAGCGTCTGCTCAGCCGATGATTCAGAGCATCATTGTGACAAATGCTCAAGTACTGGAATACTCTGCCATGCGCCGAGTCACGTTTTCCCCAATACACAGGGTGAGAGGGCAGGTTTGTGTTGAGTATGACTAATACGTCAGATCCACGCAGGAGCTTTTGGTGGAGTATCCTCTCTGTCTTACTCCAATCAATATGCAGTGGTTTTGTATCGTGGCTACTCACACGTCAGTGAGTTAGTTCATTTAGGGCGAATCATCCATTTTTTTCTTACATCGGATGAAGCTCCAACAATTGTGCGTTGTTGTCCCAAATTGCACTTCCTGAATAGTAGACAATGAGAAGGCTGTTCTGTTTGTTGCATTTGTCTATGCATGTCAGAATTGCGTCATCAAGGCCATCTTGAGCATTGGCCGAGGAGTCAAATTCGAGTATCGTAGTTTCAAATCGGAATTCATCTCGGAAGACGCTTTGAAGCTTTTGAAACTAGAAGCAACGTCAGTCGAAACAGGGTGCAGTTGTAGCTGTGAAGAAGTACCGATTCTCTCGTCTCGATGACGTCTAGTTCAACTCCCCACTTGATCAACAACACAGTTACTGCTCTATACATATGTGAAGCGTTTGAAATTGATTCGGTATCCACCGTAGAGTTAAGAGCGAGTAAGATATGACGTTCCAGATCCGAATCTGGCACGCGAACGTTCAACATCTGCCTGAGCATCTTTCCGAAGACGAACGTGTCTAGGCGTGTTTTGGACCACGATCCTGTATTTGATGAGGTGGTGGTGCATATGTAGTCGAGTACTCTGTAGAACAGAGTAGTTGGGGTCAGTCTATAATCGACCTCAATCGAGTATCGGTCGCTTGCCAGACCAAGCAGCCCGTAGACCTTGTCGGCTATCAGGGAACTATCTAGGTCACAGTATGTTTCTAGTAGTTCCTTCAGGGGTTTGGGTGTTCCATCCCAGGCCAATTTCGCCTTTACTATGACAGAGGCCAAACTAGTCTGAACTAATGCAGACC
Source organism: Pleomassaria siparia CBS 279.74 (assembly GCA_010093715.1). NCBI lineage: Eukaryota > Fungi > Ascomycota > Dothideomycetes > Pleosporales > Pleomassariaceae > Pleomassaria > Pleomassaria siparia. Next base: position 461,372 of record MU005776.1, on the reverse strand, counting down.
AATCCGTGTTCCAAAGGGGGTTCTCAGTGGCCAAAAGCTCGAGTCTTTGGAATGTCCCTTCGAATCTTGACCATGATACACATTTTGATCCATAGTAGAGATTCAATTCTTTGGCATGCAGGATCTCTTGCTGAACCCAAACACGACGCCAGTAACTCTTTTCGCACAGGGTCAAAAAAGCCCTTCCTTGTCTAGACGTCGACACAAGCTCCAACCGATGCCTTGATTGTGGGATATCCATGGACTTTTCCGCCTGTATGTAGTCCATGGCGAGATCACTCTCCGAATCTGGATCAGCCGGGCCTAGCCATACTGCAACTGACCGGGCGTTGCTGTAGATCTCGTGCATCATTTGGACTTGATGGTTTCTTTCGAGAGGACTAGATTGGTGGATGCAAATGGCGTCGATCCAAAAGGTTCCATCTTCTGGTGCACTTCGCAGTCGCTCCCGCGTCTGATCTAAAAACGTCCACAAATTCTTGGAAACTTCGAAGGGTATGCCATCGAGCAGGATTTCCACCGTCCCGTCAATCCCACCCCAGGTATAAGAAAGGGCGACGAATGGAGGGCATCGGAGAACTGAGTGGCAATGGAATGATAAGCTGATTGGGTCCGACGCTTGCCCCAGTGCCAGCTTCACTAGCCTGATGTCGTGGTTTCTGGGATCGAGTCTAGCTTTTGCATAGGGATCGTCCATGTTACAAGCTACAGTTCTGAGAATTTCCAAGACTGAAGCTCGTGAACTGAAAAAGGTGGTTGTGTCGTGACAAGGCAATGAAAAGGACAAAGTAGGGCTGCCTAGAGAATTAACCTGATTGGGGATAGAGGGTGCTCGTTTCGGTTAGCGCAGGAAGTGCCACAAATGCATTGTAGGGCTCCCTCCCTCCTCCCCGTCGCTCCAATTTACAACATCTTCCATCTGAACGTCCCCTCTGTCCTCCCGTCGCTCCAATCTTCCATCTGACCGTCCCCTCCATGATCCCGTCGCTCCGATCTTCCTTCAGAACGTCCTTTCTATCCTCCCCGTCGCTCCAATCTTCCATTACAACGTCTTTTCTGTCCTCCCCGTTGCTCTGATCTTCTATTGGAACGTCCCCTCTGTACAACTCATCCGCTGCTCCTGCAATACGTTAACACGCAAAACCTAACCGTTACACTACTAACATACTATTCATCTTCTCTATCATGCTTGACGCCATCCTGCCACCACACCTGCCTGCGTGCGGTACAAATCCCTACACAAATCCCACCACCAACAACGACCCCTTGTACAACAATCTACCCAAGCCGATTACTGTATCGTACCCCGTACGACAACTGAGAGAGAATCACAATAGCTGTTCTTCGTAGTAACTAAATCAGAACAATTGACTTGCAAGTCAAGTCCTTAGAGAGGCGGAAAAACCCTACGGGTTGACACCCTCTATATAATAGGCACTGACGTGGCCCGTGCATCCGCCAAGTATTCCGTGCCCACCTATCTCACCCAACCCAAAAGTGAGTCGCCCTCATTCTCATTCATACAGTACAGTACACTCCCACCCCGTGGACCCTACAACCCCGTCCAATCACTCCCTTGTTAGTACGCCGAGCACGTGCATCGCTTAAAACAGGCAATGTGCAGCCTCGTACCTCAGAGTCATCCCTCTCAGCTCTGCTCCCTCGTTCGCGCCCATGGCTTAGTAAACAAAAGGTGCACGTGCCGAAGCCAGCGCTGGCACAGTAATACACTTTCTGCCATCTTCTTCTTAAATATAATTAAGTTGGCTACTTTTCTTTTCCTAACCAAACCCCCTGCAAGGGGCTAAAACTACTACTATACGGACAGCAAGAATGGGTCCAGCTTGGGGATTAGGTCACGTGAGCAGATGCTCGGTCCTCGTGGTTATACAAAGGACCCATGTCCCTCTGGCTTCGGCACCGAAATAGAATACTTTGTAATACCACACCACATGGCGACTGACATATGTTCTGACGAGAAGAAGAAGAAGAAGAAGAAGAAGAATAGAAAAGTTTACAAGATCTTTTCTAGCATAGTTTCGTAATAGGGGGGGTGGTTCCAACGGTCATTTGAATTGCACTGACTACACGAGAACAACCAACGAGAATAAGGGCCGTAGATGTGGTATTATAATGCAAAGCTCTATCTATCTACCCTATTGATGATTCGTAACCAAAAACAAGCAATCAAGTAGTAGTAGGCGAGACGCTGGGATCCTTGGACGTGTCTACTTGAATTAAAGCCTTGCCTCTATCTATATTATCTCTATCCCCCTCCCCCCCAAATCTATGTTGTCTACATCCCCCCCCCCCCGCTATTTCTTTTCTTGAACGCTAGAAACATTTCATCCAAAGAACCTCTTCTCCAGATTGCCAATCTGCTCGCCAGCCCTCCGCACCCCGCCCGCGTCCAGAATCCCGTGCTCGGTGAGATACACGTCAATCAATTCCCGCGGTACCTCCTCGTAGCACTCGAGAAACACGTCGAGGTTGGCCTGACATTGCAGACCTTCCAGGGTGTGTTTTGTGGAGGGATGCCACGCCGCCGTGAGCTCCTGTGGAGGGTGCTGCTCCGGGGTCCATTCGGGCTCATGTGGTGCTACGATGTTCTCGGCGTCGGTGAGGATGACTATCTTGGCCAGGGGTTGGAGTTTCTTGGTGCAGACGACGGCGGCGAGAGAGCCCATGCTGGTCAGGACCGTGCCCGTAGACGACGACGACGACGACGACGAGATGCGGTCGGCGCCCAGGAGGACAATGTCCACGTCCTGTGCCATGGCGGCGACGGCGCAGTCCGGGGCTACACGGATGTGCAGGCGGTCGTGGACATGTCTGGGGGCCTGGGAGAGAAGCTTCGCTGCGAGGACGGGGCCGACGAAGCGCGGGCGGGATTCCAGGATCGTGAGCTGGATGTGTATCGTGGGCGCGTGCAGGAGGAGCATGAGGATGCCAGAGTAGATGGAGCCTGGATTGCCCAGCGTCATGATTTTCAACATGTCCTGGTTATCGAAGTCGGGTCCGGAGCAGCTGGTGGTGCTAGTGGTGGTGGTGGACTTGGGCGCGAATGCCTTCACCCAATATGTGAATGACTTTCCGAGATTCGTGTCTGCGTGTGCCCTTTGGTTTAGAATGCCTTGAATCACAAACGCTGCGATGCGCGCCAGCTCCGGAGGACTCTTTGCTGTCGCACTCTGACTCTGTTGTTCGGTGGATACCTGGAGTTTCCAGGATTCTTGGATCTCGGCCAATGCTCTGAGCAAGCAGCTTTTCACTGCTGCGTTGACGGAGAGTCGCGCCGAAGACATCTGTTTGGCCGCCATGATTGTGACGTTCCAGAGCTCCTCTGCGTTGCGTACTGTATCGGCGGCGACGTCAATCAGAGTCGACAAGTTGGAGAGTGCGCTCGATGCCATGGCGCATGAGCCGGAGACGCAGTCGGTGGCCATGCCCTGAACGATGCTATCGAGGAGGGCTATGACTTCACAGCTCACATTCGTGCAGAGGGCCGTAGTCTTGTAAGTTCGGCTTGGAGTACTCGGCACCTCGCCTGTGTCAAAGGAGGATTTCGATGGCGAAGACGTCGCCGGGCTCGAGTCTCTGAGCGAGTTGGAGCGCATCTGGAACACGCTCTTCATCTTCCGCACACGACTCCTCTTCTTCACACCAGGACTCAAGTCGAGATAGGAAGTGGGACTATGCGGAAGAAGCGGCGGCGGCGGCGGCGGGGTGTTGAAGTTGAGAGCGTTCTCGTCTTGCAGTGAATTTCGCGATGTATTTGAGCGTGTTCGAAGACTTGTGGTATTCCTGTCTTCTCGTGGAAGAAGAGTACATGATGGGGAATGAGTGAGTGTTCGCTCAAATGGAAGAATGAACGGCGGGCACGACATCGTGAGAGAGTCGCGTTCGTGTTCGCGTTCGCTGTCGTGGAGGAAGTCGAAATATCGTATAGTTTATAAAATAAGGAAAGGTTGGATTTGCGACGTGAAGATACTGACCAGTTTACAGCCAGAAAATTAGTTGTAAAGGAGTAGAGTTGGAAATGAGTGTGGGCAGAGAAGAAAGATACATATATATATAACAAGAAATCCCCCCCAATCCTACAGTGCGAAGCAAAAATTAAATAGGCCGCAGGTGAAGCGCTTGTACCATAGAACGCACAAGTGAAAGACTGATACCTAGAATGGCCAAAGCGCGAGCGTTGCATTGCTGCGGAGGTGAAGAACATTAGGGCGTAGTAGTAGAAGGGGGATCACGCCTCTTCATTTATGGTGATGATAATAATAATAATGAGGATATCCGATAATGACTGTAGGCGTGAAGGGAGGAGAATGGGTGCATATTGATCGATCTGACATCCACTTCGAGCTCGACAAGAAGGAGAAGTACAGGTGTATCTGTTCATAGACTGTATCGATGGTGGTTGATGGCAGCCACCTTCTTATATAGTACATAAGTAGCGTCAAACTGCGATGACAAGAGCAAGCTTGATCTATGTGTATCAATGTAAAACGGCACGACGAAGGAAACCAATCAATCAACCTCAAAACAGGCATAAGATCACCGGTCAAAGGATACCGCGGAACCTTTCCGCACCGTTAAACATCCTCCACCACGAGATGCATCATCGGACAAACTATATAGCATATAGCCTCATGGCATTCGGCACAAAACATTCATATTCCCCCCCCACAACACACAACACGACCATGGCCAACACCATTATGGCACATGAAGCCCCCCCCGCCCCGGCCCCGGCCCCCGCCCCTGGGACCGCCTCGATAAGCCGTCCAGGCTCGGTGACTTATTGCATCCCGACACAACCTCCGGCTAATAATGATAATGATAATAATAATAACACTTCTTTGTTCTCGAGTTACAGCACAAGGATCCACCTCCCCCCGTCTTCACAATGGACATCGGGTCTACACTGGCACAACCAGACGACCGAGTACTTGAGTGTGGTGCGAGGTGCCATATTCGTTACGCTCGGGACGCGGACAAGCATACACAGAGCCTCCTCGTCCTCGTCCTCGTCCTCGTCCCCGTCCCCGTCCTCCTCTGCTGCTGGACATGGGCGAAATGTTGTTGTTGTTGTTAGAGTGGATGCGGGTGTGAGACATAACTGGGGTCGTGCAGAAGAGTATTTGCGAACGAAGAGAAGCATGGATGTGGATGTGAACGAGAAGAGCGAGAAGAGCGAGAAGAGCGAGGGGATTGAGGAATTGGCAGACCATGTCGTGGTCGAAGAATGGACACTCCCATGCTCCATGTCGAAACCGCTCTTCTTCTGGAACTTGAACGGCGTCATCATCACATCTTCCTCCCCATCCTCCTGCCCCAAGCGTGCCCTACAATACCTCCTAGGCACTTACTGGACATCCTTCCAACTCTTCATCATCTTCCACGCGCTGGATAATTATCCCGTGTTTGTTGGGTTTGAGCCGGGGTTCGGGAGGCTGGGGAGGAGGTTGGAGTTTGCCCTCACTTGGACCGTGCTGTGGGCTTGTAGTTTGGTCGGGAGGGTAGTCGGCGTCGAGGCTGTGAGTGAGGAGAGGACACCTAGGTCTTTATGGGAAGCATGGGTCGTGGAAGACGCTGGAGGAAGAAAGAGAAAGTAAGACAGGGAAAGACGGTCAAATTGGTACCCCAAGGACATGGTGAGTCACAGGTGTACAGACGGAGAGAAGGTTGAAAAGAAGAATTCATTCACTTTCCAAAAAACCGACGCGTACTTTTTCCTCCCAAATTTGACAAGCATTTTCCGTAACCCGAAGAACCGGCAGCCGTTGAAGAAAACACATAATGCCTACCCAGGGAAGAGTCGTGAAGGATGGCAGAACGGACGCTAAGTGAAGTGAGAAACTACATCTACACGCCCAGGAAGCCCAAGTCTACCGCAAGGAAAGAAAGTCCGACCACTCTTGTGAATCGACCACTTATTTCGCGTTCTCAGGACGCAGAGAACGGACAGCCTTTCCAGCCCTCCAGATCTCCAGATCGTCAATCTCCTTGAGCTCCTGGTTGTATTTCTCGCGGTAATCAGGCTGCGAGTTGTACTCGAGGGAGCGCTTGGTCTCGCTGCCGTTCTCAACAGAGTCGTACAGATCGTTGAAGACAGGCTTGAGCGTCTCCTTGAAGCGCTTGCTCCAGTCGATAGCTCCACGACGGGCCGTGGTCGAGCAGGCAGCGTACATGTAGTCCATGCCATGGGCGCCGATCAAGGGGTACAGTGACTGGGTAGCCTCCTCGACGGTCTCGTTGAAGGCCTCGGACGGAGAGTGGCCACGCTCACGTAGGACCTCATACTGAGCGAGGAACATACCGTGGATACCGCCCATGAGGCAGCCGCGCTCGCCGTACAGATCAGAGTAGACTTCCTTCTTGAAGGTCGTCTCGTAGAGGTAGCCGGAGCCGACGGCAACGCCAAGAGCGATGGCCCTCTCCTTGGCTCCACCGGTCACATCCTGATAGACGGCGAAGGAGGAGTTAATGCCACGGCCCTCGCGGAAGAGAGAGCGGACGGTGCGGCCGGAGCCCTTGGGGGCAACGAGGATGACATCGACGTCGGTGGGCACATCAACCTTGGTGAGGTCCTTGAAAACGGGGGAGAAACCGTGGGAGAAGTACAGAGTCTGCAATCGATTAGCTGTGTCACGCTTCATTTCTCTGGGTCGAATCTCTCACCTTGCCCTTGGTGATCAGAGGCTTGATGTGAGGCCAAGTCTCGGACTGGGCAGCATCGGAGAGGAGGTTCATGACGACAGTCGCCTTGCCAATAGCCACATCGATATCGAACAGGTTCTTTCCTGGGACCCAGCCATCCTGCTCAGCTTCCTTCCACGAGGTACCGTTCTTCCGTACGCCCACAATGACGTTGAGGCCGTTATCGCGGAGGTTGAGGCCCTGGCCGTGGCCCTGTGAGCCGTAACCGATGAGGGCGAGGGTGTCGTTCTTGAAGAACTCCTACATCAATATTAGCCAATGCCACATGTGATTGTGGGTCATGGCACAAAATCACTCACCAAAAGCTTCTCTTTTGGCCAGTCGGCACGCTCTGTAGATTCGAGTCAGACTTGGGTGTGTGCAATGTGAGATGAAGTTGTTGCATACCATGGACCTCCTCTTTGGTTCCAGCAAAGTCGACGGTCTTGACGCCACGAACTTGTTGTTGGAAGACAGCGGCCTTGGGGGCAGATGCCACAGCAGCGCGGGCCCCGCTGTTAATGGCGGAGACGAATGTGCGCCGTTGGACAGCAGGTGCCAATTGGCGGATAGATTGGCGCAGGGCGCGGGCAGCAGGTCTTGAAGCCATTGTGAATGTATATGTGAGAGTATCTTGAGGAAAAGTAAGTTTGGGAGGGGATTTGAGGGTTTATACATAAGATTCGTGCATTTGGCCGAACTTCGGGGCTGTCGGGGAGATTTTGCATTCCTCCCCGTCTCGTGATTGGAGCTGCGTGGTTGGACAGCCAATGACGGTCGGGTGCATTAATAAATCTGGGTCAAAATAGCCGTTACATCCCTCCGCAAGTCGCAACCCAAAGCAACCCAAAACATCAATCAATCATAGTGGAACCTTGATCGACGTTGACGCTTACGCTACCTCTGCCTCAAATAATAATTAGTGCAGCAGTATCCCACTCTTGTCATGCAGATACTCGTTCGTATCGTGTTTTCTCATGCAGATACTCATTCGTGTTGTGTTTTCTCATGCAGACACTCGTTCGTATCGTATCTTCTCATGCAGACATTCGTTCGTATCGTATCTTCTCATGCAGACATTCGTTCGTATCGTATCTTCTCATGCAGACATTCGTTCGTATCGTATCTTCTCATGCAGATATTCGTTCATCCTGTGTTCTCTCATGCAGATCCTCGTTCGTATCGTATTTTCTCATGTAATTTCTGTTTGACATGTAGCTCATCCCGTATATGCCGACGCCTCGCTACCTTGTTGACGCCCAAATTCAAATATGCTCGCCTTGGCGCTACTTGCTTGATGCTTCCTATACATACTACGCAGCTAGCCAGTCTTCGCTCGTTATCTTCAGCCCGGTAAAACTTTCCATCTTTGCCCTACTTCAGTACGCGGTCGAAGGATTGGCCCCGGACAGTGCCACCGCCCAGCGAGGCGCGCACATTGCGCTTGAAGCCCTCGCGGTTCGCCTTGAGGTCCTCGGCGGCCTCCTTGTTCAAGGGGTCTGACGCGTTGGGTTCGAGAAAGAGGAACTACATTCTCATTAACATATATATCCCTGCCTGTGTGTTCTGTCCGCCATATCTCGTCACGTACCTGCAGCCCAACTACCGCGGCATTCAAATTCAACACTGGTTTCCAGTCTTCTCTCAGAATATTCAGACACACGTTGCCCTCGAGATCAATGTTGGGATGGTAGATTTTCTGCGTGCATTTGACTTTGGGCGGGTCGTGTGGGAAGTTTTGGTTGATCTTAAAGTCGAATTCGAAGCGCCCGCCTTTGTACATGCCCTCATCGGGATCGATGGTAAGTTTGAAGTTGAGGATATCGTCGGGGTCGGGGAAGTGCGTCTTCATGGTCGAACCGAGTGAGAGTTCAGCAAGATCTATGAGTACCCAAGTCAGCCTATGTTGGAGTGGACAGGCTGATGGTCTGGGGTTTTGTATTCCAAAGTGAAATACCGATGATAGTCTGGAGATGTATATATATTTCGAGGTCAAAAAACCGAGACACGTACCTTTCTGCACCCGCAACTGTGCTGCCGTGACTCTCTTCTTCTTGGGGCCAACATGTGCTGCCTCCTCCTGCGCGACCTTCTGCTTCTGCAAGGTGCTGTTAGCCTATTGGAATTTCCCTTTCAAATGTCACAAATCTGCCACCCGCGCCCATTCCAGTTCCAGTTCCATGACATGACATACCATGGACCATATCTTCTTCATGTTGGCGGTATTGTGTCACACCTCCGAGGGGGCGAGGGGCGAAGGGCGAGGAGCGAGGGCGAAGGGCGAAGTTGAAGGCGAAGGCGAAGTTGAAGGCGAAGGCGAAGGCTACCCAAGTAAGTGGTGGTGGTGGGGGTCGAGCGATAAAAAGATTACGACGACGTCGATGGTACTAGATGAATCGAGGTAGGAAATGGAAAAAGTCAAAAAGGCACCGAGGAGGAGGAGGAGGGCCTGCGGAAAGGAAGACGAGGTAACAAAGTATGCGCGTGGTAGGAACGTAGTAGGAACATGTACACAACTCAAGATGATTGAATGGTGGGCACCTGGACGGCTGGCAAGGCTCCAACGGGGGACTTGGCAAATGATACGCGGGGGCTGATCCGAGCGGGGTTAGTCAGCGTAGATGGTGGCATGGGAAATTCTTACAAAGGTATTAATAATTAGTAGACCAGCTTCGAAGCTGTCTCACTGTCTCACTGTCTCATCAATTTTAATTCGTCTTTCATCCTCTTGAATGGCGAGAATTCTAGAATCGAGCTTGTCAATTCACGTCGACACTGTCACCAGACATCAACCGAAGTTGCCAAAAGCTGTACTCTCAGACTATGTACATGTGTAAAAGGAGCTAGTAGTACCGCGGAAGGATTTATTAGCCGTTTTCAACCGTCCTACCCCCGGGCTGAGACTCAGGTCTATCGCATCTTTAGACGCTGTTTTGGTCATTGATTGATTCCAAACCAAAACACCACCGCTTTTTCCAACAACTACAGCAAAATGACCATACCACGAGACGCCCTTACATTCTCCGTACCCGAGCGTGAACTAATAAGGCCTTACCTCCCACCTATAACTTTCGCCTCCTTCACAACACCCGCCACCAAACCACACGTAACGCTGACCTTTGCCACGTCGCTCGACACATCACTCTCCCTCTCCCCAGGCATTCAAACCGCACTCTCGGGGCCCTTCTCGAAATCCATGACACACCACCTGCGCTCACAGCACGATGCCATTCTGGTCGGCGTCGGTACCGTTCTCGCCGACGATCCGAGTCTGAATTGCAGAATCGAGGGCGTGGGGGGTTATGGAGGGGAGAGGTTGCGTGGCCAACCTAGGCCTGTCATTCTAGACCCAAGGGGACGATGGGATTGGACATTGAGCAAAGTGTGTAAGCTGGCCAAGGAGGGAAAGGGGTGGGCCCCTTGGGTTGTGAAGTTCGAGGATAGGGATGGTGTGGGGGAGGAGGAGAGGATTAAAGAGAGAGGCTTGGTAGAGGTTGGGGGTCAGGTCTTGAGAGTTCCTAGACCATCATTGTCAACATGCCCGACATCAGGATCTGGCTCGAAATTCGAGTGGTCTGCGCTTATTTCCCGCCTGGCCGACAATGGCATTCTAAGTGTCATGATCGAGGGCGGCGGTGCTGTTATCAATGATCTTCTTCATCCGCAAAATTTTCATTTGGTAGATACAGTCATTGTTACCATTGCGCCGACGTGGTTGGGGCAGGGAGGCGTACAGGTCTGCCCCGAGCAGAGGGTGGAAAATGGCGTGAAGTTGCCGGTAGGACGGCTAAGGGATGTCAAGTGGGTGCCATTAGGGGAGGACGTCGTGCTTTGCGGACGGCCATCGGAGGGAAGCCCGCCAAGGAACATGTAGCAGGATAATGATAATCACAATTACGGAGCTCGCGTATTATAAGAGATTGTCCGTCGACAAGAACAACGGATGTCGTCAAACCGCCGAACTCGGGGTATCCGATCGGCCCACCACCCGTGGTTCGCTCCATGGCAGATCCTCCACCACAGTGCCAGCCAACAACAATTCGACACTCTCTTCGAGCCCCTCGCCCAACTTGTTCGCCTTTTCTGCAGTCCACCCCCGCTGCTCTCTCTTCCTCGTCAACAACTCTCCTGTGCCTAGAGTATCATCAGTCCAAGGTGCATACCCAAACCTCTCCTCCCCCTTGACCGTCTCATCGTACTCAGCTGCAGACATGATGGGATCAATTCCATGCACTCTTATCCTATCCCTCGGCCATCGGATTGCCGGGGCATGGAGATCCAGGAAGCGCTTCGATTTGAATGCGTGAGTGATGATGCGAATCTGCTTGGGGTAGAAGCCCGTTGTCCGACGGAAGAGTAGGATGCTGAAAAGAAGGTTCTGAAATGAGTCTGTGGCGTCTTCCTCCAAGAGCACACGTCCGCTGTCGTAGAGCTCCCGCGGATGACCACCGTTGTAGAAGCCCTGAGATAGTGCATTACCAAGAGCGGCATGGTAATAAGACCTTGCTTCGCTCAACGGCGTGAGTTCCGGCTTCGTTACACCCCCACTGAAGACCAGCAAGCTACTCTCTGCGGATTGTCCAATAGTCAAAGCGTCGACGCCCGCCGAGATGTGTGAAAGAAACGTCTCGTGCTCGCCCAACTTGCCCTCTGCAGTGGATTTCTGGAAAGGAGCGAGGTACCAATTGTCCTCTCTATGAGGGTCTTGCAAGGGAAAACTGGGAGAGGAAGCATCGGGATGGAATATGGCATGACAGCACACGACGACCAGGTGCTCGAATCCGGAGTAGCTCCTGGGTGGGATCACGTGATCGGGATGTGTGAAGTCGACTGACTGCCAAGCCAGCTCTCCGAGTGCGTATGCGTTATCGTCATGGCTGTTGTGAGGCTCTGCACTCGAATTTGAAGGTTTCAAGTCTGACACTGACGGCACAGAGGGTATGTCGAGGGAAGATGTAGCAACCGTGTCGGTATGGAAGTTTGATTTGGGCAGCCCACTCAAAGGTGTGGCTGATGGCATGGAGGGAGGTTGCTGGAAGACGCAGGTCCTGGACGTGATAGGTGGGTGGAGATGTAAATGTACAGTAAGAGGAGGCACAGATGCTAGCGAGAGAGGGCGTCGGGGAGCGAGATGCAGGGTATGCAGATGCGATGCGATGCAATGCCGGGGTCAGCGGAGGTTCACTATATGTGTGAGGGTGGGGAAATGTTGTTTGGAGAAAGACAAGAAGGGTGGATTCGCAATATCCATGGATGGGAAAGAAGGTTGAGCGCCACTAGTTTTGGATAAGGAATATATCCTTATTACCCTTATAATTTATTACCCTTATAATTTATTACCCTTAGAGTCTTAGACACAAGGGGAAGTCTCTACTGTAGACATGTGATATGACGTCTTCAGGTACGGACAGACATTTGCGGGGTTTGTTAGACGCATCGTTTAATTTATAATTCCTTATTACTAGGTACAGCTAGGTACAGCTAGGTACAGCTAGGTACAGCAAGGTACGGCTAGGTAGAGTAGAGGTAGAAAGGCGGGTACCGGGTAGGGTATCTTTTTGGGGAGATGCTGGGCAATCGCTGGGTAATTAATCTGCCGTGTGGAGGAAAAGGTTGGGCGTTCGCTTAATTATCCAAGATTGGACTGCCTTTTTTTTCTGAGACGACTGGATATGGCGGGTTCCCAGGTTCCAGGGTTGGGATATTACTTGTATTACAGTACATACTTTGTATGTACGAATATGTATGTAATAATTTGTATATATCCACCAGCCATACAAAGGTACTTATATACTGTAATGATGATTTTATCTTGGTATATTGTCTTGTATGCTGTGTCGTATCTACAAGTCACTCACTATACTAGCTGGGTATGAGTAATTAGGACTCGGCTATTGCCTGGAAATGGCTGACTTCCAAGCTTAGGCCCAAGCTAATCATTGATTCCTATGTATGTATGTATGTACCATTGTACATACATATAATAATTGGCCCCACCCTGACTGCTGCGCCAAAACAAAGACTGTGAGGGCTGTGAGGACTGTCAGGACTGTCATCCCAAATAAGACCAAAAGCGGCATCAAAGAGGCGAGACTGATGGGAAAAGGGTGGCTTTTACGAGTGAAGTGAGCGTGAGCCTGCCACATGCCACCTGGCGCCCGTGAGATTGATTCATTTGGCGAGAGGCGCATCTGACACGGTAGACACATATGTACTGTACATACATATGGCGGTGTACAAGTCCTCTGCTGTCTACTGCGTCCACCGGCGGGATTTCAACTTGGACTATTACTAATTGCAATTAGTTGTATACTGTGTACTTGTATGTTAATAGTGGCCAGATGATGATCAACTAAACCCGAACCTTGACGACCATTGCGACAATCTACAAAGGCTAATAATTAATTTACCTCGATGATAAACTTGCACAAAAGGGGAATTAACACAGCATTGTTGGTGGGACAAGCGTTACTGCAGGTATTTTATTCGGTAGTATTTTAATGGTATAGTATTTGGCCTTGTACTGCACACAGAGCCCATGTTGGCCTTTGGGTCTGGCGCTATGCTACTCTCACACACTTTTGTGAGGCTGAGCAGAACAAGCGCTCACGGCGGTATGCCCGTGCCTGCAGGCAATTGATCGGGAGGTGCTGAATAAGCCATCTATTTTGGGCGATTTTGGGGGTCGACTTTTTTTTTCCCAAAGGCACAAGGGCTCAAGGACTCCCTGCGCATGGCCAGGGCGGCGGGCTGCGTGCGAGAACTCGCCGTATCGCCGTAGCCGTGGCCGTGGCCGTGGCCGTGGCCGTCATCGTCATCGTCGTCGTCGCAGTGTAGCATCAGGAGAAAGATGGTCTCAGGAGAAAGGAGAAGTGGCTGTGTGCTGTGAATAGGGATAGATATCTATGTATATGACGAGGCTGCGCGCGCGGCATTGCCTGTCATTGCAGGACCGTTGTGCTCGCAGCAATCCATTTACAGTCGATTCCCTGAAGGCGTTTCAAAGTGCCTTTCTAGCGGTCGGCCACCAAGCCCACTCCTTTCCAGTTAGCTGCCACAGACCTGCTGCGCTTTGACCCCCCTGTAACGCATCCACCAAACCAACTCTTCAAGCTCCTGTGCTCACGACTTTATTAAACACCGCACCGCCCCAGCTGTGCCTGTGCCTCTGCCTCTGCTTCCACACTCGCCTTCTCCCCTCCCCCCATCACCCCATCACCCCATCATCGTCTCCCCGACCTCATCACTAACAACAACCACCACCTCCTCCTCGCCATAACAGTGCCATCCACTGGATAGCTGCACAACATGGCCTACCAAGGACCAGGAGGATATGGAGACCCTCACGGGGCAGCTGTACGTCGTCATCTCCCCTTACTCACTCTCGCCCCTTGCCCCTTGTACACACACCCTACTGACAACTTGGCCAGCCCTACGGTGACCATCCCCCACACCGTGGCGACTCCGAGGACGACGAGGTCGGCCGCTCGCTGCTGCACTCCAACCCCACGGGCGTCGGTCAAGGACCCTTTGACGACCACTCGCACGGCGTGTACGGTGGCGGCGATGTTCGCCCTGCCTCGACATACAGCTTGACCGAGACGTATGCCTCAGACGCCCCGACCCAGTACCCGTCCCAGACTGGCGGCCTCTACGACCCCGCCGCCGAATTTGGCGCTCAAAACAACCGTTCTGCATCGCCATATGCTCGCAGTGAGACGGGATCTACCGAGGCTTGGCGACAACGGCAACAGCCCGGTGGTGCTGTTGCCGCCGCCGGAGGTCTCAAGCGTGGCATGACCCGTAAGGTCAAGCTCGTGCAAGGCTCCGTTCTTAGCGCCGACTACCCCGTGCCCAGTGCCATTCAGAATGCTGTTCAGGCCAAGTACAGAAATGATTTGGAGAGCGGTAGCGAAGAATTCACGCACATGCGATGTGAGTAGTCCACACTTTCCCCACATGCTTCTCCCCAGACGCGGGCCTGACAGGTGACAGACACGGCCGCTACGTGCGACCCCAACGACTTCACCCTAAAAAATGGCTATAATCTCAGACCTGCCATGTACAACCGCCACACCGAGTTGCTTATTGCCATCACATATTACAACGAAGACAAGGTGCTGACTGCACGAACCCTCCACGGTGTCATGCAAAATATCCGCGACATTGTAAATTTGAAGAAGTCTGAATTCTGGAACAAGGGCGGCCCCGCATGGCAGAAGATTGTCGTCTGTCTTGTCTTTGACGGTATCGACCCCTGCGACAAGGGCACGCTCGACTTGCTCGCCACCATCGGTGTCTACCAGGATGGCGTGATGAAGCGCGATATTGACGGAAAGGAGACCGTGGCTCACATTTTCGAGTACACGACGCAATTGTCCGTCACTCCCAACCAGCAGCTCATTCGTCCCCACGACGACAGTGCGTCCACGCTTCCCCCAGTGCAAATGATGTTCTGTTTGAAGCAGAAGAACACCAAGAAGATCAACTCCCACAGATGGCTCTTCAGCGCTTTTGGCCGCATCCTCAATCCCGAAGTGTGCATTCTGCTCGATGCCGGAACCAAGCCTGGACCCAAGTCGCTTCTTGCCCTCTGGGAAGGTTTCTACAACGACAAGGATCTTGGTGGTGCTTGTGGTGAGATCCATGCTATGCTTGGCAAAGTCAGTCTCCTTTACGCGTATAACTTATATCCTTTACCTTGCCTAATATTATATACTTTTAGGGATGGAAGAACCTGCTCAACCCGCTTGTTGCCGCCCAGAATTTCGAGTACAAGATTAGTAACATTCTCGATAAGCCTTTGGAATCGTCCTTTGGTTATGTTTCCGTCTTGCCTGGTGCCTTCTCGGCTTACCGATTCCGCGCCATCATGGGACGACCCCTCGAGCAATATTTCCACGGTGATCACACGCTTTCCAAGATTCTCGGAAAGAAGGGTATCGAGGGCATGAACATTTTCAAGAAGAACATGTTCTTGGCCGAAGATCGTATTCTTTGCTTCGAACTCGTCGCCAAGGCTGGCTCCAAATGGCATCTGACCTATGTCAAGGCGTCCAAGGGTGAAACTGATGTGCCTGAAGGCGCTGCCGAATTTATTGGACAACGTCGTCGTTGGTTGAACGGTTCCTTCGCTGCCACTGTGTACTCCCTCATGCACTTCGGACGCATGTACCAGAGTGGTCACAACCTCGTTCGCATGTTCTTCTTGCACATTCAGATGCTTTACAACGTCTTTAGCGTCTTTCTCTCCTGGTTCGCCCTCGCTTCCTTCTGGCTCACAACCTCCGTCATCATGGATCTTGTAGGCAGTCCCTCCACAGACGAGGACACACGTAAGGCGTGGCCATTTGGCGACAAGGCCACCCCAATCTTCAACACCGTGCTCAAGTACTTCTACCTCGGATTCCTTGGACTCCAGTTCATTCTTGCTCTCGGTAACAGGCCCAAAGGTTCCAGGTGGTCTTACATGCTGTCATTCATCGTCTTCGGAGCCATCCAGTTCTACGTCATCATCTTGTCCATGTATCTCGTCGTCCAAGCCTTCACGAGCCCGACATCGCAGGGTCTTGATACCGGCGATGGCACCAGCAAGTTCTTGAAGTCCTTCTTCGATTCGGATGGTGTTGGTATTATTATCATTGCTCTGGCTGCTACATTCGGTCTCTACTTTGTTGCCTCATTCCTGTACCTCGACCCGTGGCACATGTTCACCTCGTTCCCTCAATATCTCCTCATCATGTCCTCATACATTAACATTCTCAATGTATACGCCTACAGCAATTGGCACGATGTTTCTTGGGGTACCAAGGGTTCCGACAAGGCGGATGCACTTCCTTCTGCGATGACCGAGAAGGCTTCCGACGGCAAACACACTGTCATTGAGGAACCAGATGTTCCACAGGCCGATATCGACAGTCAATTCGAAGCCACGGTCAAGCGCGCATTGGCACCTTACGTAGCACCCGTCGAGAGCACAGAGAAGACACTCGAAGATTCGTACAAATCCTTCAGGACGCATTTGACTACAGCATGGATTGGCTCCAATGGCACTCTTGCCGTTGTCATCACCCAGGGTGATTTCGATAGCTTTGGTTTCTCTGTAAGTTTGTGTGTTACCCATGTAATCTCCACCATTGCTAATCATTATCCAGAGTGACTCCACAGCTCGTACCGCCACCTTTTTCAAGGCTCTTCTCTGGGCTACGGCCGGTCTTGCCCTTGTCCGATTCATCGGCTGTTTGTGGTTCTTGGGTCGCAGTGGAATCTTCTTCTGCGTCAGGAAGAGGTAGACGAAATCAAGCCAACTTCGCAGTTCACGTGCGACACATGATCACACAAACGGCCGTGTTTGTATTTTCCGTGTCTTTGATTCTCCTAATCTCGTTCACACCCCATGTTTGTGTGTCGGCGTTCTCGGGTACATGGATTGAGACGATGAGCGGGCTTGCCGCAAATAGTCTAGTATCTAGTTTTTGGGTGGCGGGGAAATACGCGGTGGAAAAAAGACGACTCATCAAATCTGTATTATCTTCATCCATGCTTTGAGCCTCATGCCCTTTATTTTACGACATGTTTTACGAAAGTTATCTGTGATCTTGTGTTGAGCAGAACCCTAGGTTCACTAGGTCTGGAACCAAAGTTTGATGTCTAGAATGGAAGTTTTTTTCATTGTTTGCTTTGATGCTTTTTGATTCCTTTTTGTGTTGCAAAAACATGTGCGTTTCTCTTCTCTCTTCCCAATGCCTGGCACAGCGCCATGTACACCATGCCACGTGACCGCGTCTGAAGGGACAAATAGATTTCGGTTCAACCATTGCAGAGTACATCCCAATAGACTATTATTTTTCCCCCGTGGAGGGAATGTATGAGAAATATCTTCGCATCATGTATTTTCGCTAGTGTAACTTGTGTATGTGTCCCCTTCCTACCATAGGTATACACACACACACACACACACACACACACACACACACACATAAACACAGATAGATAGATCCATACTAGCCAGCTCTTAGGAGCCCACAGATGGATCCGAATTCGACTCCTGAAAATTGTTTCCATCCGCCCCCGTCGATCTCGGCCTCAACCGCCATTCCAGCCCACCACAGCGTCGCCAGCGCGGCGCATGTGCGCCACTCCCATGCGCAGATTCCTCGGGCCCTTCGGACAATGATGATGGTGGTGGTGGGCAGGTCGTCGTCGTCGAGTCGGTGGTGGACGCGTCCTCATTCTCCTCCTCCTCCTCCTCCTCCTCCTCCTGGTCGGGAGTCAGCGAACATATCGTCGAGCTGAAGAGGCTCTGGATATCCTGTGGCGCGGGGTGGTGCACGGTGAGGGGGTCGAATTCGAATTCCAATTCGAATCCGTACGACGACGTGGTGGTGGTGGTGGTGGAAGGTGGTTCGATGGAGATGGGTTGGTGTTTCCTTTGGCATCGGAGCCAGGAGCGGAGCCAGGAACGGATCATGGAGCGGAGGCGGATGCAGAGTTGACAGCGACGGCGACGGCGACGGTGTCGGTGGAAGTACTGGCGTCGGTGCTGGGTTCCATCATTATAGTTGAACCGGACTTCCACTTCGACGGAGAAGCCCATGCTGAGAAGGGTGTGTCGAGTGCGGACCGAGTAAGCAAAACGTGTGCGAAGGCTATTCTGATCACTCAATAAGTACTCTCTTTGTGTAGTAGGAAAAAAAAATCGATACTCCAACGCCCGCTAGTCAGAGTCAAACTTTGGTTCTCGGGATACACTATTTCCTACAACCATATAAGTAACATTGGGTACCGAGGTGAGTATACGCGTGGCATGCGGGAATACTTGTGGTACCCGGCTAGAGATAATCTGGTTCCAACCCAGATCAATTCGATTTTCCCCTCTCAATCCACCCACTCTGCGCCTTTTTTTATTCACTCCTGTCCCATGTCCCCTCATGTGTCCTATCGTACCTCTGTAATGATTTCCTCTAGACGCTTCAGATGAGATGCTTCGACCTGAAGTACGCCCTCAGGTATACGACCTGCCACCCACCCAAACCGACCAGCATGCCCATGGTTCCAAACGCAAACCACTTGACGCGCTCATTCGTACTCTCATTCGTATCCCTGAGCTTCTGTTCCCGGCCCCGCAGGTAGTCCATCTCGGACACAATCTCGCCGACGACCTCCTCGATGCGCCGCAGCTCCGCCTCGATGGGCTTCAGTTTCTCGCCGGCTTGGATCGCGGACCAGTCTTTGGCGTCGGCGCCAATGTCGATGTCAAGTTCAATGAAACGGCTGGGGTTCATGGTTCCATGGGCTGCAGGCTTATGTTAGTGGGTGTCGAGGTTTGGTGGGACGTGGTAGAGAAGGGAAAATGAGGGAGGCATACAGCCTGTGATTGAGTTCTCGAAGCAAACATCGAAAGCCGAGTCCGCGTGAGAGGTGAAGGCAAATCTGTTCTCTCCGTACACATCCCTGGGCTTGTGATAGTCGTTACCCATCGCATCGCGAATCTGCACATTACACCTGTCAGCTAATGTATTGCTACTACTTCCAATTCCCCAATTGCCTAAACTCCCCCCCCC